>VZTI01002729.1:2838981-2859480 GCA_013397865.1 Struthidea cinerea
TTTTTTTTCCTGAATATGCCTATTACGTCATTATTTCTTTTCAAAAAGTGAATTTTCCTCATAATTGATTGGTTCAGCATTCACATAATTTAAGTACTTTAAGCCCAATGAGCATTTTCTATGACTTTAGCAAAAGAAATGTTTCATTTTTTTTACTACACTTTTGACAAGAACAGTTAGTTCTGGACTGGAACTTAAAAGAGCTGACCTAATTTTTTTTTTTTTTTTTCTTTTGTGACATGTTTTTTTTTTAGCACAAACAAATATTTAAATTTTCTCTTTGCCTCCAGTCTCTATTTTGTTAATGGTAATATTACTACTTTCCATTTTTATGGCAGATTTAATAGATCAAATACTCAGGACACATTTAGGTACTGTCATTCTACAGATCATAAATGGATTTATACACATGTAATTATACAGAGAAAAAACTGGGTATGCATCATGGGTTTAATAGAAAATAATTTGGTGTTTATTGCAAGGGAAGGTGAAAAAATTTGAAAGTGTTCAAAGATGGAATCTGATTCAAAATGGGATTTTGATATTTTGTGCTCTGTAACCCTGCATTATTTAATATTCTGAATTATTTTTAACTATAAATTTGATTATTTTATTGATTTATTCAATAAGTTAGGCAGAGTGTAGGTTAAATTTGTGGAGTGTAATACAATCTTCCAGGTTTTCTAGGCTAAATACAAATATTTTAAAACCTAGTAAAATTTTCTTTATTTCTAATGACCAAAAATCATTGGCCAAGTAAATCTGTGGCCAAAACTGTCAAAATTCTGCTCCCCACTAAGTCATGAAAATATTTGTAAAGAGTATTTCTAAACAATTTGGAAATTGATCATTTCCCTTAAATTCCTTGTTTATCAAGGAAAATGTCTTGTAAGGTTTCTGTAACATTTATTGAAGATGGATTCATTCAGGATGCACTACATTTATTAACTTAACAAAAACCCAATAAAATTCAGAATGTTCTGACTTTCACCAATGAGTAAGGAGAGTCCTCTGAGGTCAGTAATTTGTATTCCAGCAGGGAAAAAAAAAAAATATTAACCCAGGTACTGTAATAGGAATGATAATTTCAGTTCCCAATATCACTTCAGAGTCATTCTGGTGATAACTCCACCAGCAGAATCCCCGGTAGAGAAGCTGGATTTATTTACTTTAGGTACCAAGCAGCTACCAGAGGTCATCCCTTGTCTGCAGGGAGACGGATGTTCAGCTGGAGAGCACCAGCATCTGTTTGGTTTCCTAAACTCTGCTCCGTGGATGGAAATGTTCCTGTGCGAATGTCTGGGTATAAATGAGCCTGTGGTGTGTGCATTCAGCCAGCCTGATGATCTGAAATAATTCCTGCTGCTTTTATGGTCCTTAATAAATAAATTTAAGTGTGATTCATGTGGTAGCTCACTGATAAAGGTGATGTGTCAGGCTTGCATTGCAGATACGGAAGGTGTCTCACTGAAAAATAGCATTGATTCCTGATAACAAAGTAAGCCTAAATTTTCCTAGTGCAGTGTATAATTCTTTTTTTTCTTTAAAATCCTTACTGTAGGTTTGCTGATAATTTTCATTATCAGAACTTCTGTATGCTTGTTTTGTGTGTCCCTTTTCAGTTTGTGGGTTCAACTCAGGTGTACATCTGAAATGTAGACTCCACGGTGTGCAGTGATGCTGTCCCCAGGCTCCTGCTAAAAACCACAATACCTTCAAAAGCCTGCCCTTAAATCAGAGCTCCTCGCTCTGTACATTTAATACAATTATTTTTAAGCAAATTAAATTCAACATAGAATTTTATTCTTCAGTCGTGTGAAGGACAAGACTTGTAGTAAAGGTAAATTAAATAACTGTGACGCATTCATTCATTGGTGGCACAAATTTAAGTCCTCATTTAAAAAGCATGGCCTTGACATGCTGGAATTGCTATCAAAAAACATAAACCAAAGTGTTGGAAAGTGGGAATTGCCCTGTCTGAAAGTTTGCTCCTTATGAAAGAGGCAATCAGAAGAGGGATGATTAAGAATGGACAGCGGGAAAAAAAATACTGAAAGAACAAAGAAAATGTCTTCATCAGTGTCTGTTACTGAAAATAGCAATATTTGTGTCAGCCCAGAGGCTTAATGAAATACTTGAAGGAAAGATAATTTGCATCCTATTGAAAGAATGAAATTCAGGTAACAGATACAACTGAACTGTCCATCTTCATCAGCTGGTGTCTCACTCCTCTGCTCCTGTGGTGTGAATGTCTCTCGTAAGTCTTGGAACCATCACAGCGAGATCTTTGACCCACGGCTTTCATCTCTTTAGAGCTGAGAGAAACAAGGGGCAAGGCTTGTACTGCAAAGCTAAATTGGTGTAAATTGGTGCTTCTCTCTGACCTGAACACCGACCCTGCCTCCTCTGTCTTATCCTGAGTGGGGGATGCTGAACTCCCTTGGGATTTCCCGGCACAATGAGTCACACACACCCTGGAGGAGCGCTCCTTGTGCTCCCCCCTGGAGCCAGGTCAGCTCCTTTGGCAGAGAGAGCTTCTGGGTGAGTTGTAACTTGTTTGCGGCACAGCCAAATCCCACTCATCCAGTGAGCGCCGCAGAGGAGAGTGGCTCGGGCAGGAGAAAGGATGCTCTGTTCTTGTCTTGGAAAGAAATGTATATGTCAAAAAAGCTGGAGAAAAATATTCGGAAGTGGCCTCTTGTGTGTTTTCCCAACCCTGCATCAGTTGGCTTGAGTCTACGTCTGCTCTTAGACTCGTGTCAGACTGAATAAATTTCTTAAAAGTCTCATTGTTTTAACAGTTAATTGTTTTTTCTGCAACTCATGATTTTAAGTTTTGTCAGTGACATCTCAAGTGTTTTCACTTACATAAATGGTACACTATGGGCAGGCCAATGGGCCGTATTTTCAGGTTCTGTTCTGTTTTAGTGCCTCTAGGAGGAAAGGATTGAAACTCCTCATTTTACTCATGCTGGCAAATTGTTCAGTGCACTGTTAACGTGTACACAGAAATAGTTGAACTGAACATTCATATTTGGTGGGATTGTAATGACTTCTGAAACTTGTATTTATTTAAGTGGCTAAAAAGGGCAATTGCTAATACCCTGACCAACTTTGTCTTGGTGGTTGATAGTGACTTTGTAAACAGCATTTGCTGTTTTCTTTGTGCTTTTTCAAACCTTGACATATAAAAATTTTTGAAAAGTGTTTTTAAAAAAAAAGGAATTCAATTCACAGTAGCACAGGATATACTATTGCCAGGCTTGCCTGAGTCATTTGGGATGAATTTATGCTGAATCCCAAGGACTGTCTCCCTGTAGAGGAGACATGGTCCTGTGAAGCGCTTCAGTATTTGGGGCTGTTCTGGTTGCTGCATCCTCCTTCAAGTACTCTGGCTCTGTTACAAGTCACTGAAGTTCTGGAAGGAGTTTTATAGCTCACACAAAGCATGGAAGTTTTGTAATTAGTTTTAGAGAAGAGCAAGAGTGGAAAGCAGACAATTAGCTCCAAAGAATGAGTCCCCATTAGCAGCTGAGGAGTTTGGTGGAGCTTTGCTTGGAAACCACGCTGGCAGCTGTGTGCGAGTGCTGATGCACACTGTGCTTCTGAAAAGGGAAACTCTGGCAAGGGATTCCCATAAAACAGCCAACTCCAGAGCCAGCTTGGGCCAGCTGGGCCATATGGAACCAGCAGCAGTGGCAGCCCTGCCCCTCTCTCCCCATCCTTTTCAATCCGTATGGAATAGGAAGGAGCCAAGCTCCGGCAGAATTGGTGTGCTAATTTGGGGATCCAGAAAGCTGTGCTAGGTGGAAAAATGCTTCCTGGGGCATTGCTGGAGCTGGTGAACTCCTCTAGGAGTTGTTGTAAAGGTTCTCTGGCGATCAGAGCTTTTGGAAGGGCTGGAATTCCTGCCGGACAAGTTCCGAACCAGGGTGACAGCCAAAGGGTGCCAACCTGCATTCCTCCCTCTCCAAAAAGAGGCATCGTTGTGTTCTTACCACATCTGTGTTTGTCTTAGCAACTGCAAGCATCATTCCTAGGTCAGTTGTGAAATGGGTGCCAGAGAAATTTTAGCCAAAAATAAAAAGGGAAAGATACTGGTGAGCCACATGTGGCTCACTGAAGTGTTGTCACAGAATCACAGAACAGAGCTGGGAGGGAGATCGTCTAGGCCAAGGCAGGATCTGCTGAGGAAAGTTTTTTGCATTATTTTTGGATCAAAATTACATGTTCATGGGGCATAAAATTGCTACTGTGAAGTCTGAAGTTCTGTGATAACCGTATGAAATTTTATGTAATGAGAACATTTCTCATCTCAGATGGAACTTGTGTGTTGTATGTCAGAAAAAGGAGTCAGGCGATGCTGCAAGACTGTTGCTAGTGGAAAAATGCTATTTTTTTTGTTTCTACTGCTTATGTTTTACATTGTTGGAAACAACATTGTATCTCTTTCCCTAAAATAATGATGTTACCTAATTAGAGAAACACATTGCTGGGAGGGACAAAAGATCAGATATTTTAATTCTGAATTTCTAATCCATATCTTGCAGGAAGTAGCCTAGCAAGAGAGACACTTTTAAAGAGAAGTACTTAGTGGCTGCACCTAAACTTCTGTATCGAGGTCTTCTGAGCACACAGGAATCTAAATTTATCTCTCTATATATTTGCTGCCTGAAGACAGCTCTTGGAGTTGGATCTAACGTGATCATATGGATATTTCTAAAAAAATCCCTTGGTTCTACCCCCTACTCCAGAGCCCACTCCAGGATAGGATACCTGTGAGTCCATCTGTCCTTCCAGAAATAATGCTGGGAAAGATGAACATGTGGGAGTATTTCCTTGGTGGCCCTGGCGCTGGAGACATGTGCCATTTCCAGGGCGGAATTTACACACTTGTGAAAGAGAGGGAGATTTGAAGCTGAAAAGGAAACTGAAAGAGCAGAGAGCTTGCCAGGAAAGATAAAAACAAAACAAAAAAAGCAAAATCAAATATGGGATCCTAACAACAGTGAGGGAGTTATTTGGGGTTACAGGGAGAATACACTGGACTGGCATTCCAAGATGGTTTCTTAGCAGAGCTTGATGGTTTTTAATCTGCTCTACCGAGTTGTTATTGGCTATTTCATCAATACAAACTTCTATTTATGGCTCAGGAACCAGAATTTCTTTCTTAAGAAATGTATGGTCTGAAAATTTCAGTCCCTTCTAGGAACTTCATTCTCTAGAAGTTTTTCTAATTAGAATATCAATAGCTGCTTTTTCAGTGTGACTGCAATAGCATCCTGGGAAATTCACGAGATAATGATGGGAATTGTTGCTCGATGAACTTCACTGCTTCTTTGTAATGAAATGCTTTGCTCTTCATTCTACCATTCTCTTCAGCAAAAAAACTCTCTCATTCTTTTATATCCAATTCCCCAAATACTTTAGTCCATTTAAACTTACATGAGGAGGGGGAGTATGAAGTTCAGGTTTTAGCAATTATGGTTGGTGAGTCACTGCCAAAGACTGTGAAGAGTTTAGGGGTTTGTTTTGTTTTGTTTTTTCCCTCTGGTCAGCACATAGATTTTTAAAAGAGGTTTTATTAGAAGGCACTAATAAAAATGGTGATGTGTGCTCATATTGCATAAATAATCTTTTTATTTATCATCACTCTTCATTTATTTTCTGGTGAATGATGGATTAGTTTCGAAATAGACATTGCAAGTACACAAACTTCAATTTCAAAAAAAGTGCTTGGCAGAAATAACTTGGGACATAAGCTTTCTGTAAGAGGAAATTAAAGCAAAGGATGAGATCTGGACAAAACTTGTTCTCATAGGCATCTTTTTTTATTTCTTTTTTTTTTTTCCCCTCCTGTAGGACAGGCATTGGATTGTGAACAATATTGTAAACTCTGACTTTAACATAACCGAGTAAATAAATTGTGTTTCTCTTCTATTTGTGAGCTTTCAGCATATTTGTGATTTGACAATTGCTGTCAATATAGTTCTTACTGATTTCTGTCTCCTGCTAAGAGAGGATGAATAGTTTATGTAAGGAAAAAACAGAGGAGCACCTACCCCTGAGCAGTTGCATTTATGCAACTCCACTCTCCGAAGGAGTTGCATAAATGCACGGCTCAGACAGTAGCCTGCACTTGCTGGTATTGTTTTGTATTTATTTAAAATCCTCCAGTCTGCCAGCGAGGTTGGGACCATCCCTGGAGAAGAGAAGCTTTATGCGATTGCCAAGAAGCATCTCTTTGATTAAACACATCAATTAATTCTGCTGTAATCTAGCAAAATGAGGTCCTTTTGGCTTTAACCTTTCCTAATGTGGCATGTCTGTGGCAGACAAGAATGTTTTTAATTGAGGGAATAATGCTGTGCACACCAAAGGATCCTGCTTTTCCTAGTAGAGAGAGAGCAAATGAACCCCCTAAAATATCCCTCAGTGTGTTCTGGCACGGGTTTAAGCAGCTCTGTTAGCCAATAATTTTATTTATCGCTGACAGCCAGTATCAGTGGCTCTTGGGAGACTTGTAGGACTCGAGTTCTGCTGCTTTTGGGACATTGAAAGACCCCCAGTAAATCTGCATGAGCAGAAAGTGCCCCAGCCCAATTCAGGTGTGTTCTATCAAGCTGAAACTTTTTTACCCCTCATTCCTCAGGGTATGAGCTTGTGCAAGCTGTCCTTGCACCACTGATCCCAGTGGATGTCGTGGCTGTTGTACAGGATTTGCTCCGTGTTGTGGCGTGCCTGTGATGGTCAGAATTGCTGCAAAGCTGCTGCACCAGCCCTTGGCTGGACACCTGAAATCATCTTAATGAAATTACAGCGCTCCTTAAAGCTCTGTGATCTTTCACAATATAAGGAATCATTGAGGCTGGAAAAATCCCCCAAGATTGAGTCCAACCTTTGGCTGGACACCACCAGGCCTATTAAACACTGAGTGCCACGTGCAGGTGTTGCTATCTACGCGCCCAGGGAACCACTAGAAACTCATAATTAGGAATTAAGAAAAATGCTGTGTGGGTCCTCTTTTTTCATCAGTTTCTAATGGAATCAAATAATTACTTGAAAACAGAGAAATAGCGGCTGAAACAAGCCAGCATGGAATTTAGAAATCTACGTTCAGGTTACCTGACGTTGTGAGGTATTATTCAGAATTTAAAAGGAGGAGAAAGTTTCATATTTCTGTCTTTATATGGCTCAAATTTGGGTGGCACTTTTTTAGGTGGTTTTTGTTTCGGTTTTTTTAGGTTTTTGTTTGGGGGTGGGGTGCAGTGTTTGCTGGGTTCTTGTTCTTAATTAGGTTTCCCTGCAGGCTAACATTGGCTCCAGAAAAGCTTAAATAATTTTTAAAATAAATGTAAGAGGTAACAATTTAAATAAAAATAAATGAAGTTAATTAAAACACTAAACTCAAAATCTTCAGCATTTTAGCATTTCTGTTCATGGAGTGCTACAGTGATAAATTAAGTAAAGTCTAGAGTGACAGAGAAGAATGTAGCTTAAAATTGCCTTTTTCATTGTAATCTGAAGAAAGAATCAGCAAGGAAGAAAAAATGTGAAGGTACTAAAATGCTTTTAGTTTTAATTAATATTGAGTATCAGCAATATTTAATGATTCTTTAAGTATTGCAGTGCTCTGCAGCGTGTTAGTGTGTGCTGGCTATAAAAATGTTTCTGGGGGCCCAGGAGCACCCAGTGCTGAGAGTTGTTTCTCCTAGATTAACATGGCTAGTTTTGCTGCCTCCACCTAAATCTGCAGAAATCTGTGATGAACAGATACAGAAATTCTGCTTCTGTGGAGGGGTTCCTCAGGGAAAACATTTATCATTTTCATTTTCCTCCTTGTAAAGCCACTCGGAATCCTGCATTTATAAAGCAGTTAACGATGTCACGCAATGCAAGGCATGTAATCCCATCATGGAAAATGGAGACGTTTTGTAACTTGTGGTGATTGGGTTATGGAGATGCCGACTGTTCTGCCACCTCCCTTCTGATTTGGGCGTGATTATACACTCCACCTCCCAGTTTTAACCAGGAGTTCACGCTGATTGTTTTTCCTTAGCCATTAATGTAGGTTAAGCTCCTCACACACGAGGCTTGTTGAGGTTTCGCCCTTCTAAATAAATGGTACCGTGCGTCCAGCTTTACTACAAAATGTTTTTCAAAGACCATGAAACAGTGTGTGGGGACTTCTCCTGTAGAAGCCATGATGTAACTTTTATGGCATATGCAAGGGAGATGTGCCAGCAGGAAACACAGAGGTGCCAGAGGTGCCTGTTCTTTTTTATGTTGTATCTGTAGTAAAAGGCTGTACCCGTGTTTGGAGTGAAAAGTCTGAGCCTTTAAATTGCTAGAGAATGGGATCTGGCTTAGACTGACTAAGGAAGGCTCTTAATTTCTCCTGGAACTGACAAAATAATGAGTGAAATGCTGATGGGGCACTGACTTGGCAGGCAGATGGCACAAATATAGTATGCTGAGGAACAATTCACTTACAGCCATGGGCAGTTCTATAGACTGCTCTGTGAAGAAAGGTATGGTTGGCTGGTGGGATTTTCCTTTGTGTTTCAGCCCAGACTCCGAAATGTGATTGGTTTTTTGTGGGTTTTTTTGTGGGTTTTTGGTTTTTTTTTTTTTTTTTTAGATTTATTTTCAATGTATATGTTGGCAAATGAGCACATAGCTGCAGCAGATTTGGGCCTGGATATACAGTTTGGGAGCCAGGTCAAAAATAGAAAAAAAAATCTTTTTTTCTTTTTTTCTTTTTTTCTTTTTTTCTTTTTTTCTTTTTTTCTTTTTTNCTCTCTCATATCTTTTTTTTTCTTTTTTTCTTTTTTTTTTCTTTTTTTCTTTTTTTTTCTTTTTTTCTTTTTTTCTTTTTTTTCTTTTTTCCTCTCCCTCATTACTCATCTCTTTGCATGTTGTATTTTCTTTCAAGCTGGTTAAGCCTGTAATGTTGAAGGATCTCAGCTGCTCTGGAATAACAGGACCAGAGGGCTCCATCCAGCAAACGCTGAGCACTCTGACCCCAGTGCAATAAACACCTCAGTGATTCCTACAGTTACAAACGGGGTGGTTGCAGTGGGGATTTCCATTTAACTGCACACTTGATTTCTTTCTGGGCTTTAAGGGAAAAGCCATGCAGCACCTTCTAGGGATAAAGCTGTTAAGAAAGCATTTATTGATTTGTTACTGTTGCTGGAGTTTTGGGGTTCTGCCTGCAGAAGTCGTTGCTGTTTGATGTTGCGTGGGGATGGCTCGTTTAAGGAGCACTTGAAATACTTTTATGCCAGGTTAATCTAATTTTCACTAGCAGTCTCTCTAAGCTGGCACAGGTTTGCTGGTGCTCTAAAGGACACAGGATCTTGTATTCTTTTGTTACATAAAATGGAACAAGTCTGCTCAAATGAGCATAAGAATTGAAAAGTTTGGTGTAAGTAGAAGTTCAATTAAGTCAGGTTGCTGCTTCTCCTGCTCTGTTGTTTGTGTGATCATTGTGTGAGCAGCAGCCAAACGTGTGATGACTGTTTTAAAAAAAATAGTGACCAATCCTGGGGGATCCGCTCCTCATCCTCTCGTATTTGGGATTCCAGGTGGGTCCCTGGAGGAGAAGGACTCTTCCATATTCCATCTTTTCTGTTGGCTTGCCGGAACATCACGTGCAAGTTTCCAGCTTGCAACTAAATTCTCCCGGGCTCATGAAAAAGACAAAATTTCCCTGATTTGCTGCCTGATTTATGGTATTAAAATGGTATTAGGGAAAAGCACTGTCCCTCTCGTAACTGTGAGGAAAAATTGGCCATTTGCCCTTGTATTTACAGAAGACAATAGCCAGCTAGCTGCTCCCACCTTCCTGGTCCATGTGACATCTCAGGCCGATATTATACATTTTTCTTGAGGCACTGGTGCTTTCATTTTGCTTGATGTAGAGTAACAGAAATGTTTTGATTGAAGGGACCAGCCAAAGCTAACTTCAGTGTTTACCCTGAAGCACGATCCCTGCGAACACATGGGCCTTATTCATCCAACCATTACAGAAAGTGGTTTTGGGAAAAAAAAAAGACTCTTACATTCACTGATTTCACTGTAAATGAAGGCCCAGAGTGTTCCCTGTGGGCCTGCCATTACACAGAAAGGTATGGATTGGAGAAGAGGGGAAGACTTGTATGTCTAACTGAAACATGTCAAGTGTTCACTTCTTTGCTGCAGAAGAATAATGCATTTAATTAGACTATCATTGTGACAAATTGGTTGTGATGAGGCCGTCTATCTCAGGAGAGTGATGCTAATCTTTCTTGTAGTTTAAAGGCTCTCCTGTGCTGGCATAGAGAGAGATAACTAATCTTTCCAGGGCCATGGGAAAACAGGAAATTCTTCCTATTGAAAATTATTGGATGCTTCAGTTGCCTTCTATAGGTATTTCTTTAAATGAGGAATGGTTTTGAGTCCCATAAAATTTTGAAGGATTAAATCTTGCACTACAGAACTCGTGTCTGACCTCTGCGCCCGTAATGGAATCCTAAACACAGAGTTTGACTCTCCTGTACAGTAAGGAGAGGGTTCTGCACCTGAGAAACCTGGTCCTGAAAGTTACTTCCTGACCAAAGGATCATCTTGAATGAGACAAAAAGAAATTTCAGGGCAGTGTGGCACACTGAGACACCTTCTGAACCACTCACTGAGTGCAGGTGCTGCTGCTTTTGCTTTGCAAAAGGAAGAATCCTCCCCTAAGAAAAGGTCCTGAGGAATTTCCTTCTCAGTATTCAACATTTTAGAGTGTGGTTTGCATTGCATCACCTGTAAAAGTTGAGCAATGGAACAACTGGCAAAGTTTTCACTAATCCCCATAATGTTTTCTACTACAGAGCTTGAAGTAAAGAGAAATAAAGTACTCTTTTGCTCTTCCTGAAGCAAACTTTCAATAATACTTGCCTTACCCTGACAGGAGTGATCCAAAAGGATCACTCGTGCAGCTCAGTACAAGTAGAGACTGCTGCCAAGGCGGTGGAGATAATGCTGAACCGATCCAGTTCCACGTAAAAGGCAGAATCAAACAGGTCAGCAGCCTTTGGGGACTCTCCTGACACATCACTGTTCCCAAAAGACAAATATTTTACCATTTCTAATGTTCCATCTTAGCCTTTTGTAAAGCACAGCTACACTCTTAACTCATCCCCCAATATCTCAGTTCCTAATCTTTTGAGCATTTTGCTGGTCTCTGCTCTTTGTCTTCCGCTCCTCTCGAGGCCCCACTGGAGCTGATGAAGTCATGATCTTCTTTCAGACACAGCTCTGCTAGTGTTCCAGAAAGATTTGGTGGTTTTGAGCCTCCATGTTGTAGATAATAATAATTTAATTTTTAGGCAGTCATATTAATCTTTTTCTCACTGAGTTTATGTTGTCTTCAAGAAATTTCGTGCCCTGTGTTATCTGTGCCTGGGCAGGGTTCTCATGGCAGGCAGCTCCATGGCATCAACTGGGAGATGGCATTGACTGGCCAGTGCTAACCTGAGTCAGGATGTTGATCCAGTGACCAAATATTTTCAAAAGAGACTGGGGGTGGGGGAATTGCTTGCTGGTCACTCTTTGAAAGCCTGTACCAGGCTGTCCAAGCAGCATCCAACGCCTTTAACTTATTTATTATGAGCACGGGGTGCAAACACCTCTGTGGCACAGCTGGGGGTGTGAAGGCAAATTTACCTTTCTGGAATATTAAATAGCTCTTGTAAGGACCCGAGCTCTATTAAACTGACAAAAAGAGGGCAAAAGGCTTTAGAGGTCACAGGGGACAGTTGGATGTGTGGTAATTATTTCCCGCTGTTACATGTTCCCATGTCAGCTGCATCCAAAGAAATCAGGTGTCGCTGTCCCGTCCGAGACGGGTAAAGAGAACGACACGGAGTCCAGGCTTATGAACAAGTGGAAGCGCTTTAATAATTTTCTGTCTGCTTTTATAGGATAGGTCACAAAAGTGTGTTGAGTGGCAATAGGTAATTGGTTCCTCGGCCATCCACCCCTTGAGAGGATTGGCCGAGTCCTAAGATACCTATTCCAAAATATTTTCAAAGTCAAAGCCATAACAATCTTGCAAAACAACTTGCGGGTGCAAGAAGTTTATGAAACTGTGACCTTGTTTAAAATAGTTTACATGGGAAAGACAGTCTGCTCACAGATTATTGAGAAAAGGCTGAAGGATTTCTCCACTTCTAGCTTTTTAGCACCTACAATCAGAGACATTGTTGTAATGCTGTGGAGAGTAAATTTGCAGGAAGAGGGGGAACAGCTCATTCTGGAAACAAAGATTCTGCAACTGCCGGGTGTTTACAAGTTGAATATATAGTGAGTTAAATCCTATCCCAACCATTTAGAAATTAATCTTAGAACACTGAAGTGTATATTGATGAGTGGTTAATCAGGTGAGTAGACCTGTTTATTTTAAGTCATAGACTTATTAGGGAGATTGCCATGCATCTAGACAGAGTGAATGTATTTATTTTTACTTTATCTGAAATGGACCTTTGGATTTGGTGAAGATTCCGTGAACATTTTCTACTGCAAGCAGCTCGTTTCTCATGCGTGGCTGCAACCCGCAGCGTAGACATTCTACCAGGAAGCACCTCTGAAAATCAAATTATTGATGACCCGGGAGCTTACTGGTCAGCTGAGCTGTGCTTGGAACTGGTGAAGGTTTCAATCGCTCATTCTTGGTTTGCTCCAGTCTCGGGAGCCCAGAGACATTCCCCAGCCAGCCACTTCCCTGCAGCCAGGGGAGACCCTTCAGAAGAGCTTTTCCGGTGGTTTATAGGCACTGCTGTGATGCAACACCTGCCCAGTTATTTTTTAACAGCTCCTTGTGTAGAACTAATGTAGAAACAAGGATTGTGTATGGCATTAGCTTGTTAGAATTGCTGCCTCTATAGAGCTGAAGAGCTGTTGTGAGCTTAAGGTTTAAAGTGCTTTGTTCTGCGTGTGGTTGATGGATTCTGCAGAGAAGTGGGGCTGTGGTTACAGGAGCAGGAGCTGTGTTCAGCTGTTTGAGCTACAGGGTGACAAAGCACTACTGACAAAATTATCCACTGGGAATTTTGAAGCAGAAAGTCAAGGGTTTGCCTCTAACAAGTGCTTACAGGATTTCCCAGCAACGTGTGGAGTTCTTTTGTTTGGTTTTGTTTTAATCTATTGACTCAGCATCTATAGAACCAGATTTGTGCTAATACAAGTACAACAGATTGATTTTAATTTTCTTCTTCTGATCTCTGCCACTGTTTTTTTTTGTCTGTTAGGGATCACGGGAAAGATTTTTTTATTGTAATTTCTTGGTCCGGTCAGTGTTTTAGTTGATGTCAGAACCTCGTTTTGTCAGTGTTTTAGTTGATGGAGTTTCCTGTCCATTTCAGCATAACATGCTAAGTTTCTCACCATGGAAATGTAAGAGTAGGTACATGTTTTAAACATTTCTTAAATGAGTTTCAAATATCAGGGACATCTTGCCAGATCTCAGCTGTTCATTCAACTTTTTTTTCTACTTTGTAACTAGCTGTTTATAGGCCTGTATCTGTACCTATTCTATCATGGCGAGGTGGGATTTTCATTATCCAAGCAGAAAGCCACAGTCCTGGATGTGTCCTGAACGTGTGCTGGAAATAGAGGGAGAGAAGGAAGAAATACCAGAGCAAAGCTTTGTTTGTGCCTTGCTGGGTTTGAATACGAGTGACATTCAGGGAGGACTATTGCCCTTACTCGGGTGTTGTGAATCCTGTGCTTTAAGGCTATCCAGAGGAGCTGGGGCTGCCCCAGCCCTGGAAATGTCCCAGGCCAGGTGGGATGGAGCTCTGAGAAAGCTGGTCTGGTGGAAGGTGTCCCTGCCCATGGCAGGAGGGTTGTAACTGAATAATCTGTGAGGTGCCTTCCAGCACAGGTCACTCTATTATTCTGTGTTTTAAACTTACTTTATTCTTTTTTGCATGGGTGAATCCCCAGCTGATGAGAGACTTTATATTGCTTTTCCCAAGTGAATTCTGCTTTTCAGTTCTACTTCAACAGTCCCCCTACCCCCACCTTCTTTTCTTTTTTCCCTCTTTTTTCCTCCCCCTCCTCTGCTTTACACTTGGCAGTCGTTTTCCCGGACTTTTCCTGCACTAACCTATTTCACTGATCAAGTGGACTTTTTCTCTTCCCCGACAAGTCTGGAAGGTTTGTCTGAGGAGGAGATAGAACAAATGACTCGGTTCACCCTAAAGTCTACGGCCAATTCGAGGTTAATTGGTGAGAAATGGGCCAAAGCTGCAGTGAGAGGATGAACACCCCCAGCACTGCTGGCCTGCAAGGAGTGATGAAGGGAATTAGGAATTCTAGCAGCACTGCTGATTTATGTAGAAACATTTTAGGATTAGGCTGGAGCATTTCAGAATCCAAGGCATGGCAATTCTTGGCAAATTCTGGACTTCTCAGAGACAGCTGTTCATTAAAAAAAGAGATCATCTAGAAGAAAAACTACTGGAATTTCCTTGACCTGCAGCAGGTCGGGGTCTGCGGAGAAGTTGTCAAAGGTTTGGTTTGCTTGTTAGGCGTTCGTTAGAGTTTGTTACAAGATTGTTCCATTTGTTGCCGAGGGAAAGGCAGAGGAAACATTGCAATAAAAGCTGGTTAAAGCTGTCACTGTGCTTCTGTGCTAGTGAATAACACAACTCTCACTTTTACCCTTTCTCTTGTTTTCCCTTTCCTTTTTAATGAATACTGATCACCTGTCTTGCAAATAAGTGACCTTATCAAACAATGTGCTTTTCATCGGTTGCTTTCATCTGGTCTGGAGCACTTAATTTAAATAGATAGAAGTTGTTGTTTTTCTTCCATTGATTTGAAATTTTTAGAATAATTTCCTTTTTTCCAATTAACCTCAGTGTGATGTTGTCTTCTTTAGAGTGTTTGATATAACCACAAAAGACACACAAATCTCCCTTCTTTCTCTTCTTTGACTTTGTCTTGTTTTGTCAAGTAGATTATTGCAAATTAAGTTGGACTTTCTTTCAGACCTGTATAGCCTGAAACAGTCTTCCCTGTTTTGGTTGCGTGTCTGCATGCAGGCTTGGCTTCTAAACTTTTACCTGACCTTTAAACAAAAAAGAAAAAAAACCCAGGAGTCCAAGAACTGGAGATTAATCCTAGAGAAACACAGGACCACTGATAAATTTTGGTCCTTCTAGCATGCTGAAAACACACTGTTAGGGTTCACATAGAGCTGCTGTGTCCTACTGTCAGCAGGCTTGATAACAATTTCAAGATTATTTTTTTTTATGATTTTCTTAAGTATTCGTGAATATTTATTTTGCCATCTTAAAGAACACATCCCAGACCAGCCATGTCTGCAGCCTGTCCCATCAGCTTCACATAGGGCTCACCATGGCTGTAGACATAGCACGAAAAGCTTCAGTGGAGATGCATGAAAAGCAAATTGCCCTTAGGATTTGCGTACAGGCACTCTGGGAACTTGTAAGAACACATTTTGTCATGTTGGAGATATCGCCATTTCTTATCCCTCGTTCTGGTTTAATCCCTTATCACAGCAAAGTTGTGCTTGTACTGGAGTAGAGGTAGATGGGAGAAGGATTTGCTTTCTAATTAAATGGTTTACAGATAATATAAATAGATTTTTGTAAGCATAAGTACATTTATTTGCTTAGTTTTTCACTTCCTCCTCCCCCAGTCTTTGCAGTTTGGCAAGACAGTGTGATTTGAACTTTTGGATAAATCTTCCTTCATTTTCTCCTAGATTTGTCTCTGTGTGCTTCAGTCACATTGCAGGAGTTGACATGTGTATAAATCCCACTCCAATCAAACACAAATTAAACATTGATAAGGTTGGGCTGTAGCTTCATAAATGTAAGTTGTGATATTTCAGATGAAGAGTGAGTAAAGAAACACAGCTTCACACGAGGCAGGATTTCTCTGGGAGTGCGTGTTTAAACTTGGTGGGGATTTTTCTATGCTCACATTAAGCTCCTGGAAGCACTCAGAAGATTCTCTTAAGCCTGATTTATCTACAACTGTATTTGTTTTGTTGTTGTTGGGGATTTTTAGATCTTATATTTAGATCTTATATTTACCCTGTGCAATGTTTGAGCAAGGAGCTAAAAGTCAGTTCTTCACTGATGCTGCAGGAGCAGCGCTGCTCTCAGGAGACCTCCCAAAGGTCCTGCCAGGTCTGCCATGTCCAACGAGAAGAAAACAGGTCAAGTACTGAGGCACGAAGGCTGGGCCCTTGCTAAACATCTCTTTGCATTTGTGGTGTTGATGATCTGTAACATAACAGCATTTCTTCACTGAAAGATTATTAAATTCCATCCAATTATATCTAGGTAATGTGGAAAAAAAAACAACAAAAAAAAACCAAAAAACAAACCATGAATTGCAGTTCTGTACTACAAAGTAACCAAACTCAGAATATAACTTTTAGTGCTGAGTTTCTGCCTATTTAATCACATGCATGCTTTTTCAAGGACGTGAAGCAAATAATACATAAATAATATATTTTAAGCAAAGCTCCTATTGATATGTTTTGTGATTATTTCTGAGTTATACCCAGGAGAGCCCTGCACATGTGCATTTAATGCAATGACTTGCTGAAGTTAAAATTTGGATTGAGTTTTCCCTTTAAAAACACAGACATCTGAGACTTTTTTGTATGGATTTTGGCAGGTTGGTGGTTTGTTTTGCTGGTTGGCTGTTTTTTGTTTGTTTGGGGTTTTTTGTGTTTACATGTGTAGTATCATCAGAAGTGTTTCCATCCTCACCTGTGTGTCCCTGAAGGGAAAGGGAAGATACTTTGCTTTTGCTGTTCTCGTTACCAGATACATTTGCATCGAAACAAGATAATTACAACACCTTCTGCTTACAGTAGATTCCCCATGTACTTTTAATTAGGTACAGCCGCCGTGATTCCATCTTGTGAACAATTATGTAACTTGCTCTGCGATGTTAAACAGTTTGTGTTTCACCCCAGAAACGTGTGAAGTGATTCATAACTGTGCTGGGATCATAAAATCGCTTTGTTGGTGTAGAACTGCGGAGGGTGAAAAGCAATCCAGAAGCACCACGAGCAGGGATGTGTGGCAGGGGAGGAAGGCCCCCACAGGAGAGGGAGTGGGACCTGGAGCTGCCAGCGCAGAGGAAAGCAAAGAGGATTCAGCTCTTGCAAATTCTGCTTTTCCTCCTTTCCTGCCTCTGTCCCCCTCCACCCTGGCAGGGAGAGGAGCTTCTCTGGTGGTTGCAGAAAAGCATTTTCAGATTAATAACCCTGTTGGGGTGGGAAGGGGAAGAAATGCCTGGTTTGTGCTGTGTACCTGGAGGTCAGTGAGACCCTAAGTGCCTGAAGGGTCTGTTGGTGTCTTGCAGAAGGACAAACATTGTCTATTTTGCTGCTCTTCTTTCACTTTGTCCTGCTGGAGCTGCTGTGTTCTTGCTGTCATTCATTTCTTCACTGCAGGGAGCTTGGAATGAGCTTGTTAAATGTTCTCAGTACCTTAAACAGGGCACTCTGCAACCGTGTTTGAAATGCTCACTGGGTTAGCAAAGCCTTTGGGGTTTTTTGCCCCCATTCTTTCTGAGCATTTCCTGTGCATCTCTCCTGTCTCAAGTGTCACTCTGCATTTTCCCCACTGGATTTGTGACTGCTTTATCGTGTGCTTCACTTTCTTAAGCGCTGTGGGTTTATTTTTTTAGCTGTTTTCCTTCAGGAGTCGGTTGCCAGTAGGATGCAGTAGGAAGGGAGTTGGTCCAAGCCCAACAATTTTAACACAAATGCTGATTTCTCTGCATGTCCAAGGACTTACCTTGGTGCTAAGCCTGGCCAAGAGGTGGCTCAAATCTCTCTGGTCTCTTGCCAATTCCTTTTCCTTTGCTGCAGCTCCCGTCTCTCCTGACAGGATACCTGTTTTAAATGTACCACTCACGTCATGATCTCAGCTGGCAGTTGTGTGTTTTGGCAGAGGAAAAGAAGGTGAGATAGAGGATTTGTTCCCCATACATGTACACTGTACTTAGCATTTGGAATGATTGATCAGAGGTGTTGGCCTAAGGGGAGCTGAAAAAGTGCCTGTGAACATCCCCCAGTCTGCTTAAAGTAAATCCTTTACCAGGGTAGGTGCTCAAATTTGGAACGGGTTTCTGAAAATATTCCATTTCAGGGCAAGCCTCATGAGGCTTGGTTTGTCTTGGCAGCAGGAGACACAGCCCTTGCTATTTGTCCAGGCATTCCACAACAACCCTTCTTCCTTCCCTGCGCTGCAGGGCTGTGCCAGGCAGCCCACCCAAGGCTTGGAAATATTTGGAAAACTATCTAAACATGGGGTTTTTCCCTTTAATTGGCACCTAGCATAGGACAGTCTTCTGAAGGAAGCTTTAATTAGAGCTAAAGGAGCTAAGCTTGTGTCTGAATCTAGACATTTGTTTCTTTGATAATAGCCAGCTTTAGCTACACTGGCAGAAAGTTCATGGAGATTGCTTTGCTTTCCTTCCCAAACGAGTTTGGGTTTTTTAATCAGATCCTAAAGAGCAGAAGCAGCTTTCGAATCTGGTGGCTTTGTTCTATTACTTCACTGCACAGTTCTAACAGCTTTTTAATGCATTTTGATGTTTGGGTTTTTAATTTTTAAACCACGTTCTCTATTACTGATGAAAAGTCAACATCAAAGGTGCTAATGTGGAGGTAAGTCTTCTCCTTGTCTAAAAAAGAAACAGAAACATTCCAGCTATCTGATTTCCAAGGGAATGCTTAATTTTATTATGCCAAGTGCAGGTGCTACATATTAAATGATGAAACTTAGCTAGCAACAGTCACTCAGAGTTAGAAGGCCACAGTGTAATGCAATTTTAAAATGGGAATGTGTGGTTTATGCATATGGAAAAGGATAATAAAAATTCTTGGGGTTTGTATGGCCATTTGCATAGTTCAGAAACAGAATGTCCCCCGTCCGCAGTTGACTGGAAGGTCAGGAGGTTTCTGGTTTTAATGACTTAAAAAATCTCTTTGTTATGACAAATCCTCCTTTCTTGAGCAAGTGTATTTTTATTTTGCCCTTGCTACAGTCACTCATGTTTAATACCAAGTGACACCTACTCCTGCAGCAGGCACAAAGCCCCAGCGTGGCTGGGCTCCACGTCCTCCTGTCCTGTGCTCTGTCCCCAGCCGTGCTCTCCATCCCCAATCTGCCATGGGGACACCACTGCAAGTGTGACAGGAGCTCACATAAAAGCTGTTGCCAGCTGCCTACACCTGAATACTGCCCCCGTTTTAGTGTCTCCTCGCATCCAGTCGTATTCTGGAAAGCACTGGGGGTGGCTGTGCAGCCCGCATCTGTGCAGCCAGCACCTTGGCAGTTGAGGTGAGTTGGCCTCTCCGTGGGGTGTAGCCAGTTGAGTTCTCCTGGGGACTTGGGTTTCCTGGCATCTTTCCCTGCACAATTTCTGCAAGAGAATATCAAAGTTTATATATCTTGTGATGAGTTTTTTTTTTTTGTGTGTGTTTTTNNTTTGGGTTTGGTTTTTTTTTTTTTTTTTTTTTTTTTTCCCCGGTGATTTTTCTGCTTTAGCACTCACCATAAATAAGCAAAGCCTCGGTTTCACTGTTCCTGTTCTCCGTGCTGCATGGTGAATGTAAACCCTTGCCTCAGGCTCCCAGCACCAAATACTGCTCAGTCACCACAGATGTTATTTTGGAAACTTAATTTCTGGGTCGGAAATACAAACGCTCCAAAGCAGGTTGCAAATGTCCCCCCTTTTCAAGAGTCAACGTGTTCTTCTATTTCACTTCATCTGAAGAATTCTCCATTGACATTGAGTGCTAAAGACATCTACTAAATTGCTGACCTAATAATCTCAGAAGATGGGGCAAACTCCAGAGCTTCTTTCAGTGCTTCATTTATCAGTTTCCAGGCAGGGCACTCTGTCCCCCAGTGTGACAGACTGCCAAAAGCTGGGCAATTCAGGGGACGAGGCTGGCAGGACAAGGCAAATTTGGGTGTCATAAGGTTACCTGCATTATTGAGGTGAGTGAGTGTTCTCAGGGAGGTGAAATAGCACTGCAGAGATCCTGTTTCATTATCTGTCAGGACAGTGATTTTGTCAGTAGGAGGAAGGCTTTTCAAGCCAGAAAGGGTGCAGCAAGTTTGCAAACCTGAGTCAAGAAAGATCCTGAATCAGAACTTTCCAGGGGACCAGCTCTGTGGAAGGTGGGAGAGAGGTTGTTTGTTTTAGCACCACAACACCTGTGGTTAGTGTAGAATCTGACTGTTAAGTGTTTTATTGTACTTTGTTCCCCTTTGTTTTTCCAATTTTTGTAGTTTTAAAATCACTAATGTTCTTGGTGAGAGCAAATTCTTTGTGAATCTTTCTTCTCTTGGTGAGATTTGGGAAGTTTGTGGTTTTTTGGTTTTGGGTTTTTTTTTTTTGTTTTTTGTTTTTGTTTTTGTTTTTTTTTTTTTTTTTTTTTTTTTTGGTTTTTTTTTT
>VZTI01002729.1:2859492-2870193 GCA_013397865.1 Struthidea cinerea
TTTTTTTTTTTTTTTTTGCTTCAAATTTAACTGTTGTAAAGATTGATTTCTGAAAACTTCAGCAAGCACATTCCTTTCCAAGATGGAGTAGCTCTGTGGATGTGTTTTCAAGGTGTTTGCAGCCAGGAGAAATCAGGAATGTCCAAAAGTGAGGAAGCCACCAGTGAGTTCTCTGTGCAGGTTATTGAGGGGAGTGTTCATTGACCATGAGCCCTGTGGTGAGGGAAGAGGGACGAATTAAACCCCACAGGCACAGCTGGTAAATGTTGTCCCCAAAAAAACATTAACAAATTGAACAGGGAGAGATTTTTTTTTTTAATACTGAAGAGCACAATGACATGTCTTCACCATTTTAGCAGGGCTGGCTGCAAGGAACTAATCCTGTTTACTTTTGTTTGTACTGCTCTTTGGCTTTTTCAAATATTGTACCTGAAGAGTTTCAAGCAGAACTGATTTTTTTTTTCCCCCTAAGGTTGTTAAACGATATAGCAGATTTATGTTTGCTTATGTAGCTTCTGTTACGCTTCATGAACACTTCATGAATGCTTTGAATGCTCAAAATGTCTCAGTCAACTTAGAGAAGGCTAAAAACACCATCTCTGTTGTGGTTTTGTTGTTTATTTCCCCCTATTTTTTCCCCCCCTGCAAGGTTTTGTTTCAGCTTGCTTACTTGCCCAAGATAAAACCTTCACAGTTCTTTTCAATCTTGCAATTATTTATCAATCTAAACATGTACAGCCTAAACAGAGGACCAGAATACTTTAGACATTTTGGTGCTTTTGCTGTTGTTGCTAAAATTAGTTCTCATTCAAGCCTGCTGGGTTGTCCTTGCTGGATTAACGAGTCTTTTTGTTTCCAAACATACATGTAGTCCTAAAACGTGTGTGAAAATGAAGAGGAATTGTCTCTCTTGAATGCACGAAAAATATTCTTCTCAACAGGAAGTGCTTTCTAAACACCCTCCTACAGAAAGCATCTCGGAATCTTCAGAGCCATTGTGCCATCCAAATTAGGATCAAGAAAGTGGAATAAACCTCTTCCTCGTTAATTTAACTGTGTGCCTAAATTGGGGCCTGTTGTGTCCACTGACAAATTCTGTTTTCTCCTTGATTCGAAGCCAATCTGACTAAATTGTGTTCGGAAATGGCTTCAGATGCGAAGTGAGTTCAGTAAGGAGGTGCTGTGAAGTGTAAAGTAACAGTGGGGACGTTAAAAACTCAGCATGAATGTTTGGAAACAAAAGTCCTCTATAACGGTTATGGGGTTCAGTCACTGATTTAGGCGATTTTGAGCTAAGCCAAACATTCTCATGATGTTAAAACACAGCTAATCTGAACTGCCTTGTGCTTGGAGATGCTGGTGGTGTTTTATTTGTTGGGAAGGTCCTGGCAACTTCTGTAATGTTCTGATGAAATTTGTTGGGAAGGTCCTGGCAACTTCTGTAATGTTCTGATGAAGTTTGTTGGGGATTTGTTAAAAACTGAGGCTGTTTTTGCCCAAAAAAGCAGCGATATCCCATAGGGAGCCCATGTGTGTTATCATGTTGGCCTTGTTTGGGATAAACTTTTTATGTCTTGGTGCTGATAAGGTGCGTTTTGAAAGTACTCATAAGTGGCAGCTGGATGAAGTTCTTATGATAAAATTCTGTAGGGAATATTTCATGGAAAAGAAATGAATATGTTTCCCAAATAACCTAAATCTAATTTTCATAAGTACCTGAAGGTATATGCTACCACAGAGAAACCCTAAAAGTTGTAATTTAAAAATAAATCCCTTTTCGTAGGGAAACAAAACATGGATTATACTTTTTTTCAAAGTCACAAATTAATGTTAGAAACTCTGTTTGGTGCAAGTGCTTTGGGCTTTGTAGGCCAAAACTCTTTGGTCTGGTCTAATTCTTCATTGCAGGCTGGTAATTTGATGCGCAGCCTGATAATGCAAAATAGTAAATCCTGATCAATATGAATGATTTTATGGAGTTGGATCATTCCAGGTGGACAGCAGAACATGTTTCAGTGTGTGCTGCAAAGAGGAGAGCAAAAAATCATGAAGACAGAAGCAGTTTTTCTCAGAACTGATGGGCTGCTAGAGTTAAGGATTAAGGAGGTGATGTGTTAATGGTTAATTGTTTTCTTTTGGACTAACATTGCTCAGCAAGATATTTATTCATAGACCAGGCATTGTAAAAAGTTAGAGGTGTAGAGTGGTAGGATGTGTTTGTTTGCTGACTTTCCCACTCATTGCAATAGAAGCTTCACTTCTGGAAACGAAAAAATACTCTGTGATTTATAGGAAGATGCTTAAAGTAATTCAGCTTGATAAGTAGGTCTTTCAGGAATGATTAAGTGCTTTGTGTTCTCTAAAGAAGAAGTGGATACATGCTTTAGGTTATTATGTACAGGCTGGCAAATTGCTGGGTAACACTTTCTGTCTTACTTCTATCCCTTGCTCTGAAAAGCCAATAAATGATAAACAAACCTGAAAAGGAACTTTAGCAGAAGCCTTTGAGAATCAGAGTATCTTGTTGGCCAGGCCCCATTGCCTTTAACACCTTTGTGAAAGGAATTCATACCTGACAAAAGAGGCAATTAGTCTGCTGAATGACAGCAAGCAGTGCCACCACTGGTAGTAAACTGATGGCTCTTTTCCTTATTCTCTTGGCAGGTCTTATTATTATGAACATTAAAGTAATCAGTTCCCCGTCACTTAGCAACCTGTACCTACCTTTGCTTCCCTCAAATGCCCCGATTTCAGTTGCATGCTGTATTGTTTATGTATTGTTTTTACTAATCCTTGCCGGCCTAAAACATTGCAAAAATCTTGCAATCTAGGTAGAAATATGACCCATAATAAACCTGAGGATGAAGTGACAGTGCCAATAGTCATTGCTGAAGGGCTGGTTATAGCTTTGTAATGCCATAGGGGTCCTCCACTAATTTAAGGAAGACAGCAAAGTTGATCATTTCAAGACCTTTTTTTTTCCTGCTGAAATTGATGTGAGGCAGATCTTTCTTTTCCCTTAACTATCTACAGGTGTTTGGACCCTCTGTGGTGTCCTGGCACTGTCTGTTCTTACATGGCATCCTGTGAAAATGCTGTTTATAAAATGCACCCAACCTGAGACTACTTTGTCTCCTTGTTCTCTCTGTGGGATTGCTTAACTAAAATCACTAACTGCAAACAGCAACCAAATGATTTTAACTGATCTTAAATTGCAAAAACTGTTGGCTACAAGTTGGGAGATACTGAACAGGATTAAACAAGCTGTCTCTTGACAATATTGTGTAGCCTTACCGAATACTGGGGAAGTGATCCTGAATTTGCCAGTAGGATGCAGAAGGGCTGTCTGTGTTTTAGCTCAGATCAGGTGTTCTGTAATTCCTCTGTCCCACTACATTCTGTGAAATGGTGTGGGAGTGCCAAACTGGGCTTGTTTTCAGGTAAAATGAAGTGAAGGATTGCGCTTCAGGGGGACAGCTATGCTTCAGTGAGGAGTGGTTGTGAATAGTGAGACCAAACTGAAGCTAGCCTGAAACTCCTGACGCATAGAGGGCAAAGCCACGTGCCCTGGTCACCAGCCACTTCACTGTGCTCCAGCTGCAGACCACTGCACAGACTCCTGGTTCTTCTGGGATTTGAGCCTTCTCTGTGTTGATGCCGTGGCTTAAATTTTGTCTCTTCCAGTCGTTAATTTTAAATACTCTGCTCGGTAAAATTTGGCAACGTGAGAGACATGAATGAGCTGGTCTTTCACTGTGGATGTTGAACAATGTCCGTCTTTTGCTGCTGGGTTGGGTCAGAGAAGTGGTTGTCTCCTCTTGTGTTTCTTGAATTCCAGGCAGTGATTCCAGTGGTAGAATATTAAGGCTGTGCCATCTTGTTTTTATTAATTTTAAGGAGCTTTAGGCAAGAGTTATTAAAAAACCAAAGCCAATAAATAACTAGGAGCATCCTATAAAGAAATAAAGACTGGTAAATCCCTCCGTGCTAGCTTTCAGAAAAGAGTCCCAAGGTAAATGGTGTAGCTGGCTTTGGCAGTTGGTGATTTACAGGAACATTAACTTTCAAGCTCAATTGGAGCCTCGGAGCTGTGCCTCGTGTAAAGTACGTGCAGGTTGTAAAGAGTCACGGAGACAAAGGAATCATCTGCTCCATCAGGGGAAGAGCACGCTCCAAAATAACTGCAGCAGTGTGGGAGGATGCATTCATGAAGTATTGCTCCTGCACTTCTTGATTCTTAGCAGAAGAAGCAGGTGCCTTGCTGTAGACACCTGCAAAACCTTTTTTCTGCTGTCATGACAAATTATTATGACATCAGTAATTTGGGAGGTCTCCTGTTGAAGAATCAAAAATAAAAACAAATGCACAAAAGCTATGAAAGTCTTGGAAACTTTGGTAACTTACTGTTAAAAAACGTCTTCAAAATGGAAGTTGGCCATTACGAAACTGTGTGTGCTGTGCAAGAGGTCTTCAACAGAGCGGAAAATATTCTTCCAAGTTTAAATATCTCTTCATAAATATATCAGAGACTTTGTAAATTTTTAATTTAGAGTGAACTTTTTTCTGAAGTCATTTTAACTTCTTTTTTCTGTTTGGATTGATACTTCCAAGATTAGTAACTCCTGACGTTTCCTCAGCTCCGTCCCATTTGTTTCTTCTTTCTTTCTACTGCAGTTCATGTTTTGTACTTTGAGTGGAGGAAGTTTTTGCCTGACTTCTTACCACTTCGGGAAATTGGGAAGTCTTTAATGGGCTGAATAATTCTCTCTGCGTCAAATGAGTAGAGTTGCTGTTGTTAAATGTGTGTTTGCTATTGAATGAGCAATTTGCAAGATCTGTGACAAATTAGAGACACAGAACTGGAGCTATAGCATAAGCATTTAACATTTGCTGTAGTCTGTGTTGTATCTAGAACTGGCATAAAAAATGCATGTAACAGTTGTGCCTGTAACTTTCTGTAGTCTGAATTTGCCTTATTACTGCAAGTATTTTCAAATATGTCTCTTCAGGAATTTAATCAAAGACACAAATTCTAAAGCATCTGCTCTGGAAATATGTATTCCTGGCTGAATAAAATAATTCCTGGACATGAACAGCAGGGTTGCACATTCCTGCTCCGTTGCAATATCTGGCTTTGTCTACTCAAGAGGGTAAAATCAACACTTGTTGAGGTATTGATGTCGGAAATGAAACATGCGCATGATATTGTGCAGGAGGCTCAGGGTATCTTTACACTAGAACATTACTGGTGTGCCAGATGAAATCTTTGGGTGTTAGGAGATGTTAACTCTCTTTCTGTGAATTTCTCATCCTGCCACCTTGAAAAATGTGCTTAATCTTTTGATTTTTTTTTTTTTTCAAAACCGAAGATAAAAACACACAGGATGATAATGCTTGTGTAGGGTGAGAATGATTTGATTAATTGATATCTCTGTAGTCTTTGTGCTTTGAAGAACTAATTACTTAGTTGCATTTGAAAGAGCTGTAAAATATTGTCAAGCATATATAATCTTACAAAAAAAAAAAAAAAACAAACACCTAAAAACAACAATCCAAGACAGATTAAAAAAAAAACATTAGGTAGATAGACAGAAGTTATCTGTTCTGGGCCTGGACAGTTAATATTTCAGATGCCATCTTTCACTCTGGCTGAGCATTCCAGTTCAGGATCGTGTGTATGTAAGTAAATGAAATACCCTTCAGAGCACTTACCAGGAGGTTTGAGAGGACTCTTTTCCTTCGAGAAATAACAAGACTCAGAGTGGGGCTAATGCTTGTGGCAACCGGCATAATGTGATGGATCCATCGTGTGCAAGGTAGCACTTGTCCTTTCCCACAGCGATGCTTGAATAAAAACAGTAATAGAAATATCTCTACTTCACCTTTAGAGAACCTGTTGACCTCTTAAGTTTAAAATGCTCATATCTTTCTCTTATTAGCATCTGTTGGGTGAAATGAAGTGAAAAGATTGCTGCCTTTTTCTACTTAACAGCCTAGTTAAATGAAAATGGTGATGCACACGGGTGTATATTGTCTTAATTTGATCTTTCTGCAATTTTTCCAAACAAAGCATTTTGTGTTGAAATTAAAATGGGCACTATTTGTCTATGAGGATGAATTAGCTCTGTGGCTAAAGCATGTAAAAAAAAAAAAAAAAAAAAAAAAAAAAAAAAAAAAAAAAAAAAAAAAAAAAAAAACAAACAAAGGGAAAAAAAGTGATTTCACGTAAAAGCAGACCTGTAAGGAAACCAAGCTTAGTCCGTGACTGCCACAGGTCTGAGTCTCTGGAGTCTTTGTATTTCGGAGGCATCAGCAGGGGAGGGAGAAGAGGATATGAGACAAAGCTTTCCAGACAAAAGAGAAATCCAGATCTTTCTCTTTCAGCTTCTAAAATGTATTTACTGGAGCCTTTCATCATGGCAGGCACCAGAAGAGCTTTCTGAAGGTTTCCAGGTGTTCTTGAAAGACTTCAGAGTAAAAATGTTGTATTAGCTTAGTAATTGTGTAGTGTTGTTCTTACCAGGAGGGTTTTGGAAGCTTCGTACTGGTTACTTGATCTGAAAATCCAGGAGATCATTGCTTTATGATTCAGTTGTGTTGTGAATTCTCCTCTTCAATGGTTCGGCTGGCTGTAACACAAGCAGGGTGAAACCTGGCATTGAGTCTTCTGCCCTGAAAGGGAAGCACTGAGGGTGAGAGGAGCTCCAGGGTGCTGGGAGGGGATTCCTGGAGGGCAGCCTGGGTGGGTCCCTTGTGGGAAGGGGTGAGGAGGTGAGGTTCTGCTTTATCTCCCAAGCATTAAAGCCCTGTTGAACGGTGGGTGCCATTCTCAGGTTCGGGCTGGGGCTGGGCCATCTCCTCAGGTGCCAGGACAGTAATTGTGAGTGGCTCCCACACTGCTTATCTCCAGGAAACAGAGTGTGCACGGCATCCACCGGTGTAATTATTTCAGTACAGGCTCCAAGTTACAGCTTTAACACCTGGATGTTAAGTGTTTTACACAGCTGTAATTGCAAATCTATATAATTAGATGCGGAGTCTTTTCAAGATGCTGACCCCTGCCTAATGGCACGAACCAATTTTTATTGATGGTGGTAATCCAGATGGCTGGTAATAGGTAACTAAAAGGATGGGAGAGTGAGAGAAATGAAATAAACATTTGAACTTCAACTCTCACTGCAAGAAGGTTTAGTTTAGTAATTTAATCATTGGAGTTCAATAGAAGGCCTGCTTGCTGTCTTTTATCTGGGGTGCTGAAGTAGTTGTTCAGCTTCAAAAAGAGGAAGAAAAGCTGTGAGAAAAGTACTTGAATGTGTTTTTAAAATAAGGAACCCACAACAAGCACTTTCTGACAAAAAAACAGAAAACAAAGTTTTCATCCTTTCTTTAAAGATACACCCACAAGGACAATTAGTGTCATGTCACTCATAAGGCATCTTTGTAGTTCTGCAATTATGTTGCACCTATGATGTTTAAAATTTTTGAGAGACTGCAGAAAGTTACTGAATTAAGAAAAAAAAAAAATCCAAAAAAACAAAACCCCAAAAAGCTTTTGGAGGTATACACTGTTATGTTGAAGTTCATAACAGTTGCATAATTGAAACAAATGATCTTGGTGTTGTACAATTAAGCACTTCCATAAATTCCTTTTCTTATTTACCTTTAAGAGATACTGCACTCTTTATTACCTAACCTTCTCTGTGCATATATATATATATGAATAAATAAAGAGTACAAAAGAGGGATAAGGTTAGGGTAGTAGTGGTTTTATTCATATACTGAAACTATGAAGATTGATAAAAAACTCATGAAGTGATATGCAGGCCGTATTATGTCCTGTAGGGGGAAAAAAATAAACCTTAGTCTTTCAATAATTATTAACATTTTATGGTGTGCTGGCACCCAGTACCACCTAACATAATGTAAATAAACAGCAGCACAGACATCTCTGGTTGTTTTGTGTTCCATAAGGATATTGGGCACAAAAGATGAGCTTTGAGAGTTCCTTGGGAAAGTAGATCTGGGCTGAGAGGTTTGGGTTTATTCCAACACAAACAAAACAGCAGGCTAGGGAATTTCAAAGAATTTCAGTGTAGTTGGAAGTATCCTTACTCTGTGACCACAGTTGTCACGGAGTATAGACAAAGCCATTTCCTGCTGGTGGGACATTCCTGCACATACCCGCTTGTGGTAAGCAAATTTATTCTGGCCAGAACAAGTCTCTTGGTGGCAACTTCTATAAAATGTGGTTGTCATGCTGCCAAACACCACAGTGCAAGTTCCATACAAATGGGCATGTATTCCCGGGTTTCTGGAAAAACAGGGAAAAAACAAAAGGATATTTACAGGTATGGGGTTTTATAGCATTGTTTTAAATTGGTGGGGATCTCACAAACAAAGCTCCCTTTATACAGCCTTGCTAAAAAGGCTTTAAAAATCACATTCCAGAAGATACTTTTTTCATGGGCTGGTGACTTCAACTGAGTGGTCATCTTTACGTGAAAGAAACCAAAACCCATATCTGTGGGAGTATGTGTGTAAGCTGTGACTGCCAGCAAGCCTCCAGCCTGGGAAAGCAGGGTCGGAGAAGGAGGAATGAATGCAGCCATGGCTTTGCTGTGCTAGGGATACCTCACCTGGAAATGAGAATAATGGCCATGACCTAGAGTTGAGCCTGTTCTCTCACACAGTCCTACACTGTAGGAGAGATTTCAGCTTTGGAAGAATCCTTGAAAACACGTAGCCAGTTTGGATTTATCCCCAGCATCAGGGATTGGGGGGTTGTTGGTAGAGCACAAACACCTGAATCGTGCTTTTCCCTGGGTCTAGGAGCAGTTGTGGAGGGCAGCCAGCAGGAAACACTCCAGGGTTGAGTCTTTTTGCTGCAGCTCTGCTCTGCCTGTTTCCTCTGAGTTATGGAGCAGTTAATGATTCTGATGGAGAACCTTTCAGTAACTTTTAACATCGGGTTCACAAGGCCAAGGTCAGCACAGGGTTTTTTTGGGCTCAGCGAGGTGATCTCCGCACGCCTGCCCTCTGTGTCAGTCTCGGGAATTCACGTTTCAAACTCAGGAGCGTGTGCTGTGCTGGGAACAGGGCGTTTGTGGTTAACTTCTCCAGGTTTATTTGCGCAGCACTGGCTGATAATGATTGTGATTTAGGAATGCTGAGGGCATGGTGAGGATGAACCTGTTGACATCTAAAAGCAGCAAAGAGCATGTTGAGCCTCAGGAAACCGTAAAAGCTTTTTGTGCTCGTGAACATGTGCTGTACATTAGGGAGCTGACCCTAATGCCCCAGCACGTTTAATTTTGTCTTTCTTTTTAATTCTCTGAAATACTTTTCTTTTTTTTTTTACTTCATGTTAAAACTATTGCAACCCAGAGCTTTCTCTCATGAAACTTGCTGTTGATTTCTCTGAGAGTCAGAAACGTGGGGTTGAAAGCTGACCATCACTTCACACCCTGCAACTACAGGACAGCACATCTCCTGCTCCTACCTAATGGTTTCCTCCTGTAACTACTTGTTTTATTGCTGAAACACAGTTTTCCACACTGTGTAACTTACTGGAATAGCAACTGTTGAATGATTCAGTGATTCCACAGGTTTTGCTGGTGCCGCGGTCATGAGCCCATCGCAATTTGGGCGTGGGTTGTGATGAGAACCATGGAGTGCTGTGCCCTGCCCACGCCCACAGAGTCGTGTCCTCAGAGCTCTGACTTTGCTGAAATTAAGTCACTGGAGCACTCACGGTGACATCTTGGCAGAGCCCTCTTGTCAGCAGGAGATCTTGTGCTGTTCCGGGGCTGCTTGGCCCTGGAGATGAGCCAGGGTTTGCCAGCTCACATCAAATGTGTGTGGCCAAATGCAAATCTGCAGAAACAAGGAATGCTGTGTTGCTAAAACTGTAAAGTACACGAGAACTAACACGGGCAAATGTGAGTTGTTTATGAAAAATGTGTTGGAAGTGCCATAGGGTGGAATTATCACTTATAAAGATCTCACTCCCACAGCCTAGAATAGCTTAAAGGTGCTGGAAAATAATGTTCTGCACTGCTCTCTGGAGATCATGTCTATTTTGTCTTAATTATTATAGCTCTGAATATTGTTGCTCTTTAATGCCATGTTGTGAAATCCCTGATGTGCCCAGCACTCCAACCAATAGTGCACAAGAATATTCCTCTAAAAACCAACATAATAATTTAATCCCTCCACTTCTTCAACTCGAATTTTGTGAGCAGTCACTGTATAACTTACTGGACCTACAAGTACACCTGGGTGTCAGTACACGGATCCTCTGCTTTTCATTTTCTTCTGAGAGGAACAACACCACTCACTCCAATATTTTTGTAGGAGAGAGATGTTTACCGTATCCGTATCCATTTTCTTCCCACCTTTCTGACTTCTCTGACAATGTGGTAATCTTCCCAAAATACAAAGCCATCTCATGTGAAGCTATGGACTTGCTCCAAGAAGTCTGAGCAGCTCAGTCTTAATTATGATCTGGATAGTCGGGGTACAGAAGTTACTCTTAAAAAGTAGAGCTTTTTAACTGTATTTTTGTGTGGCTGAATCTAGTAATCAATCAGTTGACATCAAGTCCTAGAAACTGTTTTTTTATTTTTTTTTTCATGATGAGCTGTTTTGTTTTTTTGTTGTTTTTTTTTTTTTTTTTGTCATACTCTAACAGTGAGGCAAATG
>VZTI01002729.1:2870217-2914276 GCA_013397865.1 Struthidea cinerea
TTTTTTTTTTTTTTGCTGTCATACTCTAACAGTGAGGCAAATGGAACAAAGTGAACGAAGTACTCCCAAAGTGTGAGGTGGAAAGGCATTTCCTAAGAGAAGTCCTCGCTGTGGTGGATGTTGGTCTGTGCCAGAGGGTGAGGTTTGAGGAACTTCTTTGCGCGTAGCAGCGGAGTCTCAGTGTTCCAGCCATGTTCCAGCTCTGATGGAAAGTGATGGCAGCGAGACTGGGAGGACTGAGGGGTCAATTGGCTCTGTCTGAGCCCAGCTGTGGTGGCAAATGCTTAATCCTAAATCAATCCTCCTTCATTGCCACGGAGAAATGCAAATAAAGGGTGATTACAACATTCCTCTTGCAGGCAAGAGGTGAGGCTTCAGAAAAGTTGCAAGCGTCAAGGGATTGATTTGTTGTGGAGGATACTTAGAGGAGACAGCAAATCAATTTACTGGAGCCAGGAGTTTGTGGGAGGATCTGAGAGGACTTCTGGCGGGGGAGGACTAAGTTAAATGATGCCCCAAAGTAAAATGATGTAGATAAAGGTGGACATTTGTGAAATGAGAGGAAGGAATGTGGAATTAAATGCAGATCTAAAGCAGCAAAGAATCTACTCTCGTGGTTGGGAATTTATGATAGAGGTAAATTAAAGAAGCCAATTGTTGACAGAAGATTGCTTGAAGAGATTCTAGGAACTGGAGAGAGCTTCATAAGGACTAAGAAAGTAAGGGAAAGGGAAAAAAAAAAATCAAATTCAAACGTGTTTCTGGGCGAGAAATGTTACCATTTTTTAAAGCTGGTCTGATTTCTGGTTGAGATATCATTTTAAAGTTTTGTAAGGAGATAACTATTTAAGGCTTTACTTGAGCTGTGTAATTTCCTTTATAGCCATTTTAGCTTATGATGATAAGATTCTTCCACACTAATTTTTGCTGAAAGAAACTGGTTTCCCTAAAGTGAATATCAGTGGAATCTCTACAGTAGAGAATTTCTTTAAAGTAAGAGGTAAATGTAGGAAAAATGCATAAGTAGAGAAGTGGAAAAATTACTTCCACAGTAGTTTTTTGTCTGTTTTTTTTTTAAATAATATGATATTATTATATTTATGTCATAGTTCCTGCATTTATAGACGTAATCTGAATGGAAGTTGAAATATGAATTCTGTATTATTGATATTTTGTCTAGTAAAGATGAGCCTAGATTCTCTGTGTAATGACTTGGGTACAAGCAGAGAGACAGACAATTGAATTTGTAGTGCAGTTCATTGGTGTGTTAGGAAAAGAAATAGAATATGTCATGAGACTTTTCTATCTTCTATTTACTGCTATTGGCCTTGCTAAGATTGTTTAAAAAGAGACTGAAAATCCACTGATGTAACATATTTCCTGAAGAATTTCCACAAAAGAGAGATGCAAGGTTATGTAAAATTCCTCACTCTCAGGATTCAGGACAAGGCAGGATTAGGTCTATTGTCTTGCAGCTGATGTTTATCATACATATTTAACACAGAAAATAGTTTTATGTTTTTTATTTGATCTTCAGCTTTCCAGAAGTCTTCCTCCATTGCTCCTGATCTTTTGTCTCACATCAGTCGCGTGACACATGCTCATTTTGCTGTGTGTCATAAGCAGGTGGTTTTGAGGGAACTCTTTTATGTCATTTCCTTTGTATGTCATTTACCACTTTTATTAATTATTTTAGCTGTGATTTTTTTCTATTTGCAGTGGTTAAATTTCCCTAGTATATTCAGTGTTTGTCTACAAAGGAGAACAAATGTCTTTTCATTCCCTGATTCAAAAGGTTTGTCTTTTTGGGCTCTTCAGTTAATACGTTAATCAGCAGCCTCTCTCAGCACCCACTGACTGAGCAGCAGTGACATTTTCATTCTTCTCGTTTTCTTTTTCATTCCAACTCTTTGTTCGCTCAAGAAACAGGATGTGCTGACGGTTTCAGGCTGTTGCCAGCACAGGTTCCTTGGGCTGGCCGATAGGGATCTTGCTGAGGGTGTTTGTGCCACTGCTGCATCAGCGCTGGACACGGGAATATTGAAGGACGCGAAAAGTTCATGATGTTCGGTTTTTGGGTTCCACTTCACTCGTACTGAGCAGCTCTCAGCTGCAGAGAGCACAGCCAGCCTGTCCGAACCGCTTGTCACAGCCTGGAAAATTCCATTTGGTTCAGTCAACACGTGTTACACGGCCTCGTCTTTCTTCCCAACTGCTCCCTTTGAGATAAGCCTGGAAGAGTAAAGAAAGGAAAAAATTTTATTTTTACCTTTGAATTCTGAGGCTTTTATATATGTAGAGATATATCATAGCATCTTTACATCCTTGTAATAAAGGTGTTTTATCTTTATTTACGTTGTAACAGAAATGACAAGAATACTTAAAGAATTGTGGAACAAATCCTTAGTGAGGTTGTTTCAGTATCTTTTGTTTGATTTCTCTTGGTGATTATGTTTCAATTCACACAAAATATAAAGCTAAACTTGCATTTAAAAGATCAAACAGTCTGGAAAAAATAAAGAGTACAGACCCAGAAGATTTTGGGTTACTTTGTTGGGTTTGATGCTTTGGGGTTTTGGTTTGGTTTTTATTTGTGTTGGTTTTTTTCCTGCTTGATCCTTGAACCACTGTTGTTGCTAGAAAAGTCACTTGATGCAAGTTCAGATCTTTCAGTTCAGTGAGTAATCCGTGAGGTGCAGGAACTGGAATAATAAAAAACATGGGGCATAATCTGATAAGGTTTAAGGGTCACTGTCATGTAAATTGTGAAAGTGTTTCATATTCCTTAAGAAGAATTCCTTAAGAATTTACACCAGGAGATTTAGTGCAGTAATCCAGAGATAACAGAATGCTTTTTTACAGAATACATAGATCACAGGTATTAGAGAAGACCATACAAGGCTTGCATTACAAACTTCATAAGTGAAGTTATTCCCAGTCTGTTGCATCTGGACAGAGTAACAGACTTTTATAAAAAAGTATTTAATTTGATAAAAGCAGTTACTGGGTCTGATTTCACTGCCATATGTTATTGCACTGGATGTGTGCTTAATCGAAGACAAGGAAGAATTCAGTGTAAACAGTTCAGAAATCCAGTGCTGGCCGCATTCCGTGGTTTTTGGTGGTTTTTGCTTTTGCACGTTCCAAGTGTTTATTTGCAGATCTCTCATGTGAGATATGCAAACGCTTCAACTTGCATCAGAATGATGCCTTAATGATTTGTATCTTGTTAACTATTTCTAAAAGCTCAAATTATTCCTGGAATCTGTCATCTGGAAGAATGAAAGCAATTGCCCCTAATAAACAAATTGCCATTTTCCTTAACACGGGTGAGAGCTCTGTGTGAAGAACAGTAGTGGCAATAGTGACATTGTTTTCCTTAATCCACTGGGATGCATTTTTTTCTGCAGAATAAACAAGAGGGTGATTCAAAGTGAACTTTGGTTTTGTAACTTCATTGTGTGGCTTCGTCTGCTGTGGGGGACACTCAGTGCTGGCCACCACAGGAGCAGGTGACCTCTGCCTCTGCTGCTTGACCCTGCTCTGAGCAAATCTCCGGTCAGAGCAGGGACAAGATCACAGATGAAACAGAGGTAGTGCTTGTATTAAATACTTAACATTGAAAGCCAACCCAATATCTGGGCCAAGGAGTCTTGTAATGATATCTAGAATATAATGAGAGCTTGTCTGTGTTATAAGAACTTCCCCGAGTATCCCTGGGGGGGGGCTATAAACCCTTCAAAGTACAAAGCCTCAAACTCCTCTGAGACTGCTTCTGAGCCTGTCTGATTTGCGCTTCTGTCCTGCCTCCATGCCCCAAGGACACAAGTCTGCCATAGTTATGGAGCCAGGGAAATTCTGGCACTGGTGGACCTTGGCCCTGTCTGTCAGGACTTCCAAAATCTCTTTATTCAGTGCAGCTTCCCCAGCCTGCTGAGGCTTCTGATGAATTTTATGTTCCCTCCTTCCAGAAAGGCAGCATAGCAGGCACATTATATAGGTCAGCAGGAGAAATAATTTTGTAATGTTATTATTATGTTTAGCTCAAAAAAACCCCAATGGTTATAAATGTATGATTCTTCTCGAAATAGAATGACTATTCTCTTGACAGCAAACTGCAGCAAAACCTGTGACACCGAGGTAGAATGTTTCCTGTGACTTCAGAAGGGATTTCTGACAAAGAGTGAGGACGGGGTTGGTATAACTCAGGAGTATTGGGGGAAAGGTGATGGGGCTTTGTGGGCATCTTTGATGGCACTTTCCCATTAAGAACAAGTGACAGAGAATATTTGTCTTGTTTTTTCTCGATGGGAAGCTGATGTGCAGAGCTGTCCAAGGGGAGGGAAGAAGCAGCAGCGTGGCTGGCAGGCACCAGCTTGTGGTTAACAAGAATGCAATACAACTTTTAAAGGGTTTTACTCGAATAATATGGGGATTTGGGGCTCTATCCTGACCACGTGTAAAGTAACAAAAGGCCCCTGTGTTTTTCCCAAGCTGTGCTGCTCCAACCCCCAGACATTCCTGGCTTAAGTGGGCGATGGATCCTCCTTGCACCGATGTGCCTTGGAGCAGCTGGAGCCACTCTTGCCTCCCCTCACCCCTGGGGACCCCCACCTGCCTCCCCCTGCTCCTCGCTCTTTTACAGGTCACATTCTTGGCATCCTGTCTGAATTCTGTGCCATAGGTCATGACAGAGGCTGAATAATTTACTCAAAGTCATGATAAGGAAAAATAAAAGCATTTCCCAACATATTTCTTTATCTTTGGAGGGGTTATTTATGGTAGGGCTGCCTGTTCTGGACACTCTCCTGCCACCTGAAGAATGATCTGACTTTTTATTTTGTTTCATATACTAAGAGCTACAATATGTACTAGAAAAATCAAACATGTTTTAGAAGACGAATAGTCACAGCTGGGGATAAGGAATATAAATAGGATGACATCAAATGAAAAGAACTGATGATCCAACAAGGCTTCTATAGATCATGTTGTCTAATGTCAGGAGAATTGCAGATTAGTCTTGCTGCTCTTTATGAGTAAGCCTATTTATCAACTTTCTGGGAAAATCTAATTTAAGGTGGCACATTTTCCTTAGTTCTGCCACACTTCAAAGCTTAGAGTGTGGAGGTTGGTCAGCCATTCTCCCCTGGCTGTAATCAGGGTGTGAGATTCCCATTCAGGCCTTTCTCCAGCAGCCAGGTCCTTGCTACTCCTGGCTGATTCTGATAATGTAATTTTGGTTTGCTTGATTAGTAAAAAAACTCAAAAGCCTTAGCTTTTAACAACTTTATCCAATTCAGGCTTAATGTTCAGAGAGAAAGAGCAATTTAAATTGCAAATGTTCTTTATAAGAAGCTGGGTTTCTGCAAAGTATAACTTTAGTCATGCCATAGAGAAAGAAAATGACAAGCCCTGGAAAAAAAAAAAAGCCACATTTGGACTCCGCCGTTTTTCCTGAATAACCTACAGAAAGAAAAACTATTTTTATGACAGGATATAACAAGAAAGGTGGATTTTAACAACTCTGGAGAAAACACGCAGGAATATAAAATTTCGTAGTTTTGCTACCATGTACTACATTTTTAACACGATGCTTTATATCTGAGTCGCAAAACGGATTTGTGTACATTTATATTCGTTCTTTAAAAGCTAAGTAGAGCTCAGGCAAGTAAAACAAGCTGTTTGATATGATGTTCTTTTTTCCCCCCTTTCACTCGGTGTAAGAATACCTTCACATCTAATGTCACATTAGTTTTATATATGTAAATACTTTCAAGCCAGAACATGTAGTGTAAGCATATTTTATCAGCTATTACCACTAAGATTTTTACATATATGAACTAAAAAAGCTCTGTCTTTGGGAAATTTGAAGTAATTTTTTCTCCTTTAGGATTATCTGAATTTGTGGGAAATCCTCCATTCTTACATCAGAAAGCATTTAACTGTGCATTGATTAAGAACTTCTTTATTATATTTGAAGTCTGGGGAACGCGCTTAAGTTTATAAGCAATGATGTGCAAGATAAAACAGAAGGATAACGCAGTTTCTGATTGCAATTTGGATGTGATAAAATCAGTTGTGCAACAGTCTCCACTAGCATATTCTCCCAGGCATTTTTCTTAGGCATTTCAAAATGCTGCTATTCCTACAGGAAGCTTTAGGATAAATCCGTATAATTCCTGTGCATGACATTTTGAAAAGACCAGAGCTGTGAATATCACACCTGATTGCTTTTTCAGTCAAAAGCTTTCATGTGCAGAAAATAATGTTTCAATTAAAAAAAAAGAGAGAAGGAGGGGTTCATTCATTTGACATTACTACGCTGCATTCACAATTGTGTACAGGAAAAGAAAATTAGAGCAATTTCAATGGGCTGCTGGCTCAGAGCTGGATAAACTCCAGCCTTTGCATCACCTGTGCAAAAGATTGATAAGCCACAACTTTAGTATCAAATTCCTGTATCAGCTTGCCAGACTTGGTGGTCTCAGTCTCTCGATTTTTTGCAATTTTGCTACTGCTGCTTACTGAGCACCTGGATTTATCCTCTGTTGTTCCCACTTCAACTTTGTCATCATGTGGTGTCTGGAACATGCGATTCTCTCTCTACTAGAACTTCAGCTGGGAAGTTACTGTGTGGGATTGCAAATAGAAATAGCAGGTGGAAAGAATTTCTCCACATGAGTGTAGGGACTTTGCTTTGTGCTTTTCCACGTGAACTGTATTTGATTTACAATTAAAAGTATATATATGTGCTTGTGAGATTAGTGAGCATTTTAATTTTTAATGCTGCATACACTATCTGACATATCCCTTGGGATTCACAGGAAATCCCTTCTCCTTGCATAAAACCAACAAGATGCATTTACCCTAAAATTGCCCTTGAAATAGATACTCTTTCGAGTAGTATTTAGACTAATTTCTCCCTAATGACATCTCCTTTGTGGTACAATGCTTGGTCATTTAATCCTGAAGTGCAGATTTGGGTTTTTTGCTTGTTGGTTGGGTTTCTTTACAGAACCATTAAGAAAAAAGCATTTGCCCAGTGAAGATTCACCACGTAGGGATGGATTTGCCCGCTGGATAAAGCGCATTGTTCTTCTGGGGATGACCTCCTTGTGCAGAATGATAGTTTTATCCTTCTCTACATCATTATGTTTGCTGTACAGAAATCCTGCTGTGCTACATCATAATAACATGTAATCTTCTTGCTCAGTTTAGCTGAGATTTAAGGAGCCGCTGCTCATGGAAGCAGTTTTCTAAAGTCTGATCTATAATTTACCAGAATCAACCAGGCAAAAGAGCAAGAGGCTTTAGAAGAGGGATACAGCCCTTAAAACTCTTAAATGAAGATTAGTTTAAAGTTTTACAATCCGGTACAGAACCATCTGGCAAATCTCTTGTCAGGCTTTGTTAAACCTCTGAGCATTCCTGGTGTGCTACACCCCACACCCTGCCTTTATCTTCCATTCCCCTGCCTCCTGCCCTGCACCAGCTCTGCTCAGAGATAGGTTGGAACAAAAGAGGGAAATAAGTAAGCCAAGGGCTGATTTCCCTGCAGGAATAGTGTGACAGCTGTGGGAGTGCTGCACCTCTGGAAATCACGGCCTGATGCTGGATGTGCACTGGGTCATTTATTGCACCTCTGAAGAGGTACTTGCGAGGTAAAAGCTGCCTGTTGGCAGCACCATCAGAGACTGGCTGGGTTAAATTGTGGCTTTGTAGCCCAAGGAATTGCTGTGAGGAGGCAGAGGCACATCACAGGGCGATTTGGTACTTTCAGACGGGGAGCTGCAGTTGTTACAGCCAAAAATAAACAGCGCAGAAGTTGTCAGTGGTGATTCCAGGTTGCTGTTTACTCTGGAGAGCCGATTGTTCCCATTGCTCTTAAATTACATATCAGGGCTCTAGACCTGTGTGTTCCTCACTGATATCTCCACAAAGGGTTTTTTTATCTGTGTATTTATTTGTGCTTCTGTCCTTTGGCAAAAGGCAGACCTTTGCTTCTCGAACACAAAGCAAAAACCTTCCCTTAGGAATCCTCAAGGACATCTTCATTCCAGCTGTCCTATGGCTTTCTTCATTTATACATGCATAAATCTTGGAAACTCAGAACAGAGTAACTTGATGTAGCAATCTGTTACATAAACCTATACTATTGTCACTAAAATTAACCCTTCTGTTCACCTTCTGCGTGAAGGATCTTGGGAGGCTGAAGGAGAGGACGGCAGGAATCCAATTACCTGAAATCAACTTAGAGGCAAGAGGGAGGCATTGTTAATGGAGATAATCTCCTCCTCAGGCTTCCAGGGTTCCTCTGTCTCAGTGCAAAGACATTCTGCCTGGACAGTAAAATCAGTGTACCTGATTTCCTGATTAAAATGTGGGACAGGAAAATAGTAAGGAGCGCACGTCCTGTCTAAAAATGTAGCTTTTGGCAGACAGAAGTTGCCCCAAATAGATAAACATTTGCAATCCCAGCTATGTTATGATAATGTAACACAGCTGATGTACAATTTACCAAATGTCTTTTGCTGTTTGTTTCCTAAATTTCACTTCAAGCCATGTAAGTTTTCAGCTTGAAAGATTGTTTCATAAAGTATTTTTGTTTTTTCCTCTCCTGTGAAGTGCAGGAGGGGGGCACTTGGAGTTAGACAATTTTAATGCTGCTGTAGCAATTTCCTAAGGCGCCAGAGAAAAATGCATGGTATTATCTTGAAATTTCAGTCTGCTTTTGCTTCTCATAATAATCAATAACAATTAGAATTATGGTGGTAGTATCTGCCTAGATAATTCTAGGGCTTTTCCAGAAATCAGAACAGGTAAACCAAAGTTGTTGTGTTGTAACTTTTTACTTCTCCTCTTTAATAAGTCCAGATTTGCTTTGAAGAAAAGTGAAAACTTGTCAACAGAGAAGCAGGATGGAATGGGGGTAACATCTATCCAGCTGAACAAGTCCAGCATTTAGTGTTAGAATGAAAACTAATCAGTTTGAATTATCTCAGATGCACCAAAGATCTCCCCTCATGTTTCAGAGTGAGGACCACTCTGAAGTATCCAGATCCATCATTCCATTAAAGACAAAAATGATGCCTGACTTAAAACGGTGACTTTCATAACCTTTAAAATCTGTTTTACAGTTCATTTTCTCTGGTAGGTTTCGGAAGCCTGGATATTACCTGTCAAGTTGTCACAAGTAATTATATGTTTGTTAACTTATTGCTCCTAATAAACAACAGGAAATACTCTTGATGAATTTCATTTTCCCCTAAAAAAAAATATTTAATAACTGCTTTGATTAAATATTAAAGCTTTCTTTTGCTGTTACAACCAGATGGAAAATTCCAAATATCAGCAAAATATTTTGTGCACAGTCTTTTTACTACCTGGTTATTATGCTGGACTTTATTGATTGCTAACACCATTGATCAGGGTAATTTCTAGGTGGTCAGGTGGAAGACTGATGGGCCTGGCTGTATGATGGCTCAGCAAACCAAAACTTTTTTCATATTGAAAATACCTGAAAATTGGACTTGACATAGACAGGACTGCCTGGCCTTGGGGAACAGTTGAAATTATTGCATTTCCCAGTGGACAAAAGGGAATACAGAGATAAAGGAAACTTTCACAGCAAGATTTTATGTGGTTCCTTGTCTTTTTTTTTTGCCTCGCTCGGTGCCTTTACCACAGCAGTGACAGGTAAGGATTTAGAGCAAAACGTGTCTCCCTCAACTCTGGCAGAGGGGGAGACCTCAGGAGGAGCTGGATGAGTTGTAGGAACAGAATCAGCTGTCCAGGTCTGCCCCGTGCTTGTGGAACAGCAGTTGGCTGTTTCAGCAGTGACAGGTGGCTCGTCAGACATGGAAAGAACCTCATTTATTCCACCAGTCAGGCCTGCCTGCTGGAGAAATTGTAATTGGTGCGTGTACAAGGGCTGAGGGAGCTCTTATGGCACTGCTGGAACCATAATGTAATATCCAGGTTGAAATCATTCCATCTTTATCTCATTATGAGCCCAGTTTTCTTCTGTGTGCGAAACTTAAATGTCAAATTGAGGAAGTGGAGGGAACAAAAACAAAAGACTGTGGGCGCAGTCTATTGTTCTGCCAGAGGAGCTGGGGAAGCTGCAGAAGGCTGTAGGAAGACGCCGCAAGCAAAATGAGGGGATGAAGGCTTCCAAAAACTTCCCAGTTTTAGTAAGAGCTTCTTTATCTGTGTTGGAAGAAAGAAGCTCCTGGGAGGATTCTCTCATTACCACATCCTTCTTTATAGCAGAGGAGAGAGAACTTGTGGATGAGTGCTGCTGGTGTGATCCAGTAGCAGTGTGTGTGTATCTCAGCGAGGGGTGAGTAAGGAGCTCTGTACTCCAGGTGCAGCTGCTGGAGTAGCAGGTAGCTCGGAGCAGGTTTCCCACGTGGAGAGCTGCAGCTGCTGGAGGATTTGCCTCTTGTCACTGCTGCAGGCACTGGGTCGGTGTCAGCTGTCCCCTGTGGGCTCACAGCTCGTGTAGAACGTGTTTGTCCGTGCTGGGAAGTGACCATACAAACACCCTCCTGGGTTTTCCACTGCAAACCAAATCTGCATGTGGGGCCTTTCCTTTCTGGAGCTCTGGAACAGCAGTGCACAACTGGAGCGAGAGCCACGAAGATGTTTCCCATGGGAGGAAAGTCTGTAGGGATAAAGGAGCTACTGCTTGGTTTTGTCCTCCTTCCCTGTGCTCCAGGAGCAGCCTGACCAGCAGCTGCCCTGAAATCTGCACTGTTTTCGCTCTTTCTGTGTGTTGTCCCTATTTCCTGATGTTTATCTTCAGAGTGGGGTGAGAGGGTCTCTTTAGGCTCAGGGTAGGGGGAACTTCAGGAAGTAAATGGGGCTAAAGAAAATTCATCATTAAGTTCTTTGGGGCTTCATTAAGCCATATCTGAGATTTAGAACATGGTTTCCAGTGTTACTCAAACACTTTGTGTTGTTTCACCTAAATGTGCTTTTGTCTCTGTTTTCTTATGTAATCATACACTTGTTTATTCATTTTTCTCTTTGCTCTCTGAGTGGACAAATGTTGTAAAAAACCGGTGTGAAATGCCAAGAAACTCTTTCTTAAGAAATAGTGTGATTTTTAATGTCAGTTCCTGGCAGGCTATCCCATGTGGAATTATTATGGTATCTTAGCACCACAATTGATATGTTTAATAATTTTCATTGTGTGTTTGGGTCCCTTTGATGGTTGATGATTAAAGCAAGATTATAAGGTAGAATGCATTCGCTTTTGAACACATGAAAAACACAACTTTCCCTTTCCAGATGCATTCATTTTAACTCTGTTTAGCATTTGCTAGATCTGTGGTTATTTCTTTTTTCTTTCGAAATGCACTTATTGGTCTATTTCAAGAATGAATCATATTCCATTGCTACCCCAAAAAATAAGATAACAAAAAATGGTAAAAACTGTTGCCTGTAATCTGTTATTACAGGCAATCCAACCTGCCAAAACACAATTGCCATTTAATAAGGGTTTTTTTTTTAAAAGAAACCCTGTGAATGCTCCATGCAAGCTGAAATTGCCCACAAATTCTGTATTTGAAAAACAATGCTTCATTTTAAGCAGCCGCAGTTTGTTGTGAGTGACAAAAAACCCAACGGCATCTCTTTCCTTTTCTTTATCAATCCTTGCAGTCTCCATGGACATTCAGATGACTCTGATGTGAGACCTGGGTAATATGATATTTGTATTAGATATTGTCGAAGGCAGTGTTCAAAGAGTAGGACATTAGGGATGTATTTCAGGAGGAGGAAAATCCTGGTACTACTTAAAAGTATTTCAGCAGAGGATTTCTTTTTTTATTCTTGTGAAAGCCACGGTTTCTGTTTTATGACAGAACAAAAATTTAGGGAGAAAGAAAATATGAGACTTGTATCCTTTACAGCAGTGTGTAAAGTTCCCTCACTGGTAACACGTGGAGAAAATTAAAAGGAGCCATCATCCTTTTCAATGCTCAGTCCCAGTGACCAAAAATCTTGCACATTTATGATTGAAGCTGGGTGATTACAGATGTTAACAAGTAATTGCAGGATGTTTTGGTATTGTAAAAAAGAGAAGTGTGAAGGATCAGAAGTCTTCTTCTTTGAAGACCACGTTAATCTATTTGATTATACGGATTTTCATTTGGGGTGCTCGTTCTTAGAACATTCCAAGTAGTGGGAAGTCAGGGAGACAAAGCCTTTAATTGCTCTGTCTCCTGGCTCCAGCTCTGAAGAGCATTAAGGAAATGCAAGGGCTCTCCTCTGAAAACATGGCTCCACATCCAAATAATGCAGCCTTTAAAAGTGTTTTCCATAAAACTCCTCTTGATTCATCCATTTGAGTTACAGTGAGCATAACCCAGCCTGGACAGGAAACGGCAGAGAAACCAGAGCTGAGTTCCCTCTGAATTTCTGCTGCTGAACCTTACTCTGGAGGCAAATAATTTCATATTTTTGTCTGAACTTTTTATCTGAACACACAGATGAAGGTGTGTATGCCCACACCTTGAAAGATAGAGCAACTCTATACAAGTTACTTAGCTGGAAAAAAAAAAAGTTACCTAAAACCTACTCCAAATGTGTGCAGACCTGACACATTGATACATTATTGTATGGATTTTGTACCTGTTTAATTCCCTTAATGAAATTAATGCTGAATGCTAACAGAACCATTGACACGTATTTTCTCTCCTAAAAGCACACAAAAGAAGTGGGAAGGCCACAAACTCCTTTGAAAGAAACAGCCTTGGAGCCCTGGACTCAGCCACAGGTAGGCTGGAACAGCTTTTCTGGTAACTTGTTTTCTGTGATGGTGGTTTCTGTAAGTGTTCATGGAAATAACCTGCTCTAAAGAAATGTTGCAACAGGTTGCTCTGTGGTTCTTCTGTTTATGCGAAAATGATTTGTTTGGGTTTTTTGGCTGCCCAGACTATTGGTGGCGCCCCTTTAGTTGAAGGGGCATTTCTCCCTTCTTTTTGAGGGAGAAGTGCTGGCATTATCTTGCCTTCAGCTTGTGTTTCATATGGGCTTAAAAATTTTGCAGAACTCAACAAAACGGAACTACTTTGGTAGTTTTATTGGTGTGTCAATAAACTGGGAGCATCTGGTGTAGAAAAGTGGTGGAAGTTTGCTGTTTTGAGAGGAAAGTTTGGGAGATCAACCTTTTGCTTCATCAGGACTTAACCAAGAATGAAGCAATGACTAATCATGCAAATAGGGATAAAGAAATGTGGATGTTAGCATGAAATCTTTCTTAACACAAAGTGGGTTTGAATGTTTTGGCCTTCGTAGTTACTTGAGCAAATTGTTTGTTATAAATGCTTTATGTGCAGGAGTTCAGAGCCATTTTTGCTGTTTATTCCCTGTGTATCAGTGTAGCGTACTGCACATGGAACGCGTGGCTTCAGAGGTGGTGTGAGGGAACACAAGAAGCAGGGAAATATGAAATCCCAGAAGCTAGGTTTGTTCTAGAGGCCTCTTTACTCCTGAAGTTTGTGGCAAATAAGCATAGGAATTTAGAAGCAGCAATGAAAAAACCTCACACCTCTGTTCCTGCTGGCTCTGTTCATGCCTGAGTGCATTTTCCTTTATAAGGTGCAGTGTGCAGGCTTCTGTGGGACAGTCTACAGAGCTGATTAAAATACAGAAGCTCTCAGCTGATAAATTCTTCCCTGCAGTCACGGATACGTGGTGTGTGTTCGTGCATGCAGAGAGGAGATGGCTATCCGCAAATCTGCAAGCCTGGTGTTGTAGGGAAGTCCCCCAGCTGCTGCTCTCCAAAGCACAGGATTGTCCCTCTTTCCCAGATAAAAGGCTCCCAGGTGCAGTGCCTGTCCGTCTCCAGCCCCTGCGTGGCCAAACCTCCCAAATCCTCCATCCAGGCAGCTGCTAATCACCGTAGTTAAGCCTCATCGATCCGTGTCTGCAATCAATGATGTTTATGTGCAGTCCTGCAGGGGCTTGCTGTGGTCCTCAGTCACCCGCAGACATTAACTCTTCATGGGCAGGAACAAACTGGAGGGAAGTGTCTGGTTCCAGCGGTTCCTGTGCAGCTGGTGGAGCGTTGAGGGAGGGCTGATGGGCTCCTCCTGTTTCCCCACCTACAGCATGCGCAGGAGCTTGGGGCTGGGTTTTGGGTTTTTTGGCACAGGAGAGAGAATTTTGGCTTCTGAGTTGAGAGAGGAATTGTTGAAGCGGCTTGATCCTGTGATTGTCATTTAGTGGGGCACTGGTGCATGAACGTGGGTGACAGAGGTGGATTTTGCAGCCACTTTTCCTTGGTGGTTTGTGTGACTGTTGCCAGCACTCCTGTCAGAGAAATATTCTGTTGCACTGTCCCAGTGCTGATGGGAATCATCGTTCTTGCCGAGCATACAGACCATCACCGTGGTGTTTGATTGCTTCTGAAAGCTGCATTTGCCACAGCTTTACTTAATAACCACAAAGACTAAAATTCATAAAACATTTTTGTCATTCCTATTTATTTTGAATTTTTAAAAAGTCTGTTTTTGCAAACAAATGCATACAAAGGAGCTGCCACTAATATGCTTTTTTTTATTTCTTGGAGAGAAGAAATGTAATCAACAAAATCAAAAACTGCTGGAACCATTATTGTAGCAGAAAATTAAATTAGTTGTTAATTCTTTCATGGATGTAATTCTGGCCACTGCAAATCCCTCCTTAGGTATTTTGTATAAAGTGAGTAAAAATTCATGGCATGGATAAAAGCTTTGTCTATTTTATGAGCAACAGGCAAATGATCCAAATGGTGCTCATAAAACAAATGGTTCCCAGCTCTAAAAGGAGGAGAAATGTATTTAAAAGCTGCTGGAATGAACCACGAGTGAAACCAATTCCTCTGCACAAAAGGTGCTATCTCCATGAAAGTTTTTTGGATCCCGCACACAAGGGAGAGGCTCGCTGCTTCTGTCTACTTAATAATAACAGTAAAAAATCATTGCGTGTGCTCGGGCTGCTCAGGGCTGCTGAGCGCCCAGAGCTGCCGTGGGATGCGCTCCATCAGCAGACAGAGAGCGAAACAGCCGGGAGCACGGCTGGCGTGCGGGGCCAAAGGGGCAGTGGAGCAGAAAGAGCCACATCTGGCCCCGATAGCAGGAGGGGAGAAGCTGGTACCCATTAGCAGCAGGGCAATTTCACACAGAGGTTACAGTCTGGGGAAACGAGGAACGGAGCTCTGTGTGCCCGGGGAGGCAGAGATTTGTGCTGCCAGTGCTGCCATGGCTTTCACTTGCCTTCTTTGCTCGAGGTTTGGTCTTGGAGGCAGCCAGGTCGCTGGGAATTTTGAAACAGCTCTGCAATTAGACAAAAAAAGAAGAGCTGTAGTACTTTGTCAGGCTCGTTTCTTCTTCTGTGTGGTGGTGCTTTTGTCCTTGGTTTTACAGTTTTGGTTTTTAGGGGGTTTTGGCTGTGGTTTAATAAGTTCACAGAGCAGTGTGGCATTGGCATTGTGGGAATTCTTTTTTCACGGCCGTGCCTTTTAACTTGTAGTTTTCTGCATCTTTTCCTGTTAACTCAGTGAATGGAAACTGATGTTACTGCCTGGAAAATAAAGTATGAGAGACTTGTTCCAATAAATTTGGGACGAGACCTTTGCAGATAAGGAACATGTGTGGGAGTAGTTGCCCAAATAGACTTGTCATTGGTTTACAAGCTTTATTTAAATGCTAAATACCGTGTATTCCTGTGGTTATGGTTTTTGCTGCTTTGCCTGATTAAACATTAGCTGATAAACCCTGTCACGGCTGTTCAGAGCTACTGCGGTTAAGATTCTGTATTTATAGTCTCTATATTTACAATCCATTATAAACAGGACAATTTAAAATCAAAGTCATCTGTGATTGTTTAAGTTTTTGAGGTTGCTGGTGCTGAATTTTGTGTGGCAGTGGCATGAAATAATATTGATTACCATGATTCTGAATCAGAAACAAATTGTTTCTCCCAGACTTTGGCGAGGAGGGGGTTGTTATCTTCTCCCAGGTAACAACTGACTGATGAGAGGAAATGGCCTAAAGGTTTGCCAAGGTTTAGATGAGACGGCAGGAAAAACTTCTTCACTGAAAACACTGGGATTGGGCTGCCCAGGGAGATGGTGGAATCACCATGTCTGGAGGTGTTTGAAAGGTGTGTGGATGTGGCACCTGGCGACGCGGTTCACTGGTGACCGCAGCAGCGCTGGGTTAATGGCTGGGCACAATGATCTTCTCCAACCTTAACAGCTCTGATTCTATCATCACTGGGAAAATGAATCTGGAAAGAGACAATAGGGATTTACCACAATAAGAAAAGGATCAAGTTTAAACTGCAGTAGTGGCGAATAGTCAGCTTTGCCAGCATGACAGGTACAACAAAACTCCCACTCTTCAGCAGCAGAATATTTCCGATTTCATTTTTCTTCTGGTGACTCCTACATTCCTGTCTATTATATGTCTCCCTGAAATACTTCATACAAGTGGTTCCTAGAGGTGTTCAACAGGATAAAATGTGAGAAGGTGATGTTAGTGCTGTAGCTTTTCATTTGTTTATTAATTGTGAGAACTCCAAGTGCTTTTAGTCACTGAAGATAATGGCTAAAAAGCCAGGATACAGCTGCATTAATCTTCCTGGCCCAAATGTAGCATAATTACTTTAATGAACACATTCATTTATCCCCTCTCCTCATGCTCTTCCTCCTTCAGAGTTCACGCTGTCAGTGGAAACTGAGACGATGATTACCTTCTCCTCAGAGTTCTCTGGGAGGGTTGAGTGTCTGAGGATGATGATTTGCACACTCACGTGTGTTAAAATAAACCATATCTCACACCAACAGGTCTTTATTACCACCTGGTGTAAAGGTGGGGCATTCCACAGCACTGAGCATCACAACCAAGAGCAGTAAGATACAGAAAAAATACAACCATTTGTCTCTCAAAAGCAGAAGAGGATTCTTCTGAATCTACAGTTTTATTTTCTGTATTTATGTGCAGAGCACAGTCCTTTTTTTTTTTTTTTTTTTTTTAGCAAAATTACTTTTTCTGGAAAGGCAAAACCACTCAGACTCAAATCTAATTACAAATGATAGAGTGTAGGGGTTTTTTTTTGCTCAATTTTAAAGAATCACTTTATAATCTTGGAACAGTGGATAACAACATCACTAATCCAATATTTTAGCAGTAAATACGTTTGATGATGGGAATTGCTACACTAATCTTATATCCCTCTTCTGTATAGTTAAGAAATCCACAGGGGGTTTTACTAATCAGTTTTTGTAAAGTAAATCAAGTCATGTAATTCTCATTCCCTCCAAATGCCCCGTGATGCAGGCAGAGCCATATGCAGCACTTTTTGTTCTTTTCACCAGTTTTGAACCCTAATCTGCAGCCAGGCTTTCCCCTGAGTGTTTCTGGAGAGAGAAGTCTCTGAGCACCCTCTGACAGAGATGTCTTATTGGGGGAGTTGGCAATTCACCTTGTTCCCCTCACCCGCCGTGCTGGGAAGGGTTGGAGCGAGTCCACCTCCTGCTCACAGGCAAAAAGCTGCCAATAACAAATATGAGTAAATAAATATAATCCAACCACATTTGCTACCCTGCTTCTGATACATATGCTTGAAGGTACTTATTTAGGCACTCATTTTATTGACAAGTGAGATATATTGCAATATGGCTTGTGGTTTGGTCTTGGCTTTAAAAACACTCAAAATTAAAATAGGTTGGTTTTTGTTTGCTGCTTTTTTTTTTTTTTAATTATAAAAAGAGTGTTTTAAATTAGGAATAAATATTAGCAACTGTGGTTAAATATTTGAAGAGAAGCAATTAATAAGAATTCTGTGCATATTTTGTTCCCACAGTTCATGGGTATTGAATTATTGTTCGTGGAGTCCTGGTGTGCTCTGTTTGCTTAGGTCTCAGCTTGAGCCTTTAGGACTCAAAACCAGTCAAAGTCAGAATGAAAACAAAGCTTTATTCCTCGTTTGGTGTCTTTAAAACAAACTAGCCACCTAGACAGATTTATACAGTCTATTCACACCCAGGTTATATTCAGTATTTAGAATCTGTGTGCTCAAAATATTCCCATTTTATTTTGTGCCTTAGTAAATTCAAACATTCCTTGAATATATTTCTTATTTAATGGAAGTTCAATTGTAATCCTGAGTGCTAACACAAAAGACTGGGTAAATTTAAAAAACAAACAAACAAAAAAAACCCCAGTAATAAAAGACCTGATCAGAGTAGAAGGTTTGAGGATTCCAAATGCAATTAGAATTGTCTACATCAATATCTGAACTGTTTAGAGCACTCCAGTCTTAAAACCTGATACTTTATCTCTTCAAATGGAGGCCTCACAAGCTTGAAGCCAACTGAAAGCAGACAGTTCTTTTGGTCTGATTTGAGTATCTGCAGCTATGAAACAGCCTTTTATTAAGAAACTTAAGGGAACAAGCCACACTAATTATTCCTGACCTCTGAACAAATACTGTATCCAGAAATCAGGGATGCAGTGCTGGAAGGTAACTCAGTGGAAAGGGGCACTGACAATTTCTTGTCTATTGATGGTTTTTCCTGGTTCCAGTTAACATGGAATAGAACACCACCAACTCGCCACATTTACACCAGTACATCAGCCTGTAGGAGGCCACTGGGAGTGTTCAACTGTAAAATAAAAACAGTAATTACAAGATGTTTGCAAATAAAATCTTACTTCTAATTGAATCAAGACTTTGCAGTGGAGTTGCTGAAATTACCTGTCCAACAGGAAGAACTCTATTTGTATTAATCCAGTAGGCTTTCAGACAGACTTTACAAAAATATACAATATTTTTTTCAAGATCCAGTTTTGCCATAGCGCATGGGCACTGGAGGTTAGTCGCTGATGTAGCTGAAAAGTCATTCAGAGAAAATGAGGACAAAAAGAAGCAGGCAGGCTCTCAGAGCTGTGAGCACTGAATTTGCTATTGATTTCAGCAGGGGAGCCTATTACAAAAGCAGAAGAGAATTCCCATTTCATTTAAGTTTATCTGTCTGTTTTGCAGACCGGCTCGTGATTCTATGATAAAAAACCTCTCAGTCTGAGCCAATATAGAGTTCTCTCACGAGTTAATTAAAAGCAGGGAGGCCTCCCCAGACAGTTCCATGGTGTGCTCAGTCCTGCAGCAGCAGGAGCTCTGGGGGTTGCATCTCCGGCCTCAGGAGCTTGGTGGGCTCATCTCTGTCAGACTGCTCCATGTGCTCTCACAGCCCAAACGTCAAAACTGCTCCACGGAAAATTAGCCTGTAGCAAAGGCTTCAGGTCCTCACTACCTTGAAATATTTAAATGGTTTCTGAGTCATTCCCCTCGTAGAATATCTTTTCCTTTTTTGTCCTCCGTGACAGCGGTGTTGCCTGCCTAATTCCTTTGGCTCGCACTGTTAAATCTTTTCTTTCCTCTTGTTTCTGACGTGTCAGTGTTGCTATTACAGACTCGAACAGCAGTGTAAAGAGGAAAGAATTGGTAGGAGGAGCAGGGAGCTCAGCTGTAGAGCATCCCCTGGACACTCAGCCCAGTGTGCACGAAAACAGGTAACCCCAGAAAGCTGTCAGCGTGCAGCGGGCTGGGGCTGCAGGAGGGAGCTGTGCTGCTCAGAGCAGGCAGGGGATTTATTCTCCTTTTCCTCACACCGAGTTGGAGGAGATGGGCCCTCAGCAGTGAAACATCCAGTGGCATTGTTTAAAAAGGGCAGGTAGACAGCTACTCCTTCATCCTGGGAGGTGCACGGAGTCCTGTCAGTGTCTGAGTAAATCACACGGGCCTGCTTTCGGAAAATGTAGATGAGATCTGTGAGGTGCTCAGTTATCCATGGGGATGCTTGGAACGGCTTTCCTCCCCACAGTATTTCTCTGCCATCACCCCCTTTTGGCGAGGGACCAGAGACACCCTCGTTATTTAGGAGAAAGCTCCGAGTATCAGAATCATTAAGTTGCATTGGACTGTAACTTCCTTGCGCTGAGCTGTGCTCAACATGCATAAATCTTGAAATGGAAAGCATAAATGAGCTGTGATTCATCGAGGTGTCCATTTTCCAGTGTCCACTCGGCTGTCACTGGCAGTTAGCTGCAAAGGGAGGCAGGAGCCGTGCAAGGGAACACATCCATCCTCTTCACTGCTCCACCAGCGTAGGGATTTATGCATCTGGGAGTGAGAGGAGCAGCCTGAAAAGCCTTTGGAAAGCATGAACATAATAAAATCTCTCTGGTGTTGTGTTTTAAATCTTAAAAATGGTATTGGCTTCTGTGTGGACCTTTGCATGGAGAGCGTTTGAGGGAAAGCTTTTGAAAGTTTTGGGTTTTCAACTCTCAGTTTATCTCCTGAGGTTTTCTTTCCCACACTGTTTTTAGGAAACTTGTAACCATCTTTTCTTGGTGGTGGTGTTTTTGGTTGGTTGGTTGTTTTGTTTCTTTTTCAAGTGTGAACTTTTCCAATGTTTAGTAAGAGCATTATGCCTTAATTCCTGATGAATTAGCGACACAATTTTTTTTCTTTCTGGATAGCAAACACAGCTGTAAAGTCTTGTCCCAGGCAGTAACAGAAGCAGGCACTCAGTCCATTGTGTGAGGCCTTCACCTGCAGAGGTTCACCACAGCTGTGGTTCTGTAAGGCTGAATATTTTACTATTGGTCACAAAGGATGAAGGCGGAAACTCAGTGCTGGGGGACAAATTATTCACCAATGCCATCAGGGCTCCCAGGGCACACCCAAACTCTCTCATACATCTTCGGTGCTGAAAAGAGATTTTGACTGGATTTAGTTAACTGAAATGTGGGATTTCACCAGCCCATTAAGTTATATGATTATTGTTTTGTGTCTGCAGTGGAGATGGTGGCTCTGGGTTGCCAGGTCGCTCACCCTCTCAGGCAGCTCCTCATCTGCGAAATCAGTTGTTTTTCTTGAAGGATATTTTATGGTCTGATTAATTTTTTGGCTGAAAATTGTTGCATATGAAGCAGATATGCTCCAACTCAGTGCCCCAATGCCTATAAGGTAATGGGTATTGTGGACTCATTCTATCCCAAATGAGATTAACACCCCTGCTCTCTCCATCTGCCTTTGAGAAAGAATCCAATAAATAACGAGGCATATGAGGGGAGATTTATCAGAGTCAGCTTTTGCAACGTGTTTTAGATCCTGCAAGGAGACAGGAACCCTCTCAGAGGGTGCAGGTGCTGCTGTGCCACTCAGGGTACCTGTGTCGAGTCCTTATAGCCCAGGGCAGCACTGCCCTATAAAATGGACATTTCTCACTCCTCAGGCCGTGCCTCATGAGTTCACTGGGCAGCAAAGCTGCACGGGGCTTCTTGCTAAGATTTTATTGGTTTTCTTACCCAAAAGGGATTTCAAAATGGAGAAGTAGTGAAAAATAAAAGGTGCTGTGGAGGCTTTGCCTGTTCTGGCAGCTTTTGAATGCAGATTGAGATGCTGAGCTGGGAATGTCAGAGTCCAGCCCGGCCACAAGGCTCCCCTGCCTGTGTCCCCTGACCCTCGTCCAGGTGTCAGTGCAATGTGTAGGGACACAGGTGTGCCCTCTTGTAGCTCTTCCAACAAATGAGATCTTGCTCCAGACCTCTTTTTATTTTCCTTTGTGTTGTCCCAGTTCAGCTTTGTGCTGTCCCCTGTTTCTGCAAAGCAGGAGCGGGTGCTGGTTTTCACACCGCAGGAGTTCAGGCTGTTTCTGTGCCTCTGACTGGGCTTGCCTCTGTCACTGCCCAGCAGCACAAGTTTGTGTCACGTTTGGAGACAAATTACAGGGAGCACCAAAAAGATGGTGGCCTGCACTCAACTGCCACTGAAATGGTGCATCCAGCCTGCATTCTGCCTGCCTGGAACTGAAGGGGACACATGAATCTGTGTGCTAACTCAAAATATGCTTAAAATAGGTTTTTATGATACAGTGTTTGTCTTTTCTTAGAAAATGAAATATTTTTGTTTGGCAGCTAACTCTGCCTCGAAGATGGAAGGGAGTTTATATCATTCTTTCTCTGGATGAACTTATTGATTTGGAAGGCTCCTACAACATTCTTCCATGCTGTTATGAATGCAAACTGGGTTTTGCTGGAATTTTGAAAGCTGGTTCTAATTGAGTTGTTTATTAAGTTGAATTAGTGAAAATAGCATTAGGAAAGAGTGCCAGGCTCCAGACAGTAGATATTGGTGCTGCAGATCAACACTTGTCGTTTGGAAAATGATCACCAAAACTTTCCATTTTGGCTTTGTTTTGCGATGCCTTTATGCTTTCCCAAATACCACAATGAATTCTTGTGCGTGGTGCTGTTTTTCTGACTCTAACAGATACTAGAAGTTTCCCAGACTCAGAAAAGAATTAATGTTGCAAACACTCTGACAGTGGTTGGTGTTTGTAGGAGAATTCATCATCCCTGAAAAGATGCATATTCTACTGCTTTGTTTGTAAATCCATAAATTTCCACAGTACTTTGTAATGCCCTGAATTTCACCATATATCTGCAATACAGATGGTGTAAACTATGAACTGAGGCAGTAATTGCACTTTGTTTTATTTGTCGTGCCCTCTCTTTGTGCTGCTGTTCTCCCTCAGGATTTTATTCTAAATTCCTCTTCACTCTTCAGCAAAGATTCACATTAAATACTCAAGATGCCACCACTTGTGGAAGCTTCCTCTGCCAGGGTGCCCACAGTCGGTTATTGCCATGGACAAGATTAGTTCTAGGTGCTTGTTTTTTACAGTTGAAGGTTTTCAGGGCACTGCCGTCCTTATCTGAGGTACTATTGCCAGATAAATTAATTATAAATTACCAAAGTATTTGCAGTGTGGGGGCATTTCTAATACTGGGTTGTGTATCTGGTAATATTTCATACTTACATTTTTACTCTCTGAATTCCTATAGTTATTTCCCTGTAAGAAAACCTGATGTTTACAGCGATCCTCTGTCATGTGCATGTCAAAGTTTTCTCCTTCCAAGTTTCATTTTTGGATATCAAGGATCATTTCACAGAATTAGTTAGGTTGGAGAACATCTCTGTGCTCACCAACTCCAAGATCCACAGTGGATTCTTAGGTTTTATGTGTGCTGATTTGATTTCCATGTTGAGCAGCCCGCCCAGGAGGTGGTGGGATGAGGCACTCGGGTCTCAGCGAGAACAAGGCTCTTGGTTCTTTTGAATTCTGATTATTTTTCCTTTTTCTGCTTTCACGTGCGCGCCTGACACACAGATCTTCGTCTATTTAAGTAAAAGCGAGGATGCTTTATGATCTGCTTCATTCTTTCTATTTCAGGATTTACAAGTGTTGTGACTTGGAAACATCTGAACATTTTTTTTTTTTTATTTTTTTTTTTTTGTGAAGAGAAGCAGTGAGAGAGGGAGAGTTTGCTGGATTTCTTTTTTTCAGAACACAGCTAAAAAGCTCGGCTTCTGGGCTTGGCAGTTTTACAGCAACTTGATAAAATAAAAATAATCGTGCCATCACTATTTTATCTTCCTCCTTTCAGATGTGCTTCCTTCAGAATTGCTTCTTTCTTTCATATTTGTGGCACTGTGCTCAGCAGCGTGGCAGGCTGTTCACAAGCTCTGCCAAGCTGAGGATTTGAGAGAAAGTAAACAACTCGGTTGGAAACACGGATAGCAAGGGTTGTGTAGAGTCTAAGCAGCAGAGATATGCTGCTGTATTATACAAGAGTTCACTTAATGGAAAAATGCTGCTTTCCCCTTGGAAGGAACGAATCTCTCTTGCTGGCCATTGTGAAATAAGCCAGCCGTGCCCAACGCTCTGTGCAGGCAACTTCTCTATCGTTTTTTACAGCACTCATCCTGATTGAGGGGGGGGAAAAAAAAAGGGATTTTTGGCCTTCATTTAGAAGACAAAACAATATTTATTGGGAATAAAGGCACGTGCTAGAACCACCCAGAGGGAGCTGATAGAAGGAGCTGGGAAATTCCCTAGGGATCTGCAAGATGGGCAGTAATTGAAGGAGACTTTTCCTTTATGTGGAATAGTTTTCCTCACATATTCCTCAAATATTAGTTTACTTGCAAGTGATATTTATCCCCTCAGCTAGAAATCCATTAGTGATCCTTTGCTCTAGCAGATTTTAGTTTTTGCAAACAGGCCTGATTTCACTCAGCTGGCTCTCAAGGAATCTGTGTATCGCTCCTACCCTCCCCAAACAGCAGTGAGATGAAAGACAGTTCTTAATTATCTTCCTAGAGGGGAGGTGGGGCTTAACTATTAAGAAACATCTTAAAAACATTGTCTAGTGCAGTTTTCCTGAGGGATAAAGATTGCTGTTGGAGGATTTCCCTCCTCCTGCCTCTTCTGTGCTGTTCCTGTGCAGGCTCTAACTCCCTGTTCCATGTCTCCACAATCTGAGATGAAGCTCAGAATACAAACCAGAATTATTACTTCTTAAAAAATTTTTATTATTTTTAAGTTAGTCCCTTGCTTTGTGAGGCCCTGAGACATCTGTGTTAGTTTAAGGGATTGCAGGTAACTCATGCTGTATATTTTGCTGAATTAATTCATCCCTCTTGGAAGCATACTTCAGGGATAAGTTTGCACTGAAAGACCTTAACAGATGTTGCTGCAATTTGTTTCCAATGATACCTCTTTTCTTTAGAAACCTTGGGATGTGCCTGACACTGCACATTTAGCATAGTGCTTATCACTTGCACTCAGATATCAGAATTGTTGGGCAGCATGACTTAAATAGGTGCCTGTTATACTTTCCAGACTTCTGGACAGGAATTTTATATTCCATTTGTGTAGTGTCTTGAGAGGTGATATTTTTTAAAATGAAGTGAGGCAGGTACATCTTAAATGTGTTTTAATAACTACCAAAACACTTATACAGGTTCCTCCTCAGCGATCTTCCTTCTCCAGATAAACCAAACTCCCTTGGAAGGGGAAGGGTGGCGTTCAGGATGGTCAGGGGAGAGAGGCAGAATGAAGGGGAAGGGCAGAACAGCTTTTTTGTGATGTTGTAGCAGAATCAGGGCAAACCTGTGTCGGTCCGTGGGAACACACAAAGCGAAGAATGCAGCAGAAGACCAAACAAACAGGGCTGCAGAAAATAAACGCTGCTGAATTAGTCTGTTTAGCCATGATAGATGCCTTGTCAACCTGCTGCACCTAAAAGCTAAATACATGGCTTGGAGAGGGGAAAAAAAAGCCAATTGAAGAAAATCAATCATTGGGGTGTAGGCTATTAAATGTTGACAACTGGTAAAGGCTGGTTATACTGCTCTGAAACTTTGGGGGATAGCAAAGCACCTTTGAGTAAACTTAGACTCTTTAAAGCAAAAATGAAAGTTCGTTGTTTTTCTTCATGGCGTGATATGTCAGGGGCCAGTATTCTCGGAGACTGCTGCACAGTGTGAAATTACTGGTTTACTCAGTTCTTTATATTTCTGACCTTGAGATCTGGATCATTATAGTCGATGCCCCTGACAGAACTGCAGGGTTCAGAAAGGGTTGAGATTTTGTAAGAATAAAAGTCTGACTTTTTTTTTTTTNGTTTTTTTTTTTTTTTTTTTTGTTAAATAACAAGCAATAATGTTAACACAAAGTGGAAGTCAGGTAACTGATTAATTTCATTCTTTTATTGAAAGGCCACACAGCTTCTCCGTTTGTTTTTCTTCTACAGCCAAAGGATTTGCCACACAATTGCACAAAAATGCAAACTGAAGTCCTAAGGAGACAATGTATCAGACTCCTTGGAATTGCTTTCTTAAAATGACAAAGCTTCCATTGATTTCTATTTCCCCAATATGTTTCAGACTGTAAGGTTTAAATTGTTTAAATTTATATAGAAAAGAGGGAGAACGCAGGGGTGTGTTAAGAGCGTGGAGACCCGGGGCTTCAATTGCCTGTTTCCTTGTGCATTGATCTGACTGGGTTATTCGGTGGTTCTGCCGCATCCCAAGGGCTGAGGACTGATGATCAGCGTCTGCTGGATGAATGAGAAGGAGCTGGTGACCAAATTTACCTGTGACAGCCCGCTGTCCTCTTGTCAATGCCTAGGAAATGCACTTCTTACACCCGTCAATGTTGGAATAAACGCAGCGGTGCTGGGTGATGAGCAGTAGTCATCACTTAAAGGCTTCACTCACTAGATCTACCAGGAAGAAACAAAAACACAAAGAGCAAAAACCTGATGTGTCTAACCCTGACTGTTGGTGAGTTTTTCAAAAGGATTTAATCTCCCTTGCAATTTGTGTCCTCTGCTGTTTTCCCTCTGAGACGCAGTGTTGGGTTATCGTGACACATCTGAGACTTTGACACACGCTCTTGTGGCAGGACTGTGCTGAACAAAATAGCAGCTCTGGGATCCTGGAGGGAAACTGCTCTGGGTCCTTTCTAAGGCTGCTCTGATCTTTGGGTCACCTTTCACAAGGCAAGGGCAGGTGGGTGTAAAAAGTACTTGCTTAAATCATTACTTCAGTATTCTTCTGCAAGTCCCTCTGGCAGGGTATTTGCCTCAGAGTTAGCCACAGTTTCCTGGCACAAAGAAGAAATTGCCTCTGAGTAAAAGCCCACTGGAAATGATCAATCTTCCATAGCAGTCATGAGCTACTGGAACAGAGAGCAAAAAGTTATATTGTGTTATCTGGCCTATTACTGGCTCCTAGGCATGGCTGCAGAGGAGTCAAAGCTTTCTCTGTGCAGTGGAAGGAGCTAAATGTAAAACTGCTAATTAAGCCCAGAAAAAATTAATTTCATGGTGTGTTTCCTACAGGTAACATCCCATGGCCATGGCAGATTTTATGGGGAAATTAAGGCCAGATGACGAAACAGCACTGCTGTTGTGCATGTGGGTGGTTGTCCCTGGAAACAAATAGCACAGAATATTCTGTGGTGACCTTTCCTGCTGCCATGGAACGTGAGGCAGAAGGAAATTTTCAAATGGTAGTTGTGGGTGTAAGGTTTTCCCAGTTTAATTGTAGTTGCTGGTGAAGTTAGCAAGGAGGTGCAGAAATGCACCTTTTGCCTCTGTTACCTGTCAGAGCCCATTTACTGAAGATCTGTAAAGCTGTAGCTCAAAAGGCAACCTCAAAGCACCAAGGGGGGCAAAGGCCAGCTGGGAGGTGGCCCAAGAGAGCACCCGTGGCAGGAGGGGTGTGCTGGGTATCCAGATGTCCTTCCCTGAAATGTTGGTGTGTGTCACCCACAAGCCTTTGCAATCCCTCTGTGTTGAATGGAACTTTAAAATTACTTTAAAACAAAGAATTTCTAAGCTTGTAATTGGATTTTGTGTTTGTTTGTTTTTCTTCTGTTAGTTGCCTCCTTGATGAAATTTTGTTTTCTTATACTAATTGTTGTTCAGGAGACCCAGATTAGATTTTCTTCTTGTAATGACTTTGGAGATGCAAAGGAGCAAGGAGACTCAAAACGTTTCAGGAAGGCAAAGACAACGTGAACTGTAGAAATTCCTTAAATTTGTCCGGAACTTTTAGTCTGCGTTCTTTAAATTCAGGGAACTGGAAAAGTTTAAGGGCTTGTTTTACTGGTAAAATCTTTACTTTAAAATAGATCCCTGATGTCATGCATGAGATAAATCATAGCAGGGGTTGTTTTGACACTCTGGAGTGTTGTTATATTATGCACTGGTTTCCCAAGAGATCTTAAAATTTAACAAGCAGAGGCCAGTGTGAGTAATGAAATGAGGCAGCAGTGCAGCCATTTCAATTACACTTTTATTACAGAGCCATTCTTCCTGCAGCGCTTTGGACTTTGGCAATGCTTACCAGAGGATGAAGTGCTTCGTGTGAAGGAAGGGGAGCTCTGATTTTCTGACTAAGTGGGCAGTGTGATTTCAACTTGCTTTGACAGCGGGGCTGGGGCTGCAGCAGTTTGAAGAGAAGGGATGCTCTCCTTAACTTGAATGGCTGAGATCCTGCTCAGAGAATTATAATATTTGATAATTATTAATATTGTTAGGAACAGAGGTTTAGGTTTCTCTATCTGGTTTTGAAGATGATGTTTCAAGTCTATGGTTAACAATGATTACTTTTTTTTTTCTGCTCCCCAGTAGGCCACTACAACAGCTTTTCTATTAATCATGTCCCTTATCTTTTTTCACTGCTTATCTCATAGTTATCTGCTTGTACTCTGAATTATTCCTGAATGTTTATTTCTAATATAGGCTATCATCTAGAAAGGCTATTAAATTTTTTGAAGAGTTCTAATGTAGCTTGTACTTTAGATTATGAACATAAGTTCTCTTTTCAAGCACAGACAGCAACAAGCATGTTATATGTAGAAATACGTAGTTAAACATCTGAAAGTTTAAACCATCCTTCTCATTTATTCTATTTTAGGGAGCAATTGGAAGTTATCATAGGGGATTATATTAAAATGACTTTCCATTTAGGACTGCAGTAACAGCACCAGGCACAGGAGCTCCTCTTGGGCTACACAGGACATTAAACAGCTTTTGTTTCTGGAGTCAATTTATCTTGTGGCCTCCACTTGCCTTAGGTGTGCACCTAAGGTGATATTTTACATGCCCCTTGAACCTCAGCATGGTCACTCTGCGAGGTGAGTGACCAGTGCAGGTGGCACCAAGGATTCGCCAGGCTCATTTCGGACAGGGCAGGGATCACTCCTGCTCCCCTCCTGTGGAACTGCTGCCCCTATCCCGGGCAGCCTGGGGCTGGTTGGGGTCATTAAATTCCCATCAGAACACACTAACTCTCATTCTAATGCAGTGCTATTAGAAATCTCCCTCCATGTCTAAGATAATTGTTCATTTAGACCACTTGTGTCTTTCTGAGATTAGCGAGAAGGGAATCTATTTTTCCTCCTTTTACCAGCAGCCCTGTTAAACCCTTTTGCTGAATGGAAAACGATTACAGGTCTCAACTGACAAGCTACAATTTTTTCAATTCCTGAAATGTCATTTATAATAACAGCAATGACTAGCACAGCACACCTACAGTATCCGTGTTGTGAGGGAACTCTGATTAGAATTTCAGCTGGTACCAAGGGGGGAGCTTTTTTTGCAGAGGGAGGCAGTTAGGCTGCTATTCATGTCCACAGCTACTCTGGCTAGCAACAAGAGTTCACATTTCCTCTGAAAAAAATGTAAAAGTTGACAGTGTAAATGCAAACTGCCTCCACTGATGGAATATTACTAAATTCTCCTGATTAGAAACGGATGTGCAACATTTGCCCCTTACAGAAAGTATTGCCAGAAAGTGGTGCAGTGAGAGCATATGTGGGAAACGGGGAAAATTCAATTTTAGAAAATGCAAAGGATTTTTTTTTTTTCTCTATTTGCTATTTCTGCTGTGAGGGGGACAAAAAAAATTGAAAAAGGCTGACAGATCTAGTGTTTGAGAGTGGAGCTGTATTTCTTTGCCTGTCTGAGGCAGGTTTTTTGTTCTCTTCTTTTTAACTAGCACATGTTAACAAAACTCCTAAATGTGCTGGAATGTGCATGGAGCTCTTGGTGCAGGTGGAATAGTTCTGGTATAGGTGCAGCACTCTAAAATTCGGGGGGTTTATGAGCTGTGTGGCTGGGTACCAGGCTCTAGAGTTCCTACAGGTGTGTTGAGACCTCAGCAAAGCTCCCACCGTGGTTGCATCGTGACGTTGCTTTTATTGCACCTTCCCACCCCAAACCCAAGCACCTGCTGGAAGAGCCCTGCAAGGCTGAGGGCTGGCTCAGGAGTGGCAGCTCGTGTTCAGTGCTTTGTCTGTAGCTGCGCAGACCTTAATAAGTGTTGGGCACTCTTATTTTCCCTTGTAATATCTGTGATCTGGAATCGGCTACTTATGATGCACCCCTTTTTTGACTCTGCTTCTGAGCTTAGAAAGGAGCATTTTGTAGGACAAAATAAAGTGAATATCTTGATGCAAAGAATTTCAATCAAAATTGCTTCTCAGCCATTTAGCCAGCCAGCCTGTTCAATTTGGGATGGATGACACACTTCTCTGCCTCCTTTTACTTTTTTTAATCAGTCTCATAAAATACACCACTGCAGCATAAAGAATGTTCCATCTGACAATATGCATACGTATTTTCCAGGAATAAATTAGGACATTTCCCAATGCTCCAGCACATCACTGTTTAATATAGGCCAATAGATCAAAGGCAACCACTGTAGTTTCCCTCCTGGGGCTGTTAAAGCCAGTATAAACGTGACCCTTTCTAATATGTGCTGTATTATTTAGAAAGCTGGAGTTAATCTATTCAGGAAGTTATTGAATTTGGGCTTCTTTCTAAGTTCATCTTTCTATGCTTTGTTAAAAATACGTCTCTGGTTATCGAGTTCATTTTTTGTTACCACCTGCACCTCCCACCCTGTGTTACACTGGAACTATGAGCCAGCAGCCACCAGCAACAGACCCAGGCAGGAACTTCACATTCCATGTGTTGAGCCCTCCAGTGGCTCAGACAGCTCTCACTTTCCTAAGGAATCCAGAGAGGAGGACAGGAAGGATCAATTTTTTGCATATAGGATTAATCTCTACAAAGCAATTTCCTTGTTCTGATGAGTAAACTGTATTTTAGTGATTATATCGATGGGATTTCCCTCACAGTACAACATGAGCAAAATTACTGTGTGTGTGTAAGAGAAACAAGGAATGCTGTGCATGACTGGAAAAGTTTGATGGAAGTAGATGCCCCACTCCGAGAGATTCTGATGTAAGGTATTCACCAAAACATCAAACACAAACAGTAAGTATGAAAATCTGGGATCTTCCATAGAAAGTAACTGATGAAGATGTTGCATTGACTAAATATTAGCACAGTAAAAGTCATCTCACCACTGATTTATCAGAATCTTAATATGCCTTTAAAGTCTGTCCTAGCATTTAGGTGAGACTGTACTAGTTTATTGAGAAATTATTATTACACGTGAATTGGGGGGAAAGGAGAACAGGGGATTTTATTCTGTTATGGAAGTTAAAATACAAGAAATCCAAACCAAAACAACAAATTCTCCTTGTCTTTTAGCAGTACTCTAGGTACAGAAAGTCAGAGGTTTCCTAGTATCCAGGATATAGTGCTTAGATTAAGAAATGATGGTAAGGCATTCTTTTTGTAATTTGTAGTAAGGCAAATCTGGAACGGCCATGGTTCTCTGCCAAATCTTTAACCCAATTTACAGCTATGTCTGTTATCTCTGGTTTCTAACTGGGAGCTCTTAATATCCAATTTCATTATGAGAATAATAATATTTATAAATATAATAATATTTACCGGTTTGCAGGGAATATTTTCAAAAATAAGCTCTCTGCTTATTTTGGTAAATTCCTGCCGTGTTTTTTTCATGCCCACCCAGCTAAGAACCCGCGAGCTGCCTGGTGTCCACGCTGTGGGATGTCACAGCACTGCCAAGATTGATGCTCAGCCTTGAGCTCGAGCATTAACTGACCCAACCTCCTGATTGAACAGTGCAATAGAACTCCACAGCTCTCCATTCCTTCTCTGTCATGTACTGGAGATATTTATTATCCTCCCCTACACAATTTAGTGCGCTTTGGCATATGCTCAGATAAATTGCATCAAAGATTAGTGAGGTCTTTTATTTTCCCCCAGAGACTGGAATTTAGCGCTGTGAAACCTCACCAGCATCGCTGTCCCCACCCACCTCCTGTTTAAAACTCACAGGATGTCAGTTGAGGAATGTTTGCTTAAATCAGCACTAAAAAAAGCACCTGCAATCAGAGTTTCAGACATATTCAAGAGTGGCTGATCACAGAAATCACTTCTTTCTGCCGGTAAACACAGTGAAGTGGTTGCATGCTCTGCTTGTTAATACAGAAGAGGGCTGTGGCAGACTTGCTGGTTCTGCCTTTCCTAGGCATGGTCTCACAAGTGTTTTGTGATTTAATGAAATTTCAAGGAGCTGAAGTAAAGCATCAAGTTCGGTATAAACAAATCATTTATTACATAAACAAATGAGATCTAAATTACGGTGATTTTTCACCTGACACAGATCAGTGCAAGGTAAATACTCATTTAGTTTTACACCGTGTAGCTGCAAGAACACAAATGCACTGAGGTGTTGAAGAGCAGAGGCTGCAGGGCTGCGGACAATGGAGACTTGTCCCTTCCTCTGCCCAGTTTCTGTCTGAGGACACAGCTTTGTGGCCCACAAGGAAATCTTCCTTCTTCTTCTTGCAATCTCTCATGCGGGCTGATGCCAGTGGAGCCCTTAAATTTTACAAGAGCTGTTCATGCCAAAGGAGACAAAAGAGCCTCAGCCTTTTTCTTTGCTTGCATTTAATTTCCTTCCCTTGCATAGTTTTTTGATCTGTGGAAAACTAATTATTCTTTCATAAATCTGATCAGTCGAGAAGGGGAAAAAATAAAACGACTTGGTTCTGACCTTTCCTGACATTAATGCTACAGGGCTAAAGCAGTTCTAGCTCAACTTTTGGTTTTTTCTTTTTTGGTTTTTTTTTTTTTTCCTTTTTCAACTGGATATTTTACAGACAAAAAATTTCTCACTTTATTCCTGGGAAGCTGGAACTGTGTTGGCCAATTTGAATTATCTTTGCGAAATAATCAGGCTTGGAAAATTGGTACAGTATGTCAGAGGATAGGTCCAATGGTCCAAGCCTGTCCATGCCCACAGAGAGACACAATGTAGTTATAGGGTCTCTGTATCACATGGTTTTAAAAGAAATATCCTTGTAACTCAGAAGGGAATCCTGCTGTTGGGGTTCGATTGTTCCGTTTGCTGGCAGGGATGCTAAAAACTCTTTCCTCCACCTTGATGGCCAACTGGTCTGTATCTGTGTCTGGAGTGCTGGATCAGGTGTAGGTGTTGTTAGCAGGCAGAAAATGTTTCCTGTTAGCAAGCTTGGCCTTTGCTTGAACCGTCAGCACTGTTAAGTTGTTGGTAATGACACACGTTTGCTCCAGCTTGGTGGAGAGAATATTCTCCTGACCCAAATACAACTCTCCCATGTGTCTGCAGCACAGTGCTTGTAAAATATTTTCTTTTTCCTGTGCTTTACCTCTAATGATTAATAGTAAGCCTAGTGATGAATGTGAGCAAAAGGGTGGCAATTATAATTTCGTTAATCACCCAATAATTGGGGTCCAGGGCTCAACTGTGATTTTAGGCCTCTCCATCCTAAGGAATTAAAGAGAAATTCCTATTAATCACCATGTCCCAGCTGCTGACAGGGCCTGTTCTAACAATAGATCTAATCATTTCAAGATGCATCACAATTAGTGTGAGGATGATAAAGGAGTTGGTCTGAGCCGGCCTCCAGTCCCGCGGGGCTACAGGAAGGAGCCTCTCTGTTCCACCAACCATTTACCTCTAAATGCCCTGCGTTAAAGTCAGGCTTCCCGGGAGATTTGTAAGTGTTTCAAGCTGTTAATAAACTTCACCTGACTCGTGGAGTCTGTTCCAAGCCGGATGGTTGGTTGCAGGCGGGTGTCCCTGGTGGTTCGGGGCTGCGGTTGTTGGGTGGTGCGTGCCGCGTCTGGAACAAAAAGCGCTGAAATTAAGGATACAGTGTGTTTATTAACTTGTGCATGGAAAAACATCTGGTTGCAATTCCCTCACTGTGCCTCGGCTTATTGAGGAGGTTTGAGCAGATGTGTGGTTAAGTGGTAAATTAGGAAAGAGTGCTGTGCCTGATTTTGTGTAACCAAAGAGCAGCTTTGTGACACCGTTAACAGCCAGGATGTCCAGCTATGCTGGAAACAGCAAAATGCATCTTAAGCTGCTATTTCAGGCCTCCAGCTGGTAGGAGCAGTGTTTGTATAAATCTTCTGGAGAAATTCTTCGCACTCACTGGCTCTCTTATCTCCCTAAGCACAGAAATAAATGAATCCACCAATGTGTGAGCAACATTCTGGAAATAAAGATTCCATGCATAGAGAAATGATGAATTTTCTAAATTCTATCTGTGGAGATAAGACAGAGGTATCCATGTCTGAGATGCTGAAGTGATGTAACTAAGGCAACTGGAATAATAATTTGACATCAGAAGGAAGCTGGTATAAATGGGATTTCAGGGAGTTGTATATATTTTCCAGAGTTTTATTTAAACTCTTTTCAGGAAAAGTGAAACTTGTCAGAAACATAAAAACCCATTGGTATGGTAAATCTCTACGAAAGTTTTTGGTTTTGAATAGAAGATTATGAGTGATCTTCTATAAACAAATAGAGAATTTTAAAGGTTTCCGTATTAAACCTTGTAAGCCACGAATTTTGTGTGATGTTATAAGTGGTTCCATGTTGCAGCATTCACACTCTTAGCCCTTGGAGGTGCCAGGATATAAAGCAGCCTTCCCCACGAATAGAAAAACTCAGCTAATCCTTGTTCTGAAAGAAGGTCATCGAACTGAGTGGGCTACAGTTGGGGAGACAATGAAAAGCAAATGAATTTTGGATGTGGGTTTGATGCTCAAAGCAGGCTAATCATGTATGGGATAGCGAATAGAGCAGTAAAAGCACTGTATTTAAATAAATTCCTTCAAAACTGTGAATTTGAGGGCATAGTCCTAGAGCTGGCCCTTTCTGTGTCCCACCCTTACTCTGAAGAGCGTGGGCCTTGCTGTCCCCTGCAGCCATCCTAAACGCCCCACCATGCAGTGCCAGGCAGCTCCCAGGGAATAGCAGAGGGAGCTGGAAAAACTGCTTTGCCAGGTGTCCCTGGATGGAATACATGGGTTTCAAAAGCTGAAGTAAAATCTTGATGCAGATTTTAGGTGAATTTCATCTGATTGAGGTGGATCTGAGCAGTTTAAAGGAATGATCTGAGGTGAAGCCAGCACGATCAAGCACTTTGTAATTGAAATCAATCTGTGAAAATTATATAATTGTAAATAATTCAGCTAGTGAATTTAGCTTCCTTTTCAATTCAGCAGCTTTTTTGAAAGTGAATTTAGTTCTCCTCCGTGGTATCTGCTACTCCAGTTGTTTTTTATTTAATTCCATGAGGCACTGAACTGTTTGCCTTGGTGGTTTGCTTCGTCACAATCAGATCTGAGCCCTTCATCTCGGCTGATGCTGCCTGCTCTGCCGGGTGAAGTGTGGCTTAAAGGCAGGGCTGGATGCAGCTCCTGGAGCTTTAGGTGCTTAGGAAAAGAAGCACAAGCTGTCTCTGCAGTAACGGGGCTCAGGGGAGCTGGGAGGAGCTGTCCCTCCCTGTGAGGCTCAGTTAAACCCTGTCTCTCTCGGGCAGATTTTAAGACTTTTGCCCTTTTCCTGCGTGTAAGCAGCTGTTTCTCCTGTAAATTATACTTGTGCTGGTGGGGGAATTTGGAGACTGCTCCCCTTGAGAATTTTTGCGTACAGCAGTTGCTGCTTGGAGGAAAGGGGAACCGGTGTGAAGATTGTAGGGGCCTTATGAACTCAAGCAAATTTGATTTTATGGGATGTTCACTCAGCTTGTATCATGTATTTTTTTTTTTTCATTTTTTCCATACACACTTGAAATTAGAGGGAATATAGTGCCAGGATGTTTTAAGAGCAAATGGGCCCATCTTCCTGGGTGAGCTTGGCTTAACATTCTTGGATTTGATTATGTGACTCCGTTATTTACAGGTAGAACTGGTGACTGCCATACTCTTTAATACAGGCACATTATGAAGTGTAAGAATAGAAATAATTTGAAGATCATGAATTGGGAAATCAATTGCTATTACTATACCCCTTCCTTTCTCTTATCTTTAAGAAATATTTCAGATCTTTCCACTATCTTACATCATGCTGTATAGGGAATAATACAATGGAAACTTGAAATCTGTGGAGAAATGTTGGCTGCTTTCTTTGGGTTTTTTTCCCCTTCAATAAACCAAAGTCTCTTGCATTCTTGTTAATTCATTGGTGTTCACTGCAAAACAATCACATACAAAATTTTGAGAATTTTAAGTGGAGTTCAAAGTTACTCGTCTGGAAAGAGATCACTGGGATGGTGTGTTTATATTAAATTATATTATAAACAATGGAAGTCTCAGCTTAGACCAAACACACAAAGAAAGCTGGATTTATATACCAGCATGGAAACATTATGGGAAGAAAAGGAACACTGAGAAGAAATGTTTCCAGAAAACAAATTAATTTTTAAACCGTTTGCTTACTATTACTGTTAGATTTTTTGCCAAGTCCTTCAAGTTCTTTAAAGGCTCATCTAATATTTTCTACAGATATGGCAATTTTTTGTCTTCTTTGTTAATGTTGATAGCCCTTTGTCACGAAGGAGAGGATATAACCCCAGCACCCAGTTTTGAGATGGAAAATAATCACTGTCTTCATATTTGGTACTGAATTACCACCTTTTGTTTTCGCTGAGGCAAATGTTCTTTTTTATCTTCTGTGGTACAGGAACAATTTTTCTGAATGTGTTTTGATTCAGTCCCTCTTTGTTAGGCATATACTGAACAGGCATCTCTCAGTAAGGGTTTATATCAAGTAGTACCTGAAGGTACCAGTAGTTTAATACTCACTAGTGGGATTATTTTTAATACATTTATGCTCCCTTTTAATTTATTTGGGTATGTAAAGACTAATATTGTAGGAAACCTGCACACATCTTAAAACAGTTGTGTTTCTTTGCTGATCATATTGAAGATCAGAGCAAGGAAAGAAAGAAATGAAGAAAAAAACCCCACAGACCTGTTTATTTGCTCTTGCAGTACCTGTTTCCTTCTTCTCCTAATGCAATTTTCTTCCTACTTTCTTTCACAGCCGCACAGATTTTTATATACACTCTATAAAGAATAAAGCAGTATGATATTACACCCTCAAATAAGGACCCTGCGGATCAACATACATCAAAATTACTCCAGAATTAATTTCCTTGATGAGGGATGCTGTTTATTGCAGTGAGCGCTTGTGTGTTTTTATTGGTGTGCATTTGAGACTGGCATTCTCAGGGCAGCCAATTTCCAGTGCTCTTTGGGTCATGAAAAAGACTTCCTGTGCTTGCTTCCATGGGTACTATAAATAATGAAATTTCTGCATTTGTCCCCTCCTTGTAGGGACTGAGAGCAGCAGCAGCGGCGGCCGTCTTGCGGCAGGAATTGCCATTTGGGATCCTGCTGGCAAATAAATATAGTGTAGCAAAAAGGTGTCGTTACAATGACTTGTTTTGCCCGGGTCGTGAGAGGCTGTGATTCATTAGCACCAAATATGCTACAGAACATAACTGCTGCAGCCTGAAGTTTTACACAAATGGAAAGGCAAGAAGAAAATGGATTTTAAGAAGAAGGAGGAGGGGGGGAAAAAAGGAAGTCCCTCTAGCATCGGTTGAGGGTATTCATTTTCACTTGACATTGATAAAATGAATATGCAGTAAAAATGAATATGCAATAAAGAGAAGTTATGTAAAATCACTGTAGAGATGAATATTAGGAATAGCCAATATTCATAAACCTTTGCATAGGATTCTTTTATGTCCTTTATGATTGTTCTTTCACTGTGTCTTCCAGTCATAAGCTCCTCAGTTTAGGAAAAAGGTGTCATACAATTTATGTGACAGATTTATGGTAATCAAAAAATGTGTAAGTTTTACCTATTTTTGTGAGAATAAATTGCTTTAAAACTTGTGCCCTAGAAAGAGTTTTGGGTGTTTTAGCTTGGTTCAGTAGAGGCAGTCTCTCAAGTATGGGGGCACAACCAGGATGTGGAGATTTTCTTCTGAATGACGTGAGGAAGTTTTCTTCCCGTTTACACCAATCCTTCAGATCCCTGAAACTTCTTTTAACAAAGAGCAGAAGGATAACAATTACAGGTGATATGTTGGTTTTGTTTAGACAAGCAGGAGAATACGTTTTTGCACCTGCCCCATCTTACACTTGGATTAACTTTAGATTCTGGAGCTTTCTCATTGTTCCGGCGTATTTAATTTGCTCTCTCAGTAAATTTTGTTGACACTTTTTGCTTGCTGTAATTTAGGATTTCAAGTTCACCTTGAGCTAGGGCTGCATACCAATGGAGGAGATCTTTCAATTTTTTAGTTTTAATTTTTGGTAGTAGGTGTATTTGCAAGCGGGTTTCATGTCCCTGTGTAGGATATCAGCTCTACAGCCATGTGCATGCCATGTTTTATTATAAGGATTTTTAGCAAGAGATGTTTGCTTTTTCATTTTCTTTCTGCTGGTGCTTTGCTCTTACGTGGCAGTTGTCTTATGTTTGCTAGAGGTTTTTTGCAATATAGGTGCAGTCTGTGAAGAATATATAACATTTCCAATAAAAGTAATTTTTATATCAAGACTTGGAGATGTTACAGATTGTAAATTTTGACTTTACTGCCAACTTCTGCCATATTTTCCTTGCTGCTGTCTGCAATCCTCTATTGAGCAAAATATTGTCATTGTTGTTCTTTAAGTATTATGGGGACAATTTCAGTAGTAGAAGGGTAAAAATGTCTCAGTATCTCTTTCTTATTATGTTTTTGACTCGTTCCACTCTGCAGTCTTTTTTACTCTGTAACAAAGGTGGCATTGTAAATGTAGCATCTTATTATAATCTCATTAGCATTCTTTTTTAATGTCTGCTGCAATTCAGGTATCAGAGGGGAGCTCCCTTGCCCAATTAGTGTCAATGCTTACCTGAAGACTGTTATAACACAGAGTGGTTTTATTTATTTGGTCCTAAATGCCATGGCAGCTGGGAGCCCCAGACCTGTGCTAGGTGTGAGAATCTTTCCAGCACTGGAGTTTTCTTCAGTATTTTTGTTGACCTTCGCTTTCCCCGTGCCCAGGGCAGAGGTTCCCATAAGATAAAGGTGGTAGCACCTTTGCTGTCGAGAACCCTTTTGCCATTCAGGTGTAGCAGAGGGACGTCTTGGGTAGAGGGAGGCTGCGTGGGATGGCTCTGATCCTGCCAGAGGGACACGTCCCGTGGAAGAGACTGGGACTTCGGCGTGGAACTGGACAAGTCTCTTGTATGGGGCCTCTGAGTGGCTTTGGGAAATGGAAGGCCCTTACAGGTCAGCAGAATCACGCTCTGAATCTCGGAGTCTCGCACCAAAACTTTTCCATGGGCAGGAAGGAGCGTCCTGCATGAAGAAGCTGAGAGTGAGAAGGGATAATGAAAATTCCCAGGCAGTTTTGCCCATCAGTGTTCCCACAGAGGTGGGCTTGGGCTGGATTTGCATCTCTGTCCAGCCAGTGTGCCAGCACGGGCAGGCTCTTTTCACTCATGTTTTTCTGTATTTATACATAGATTTGGATCACAGCAGTGCAATTCAAGCACAGGGGAGGGATACAGCATGGGAGCCACAGGTGAAGCTCCTGGGTTTCATGGGTCTATTGGCCACCTTTGGGTATTTCCTCAGATGCTGTTGCATCCTGAGTGAAGTTCTAGAGGCAGGGGAAGAGATGTGGCCGAATGATGGTGCTCAGTTGGTGTAGGGCAGCACTTCTCTGCACTGGGCTGGGAAGGGATGGTGAGGTGACCTCCATGGCACGGGGAGAGCTTCAGCTGCCTGGAGTCTGCTCAGGCTTACCCTGGTCATAGAAGTCTGTTCTCTGATCTTCTGTGACTGAGTTCCAGGAGCTTCATCTAGACCAGCACAAAGGTGGTTCTGCTGGGTTTGGCCCCATCGAATCTTTGGCTGACAGCAAATGGGAATGACAGACTTGATGCCTTGAGTTAACTCCTTTCCAGTTTGCAGCTTTATCCTCTTACAGAACGTATTAAAACTGTACTTCTGTGGTTTAAAAATGACTTACCACTGATTTGCTAGTGGGTTTTTTGGGGGTTTTTTGGTGGTGTTGTTGTTGTTTTGGGTTTTTTTGTTTGTTTGTTTTTGGGTTTTTTTTTTTGTTTCTTTACTATAGAGACTGTTTGAGGAATATCAAGCCATTAACTCAGTTTTATAAAATAATAGCTTAATGTAATAAGTTGGAAATTAAGCTGCACTTACCCTTTCCCTTCACTGGAGGCTCTGTTAGGCAAAGGACTGCGGGAGGATGAACTTTCCTCTTACTAAACCCGTGCCTGTCGCTGTTACGTCCGAGGCGCATAAAGAAAACGACACAGAGTCCAGGTTCATGAACAAGTGGAAGCCGAAGCTTTTCTTTAATAATTTTCTGACTACTTTATAGGATAGATGGCAAAAGTGTGTTGAGTGGCAATAGGTAATTGGTTCCTCGGCCATCCACCCCTTGAGAGGATTGGCCAAGTTCTAAGATACCTATTCCAAAATATTTTCAAAGTCAAAGCCATAACAATCTTGCAGAACAGCCTGCAGGTGCAAGAAGTTTATGGAACTGTGACCTTGTTTAAAATAGTTTACATAGGAAAGACAGTCTGCTCACAGAATAGTGAGAAAAGGCTGAAGTATTCCTCTGCTTCTAGCCTTTTAGCACCTACACGTGCCCAGTGTTGTAAATATGCCATACAAGTGAGGGAGTTCCTGAGGCCGAGGCGAGCCACTCCTGACGAGCTGCTCGAAGCAGGAAGTCACTCGGTGCCATCACTGCGCTCGCGGTGCCTCGCTCCCGGCAGATGGGCTGATGGGGCAGATGTGAGACACCCTCTTGGTTTGAACTCTGCCTGGTGCAATTCTGCCTTGGAGCATGACCTCAGTGAAGTCAGCTCCAGGTCTATAACAGCACAAATATAAACCGCGTGTCTCCCCAGAACACTCCCAAATGCTGACTAGTAGTTAAAATTTGCATGGAGATTGGGTGTACCTAACCATCCACACGAGCTGTTTTAGAGTTTCATATGTTTAGTGTATTTGCAGTATTTAAAATTTAAGCTCTACATCTAGTTTGGGGAGGGTGTGCACAGTCCTCATTTAAATTGGTAAGGATCTATATTTCAGATGCATTTTCAGAATTGCGTGACTGCTAATTTTAGGAGAGAGGTAAATGCCTAAATACCTTTGAGGACCTGAGAAGAACTATTTTTTTTTTTTTTTAAGTCTTTTATTGCTTTTATGCAAATTCAAAACTTGCTGGAATTTTCCTCTTGAGCTAAGAAAGTCTCAAGCTTTTTAAAATTGAAAGAAAAGTTAGGAAGGCACTTTTCCCATTACCTCAGAATTAATATTTTATTTATAGTACTTGCATGAAGTGTATCTCCATCAGTCTAAGATCTATGGTCAAGTGTATTCTTTCCATTTAACTGCAAGATTTCGAGGTTCTCTGGGGACGTGATATCCAATATTTCTATTAAAAGAGAGCACATGCAATAGAGTCTGACTTCCCTAAGGAGAAAAGAATGAAGTCTGCCCAGATTGCTCTGTAGATTCAAAAGCAAAAGGGGCAGGAGGAGGGAGATGGGAGATTTATGTTCAGCTAGCAGCAAGACTTGGCCACACTGGTGACCTTTGGCGTGGGGTCAGTGGTCTTGGGGAGGTGACCTGCAGAGGTGACCAATTTCACAATTTATAGCAGTAGAGAGTCATGCAGGTCCTTGCATTTCCAGCCCCTGGGGACTGGGGATTTTCTGTCTGCGCTTTGGCCAGAGCTCCTCTTCGTGCTCTTCTGAGGCACCAAGTTTCTCTGAAGCACACCTGAACTCGGTGTGTGTGCAGTCAGGACACTGTTTTGTTTTGTTTTTTTTTGTCTCTGAGGGGTTGGTGTGATAGAATCCTGCATCTGAGTTGTGCTCCATGTCGGTACAGGATTACACTGAACACTATTTAAAATTTGACAGACATAGAGAAACCTTGGGACAGAAAGCCAGTAATCAGTATAAAAGAGTAGACTACCTCCCAACATTTTAAACTAATACATGTTGTCTTGGGGTGACTTTATGATGTGTATCCCCTATCACTACTCTATGCCCACCAATCTTTTCTGTGCCTTTAAACTGAGCCTGAGAGGAACAGAGGAAAAAAAAAACTCTTCAAAGCAGTTGTTTCAAGGATATTTTCCTCCAAATTTGTCCAAACGAGGACAATGTCTGTATTGCATCAGAGTTTATCACAGACGTGGTGAAGTAGGAATTGGAATTTGAAGCTTCTGGGTAGTACCTCTGGGAATTGTTTCCAGCTTTTAGATGGGGATAAGCAACATGTGTTTCTGTGAGATTTTCACACTGAGTTCCTTATTCGCTACCAGAAGGAGAAAGAAACTTATTTATAGCAGTCTTCATGGGCTTTATTATTGCTAATTAGTCTCTAGTAGTTAATAGCATGGGTGAGATTATGGAATTAAGCCAATGGAGCAGTGCTTCACCAGACAAGGTTTAGTGGAATGTTGAAAAAAGTTAGTAAAGAGTAATGAATAAATGACTGCTTGGATGGAGTGCAATGCTCTTTGCAGGTTTGATAGTTTCTGAATACCAACAGTTAAAATATAATACAATTAATTGTCAATTATTTCCTGTGCAACTATAACTATCACTTTGTTAAAAACGAGTTAGTGTTTCTTCTGAAATTAGGATCTTGCTAAAGATTACAGAAACTCTTCAGACAAACTCATTTGGAACAGAAAATTCAATGTAAGCTACATGTGATTGAGGATGAGAAATTTTTCCCAAGCTCCTTTTGTCTGATATAAATGTGCTGATTTCTGTGAAACAAGTATTTTAAAGTGCTAACTCTTTGATACTCATCTTGTGAGCAGTTTTCAACCCGACTTTATTTTCCCACCAATAATGTATTCCGTGCTGTTTGGAAACTGCATGCAGCTGGCAACCACTTTGAAATATCCTTATATTAAAATGTAGCATGCAGTGATAAAGGGAACTACAGAGATGCTAATTCTTGGTTTAAACGAGCCAAAAATTAGTGACTTGAAGTTGGAAGGCAATGAGAGGGGCTGTGAAACAAATGTGGTGATAAAGTGATGATGGGTTTGGCCTTTGCTGCGAGGGCACCTGTGTCGATGTTGCCACTGAAAGGACTTGATCGATCCTAAATTAGCCTCATCTTGCCCAGGTCCACAGGCTGCTGCCCTTATTTTTTATGAAGAGCAAAGGTTTTGCAGTAGAGTCAGCTTTTCACATTCATGACAAATAGTAAAACAGTGGCATGAGCTCTGTGGCCTTAACTATGGAACTGGGAGAAAAAAAATCAAATAAAATATCACTGTAAGATTTTAATAGTGTCAAAATAACCTGCTTTTCATCTCTTTATGAGTAATGAACTAAGTTGAAACGGCCATAAAAAAGGTCAGTCAGGGCTATTAACATGTGGTGGAGTCTTGGAAACAAATATAAATAAGAGACCTGAGGGATGGGTGGGCTGCCTCAGCCATCACCAGCCTGACCATCCTGATGTGATGCAGCTTTTTGGGATTTATCCGCAGCCAAAAAGAACCGGAGTAAAATGGGCCCGGCATCATCACAGCCTCTGCCGTGCCCTGCCAAGGAAAATGAAGCTGTTTGGTAAAGACCTGATAGGTAAAAGCTAAGCTTAAAATAAATGAATTAATTTGGTGGAAAGTGATTAAGAACCACACGGATCTGGAGGGGGTTCATCAGTGGGAATTGGGCTAATTTGGTGGAAGGAGCATTTCTTCAGCGGGCACTGCTGGAGTCAGAGGAGGGCACAGCCTAATACTTCTGAATTAATAATGTCTGAAAACAGGTTGGAAATCCCTGGTGGTTTCTCAAATTAGTCTTTTGTTTAAATAAGGTAAAAAACCATATTTTTACATGAGAGCTGACCATTAGGGAATTAAAGTAGGAAATAAGAATTCCCAAAATGACTTAGACTGGGTTTATGTACATCTCTATCAAAAAACATTTTTAAAAAATAATACACAGAGAGATAAATTGTGACTTGATTTCAGAATGCTGATTAATTTGGTGCTCAGTGTACATTTCCCAACAAAGGTTAATGAATCTGTTGAACTAATGAACTTTTCTTAATTAATAGAAGTTTCAATTTTCTCAGAGCAAGGGCGTTGGAGAAGAGAGCAATGAATATCACACAAACAAGAGTAGTGAATAACACACAAATAAGCACATACTGTTGGTTTTGTCAAATAAAATACAGAAAGGGATGAGTTATTTTGCTGCCTCTATACAAGACATTTAAGGAGAGAGTCTCGTTGCATTTATGTAAATACATAAAGACATTTCAGGTCTCTCTCCAGAGTATTTTTACAGGTAGAGTTGAAGTTTTGTCCCTCTGAGACTCTTTTTTTTTTTTTTT
>VZTI01002729.1:2914338-2929789 GCA_013397865.1 Struthidea cinerea
GAATAAAAAAAAAAAAAAAAAAAAATCATTATTCTTTTCCTTAAATTGTCCTACAGACCCTAGGGTGGAAAGGTTCCCGCTCAGCACAGAGGCTTTTCTCACTCACTGATGTCTAAAACTAAATCGCCCTCGGGCCTGGAGCAAATGGACAGCCTTGCACAGGAGAGCGTTGAGCAGAGAGCTGAAGGGGAGCGGGCAGGGCTGAGCAGGGGCCTCTGGCAGGAGCATCCGCCCCAGGTGACGCTGCTGTGCGGTTCCATCTGTGAAGGGAGCAGGTGTCTGACCCAGGAGCTCGGTGCCTGGGCATGGAAAGGGCCCTGCAGATGTGCGGAACCCCCGAGGGAAGGGGCAGGCAGATGTTGGAGTGCCAGCTTCCCTGCTCACCTGCCCCCGTCCCACTGCACCTCCCACCCCCAGCTGTCCTGCCAACAGGGCTGTGCAGCGTGCCAGGAATTGCTTCCTTCACCGATTTTCATCTGATTTTGCCTCAGTTCTACCCTTCAGTATGTGCTTTCAGCAGTGCTCCCTGCATTTGCTCTTCAGACTCCAAACTTCCTTGTGAATTTCTAAGGCTTGATGCCTTTTTCAGCCTAGAAATGAAACAACACACACTTGTGAGATAATTATGATATAGGAGGTAATATAAAGGCTGGTTTTTATTTGGAGGCCTCCAGGGGCAGTTATGGAGGAATGCCCACCAAAGCCCACCCCCCCACAGGAGTGCGTACAATTTTATAAGTTTGGTCAATTAGCATAATTAACAAAAAAACACCAATTAGGAGCACAAGTGGTGATGCAATTCCCCCATGTGTCTCAAAGAACTGTTTTTTGGCCTTGGTTTCTAGGAACTAAGCATGGGGCCTCAGAATGTGTTTTGTCTTCCTGCCTAGGAAAATACTGAAGCTAAGCTACAAAGCTACAAATATATGTGTAAAGAATGCAGGGAATATGTAAAAGAGTAAAGGTAAAAACCAAAACAGCATCAGGCTCAGCTCGAGTGAAATGGCTGGAGCAGAGCTCATGGTCATCAGAGGGCAGATCCTTCAGGTCTCTCCTGTGTTCCTCAGTCCAAGGGGAGCAAACTCTTCAAGAGTGCGAGATGCACGTACAGCTCCAAACAAGGGCAATTTCATTTCCTTTACCATTATGTTAAATTACTTAATAGAGCAAAAAAGGATTGGACACATCATTTCTATTTATAAAGTAATAGTTAACGCTTTTATTCTGCTAAGTGGCTGCTTGGGATTGCCAAAGATGATTTGTGAAATAGGATGCTAGAGCTTAACAATGCAGATTTTTAGAGGTTAGCAGGACTACGTGTTCCATCCTCTTTCTGAAGTGGGAAATTTACTGGGCTTGTACAAAAAAAGGGAGTTACTGGGTGCAAGGGAGAGTGGGGAAGAATTACAGCTGTTGTGAAGGGTCAGTCAGAAGGAAGTTCTCCTCCACAGGGTTTCTTTTGAAGCACTTTCTAAGCCACCCTGTGTTTGGGTAGTGCTGGCTGCCTTCTGAGAGCCTTAGATGCAGTTTCAAGGATCCCTTTTTGTTTTGGCTCATGTACAGAGGAGGTGAAACATCCCCTTCCTTTATTTCTTTCTTTAAGTTGTCTTCCACTCTCTCAGGATGAGCTTTTAGGTAAGTCCATGATGCTTCATGGCACTTGAGTATCCCTAGGCAGCTCTGGCCAGGGTTACCCTGACGGGTGTGTGGGGTTATGATGAATACGGAAAGAAATCAGGATTATGATGAATATGGAAAGAAATCTCTGTCTCTCTGCTCTTGCTCTCTCTGCTCTTGCCTGCTTGTCTGGCCAGAGCTGAGGGGCTGTAGGAGGGGAAGTAAACTCCTGTCAGCACAGGGCTAGGAAGGGGCTGGCCAGGAATAACAGGGAGCCATGAAACTACCTCTGTTTCTATTGCAAGGGTGAGCAGCTTCCTGGGACTTGATTGATACTGAAATAACTTTACAGAATCTTTTAAATCCTTCCATTTTTTTTTTTTAAATATATAAAGTCCCTTCTAGCTTCTTATATGATGTGTATTTTTTATAAAACTCTTTTATATGCTTTAAAAATTTCAGTACTAAACAAAATGAACTTAATAAATTATCTCATAAGCAAAATAAATTATCTGTTTGTTTTCCAAGAGACTGTTAAACAATTATTTAACTTACATAGGAGCCATTAGGCAAACGAACTGGTGGGAATTTGTGTCTGTGTTCTCTTTTGTGTTCACTTTAAACTGTTTTATTTTGTTTTGTTTTTATTTACTGTCTAAAGTATTGACAGACCTACACTATGAATCAAACTTGTGCAAGTAACATCTTAAAACTCCTTTATTCTGCTACCCCTCTCACTATTGCACAGGGCTTTCAAAGCCACTTTTGAAGAGTTTACAGAAAGTAACTCAGGAGAAAAATTCGAATTTTAAGTACTGTTTGCAGAGCAATGCATAAGACTGGCTCTTCTTACAGGAAAGAAACCCTGCCCTAAAATTTTGTGCGTGTTTAAAATGACAAACATTATTTAACGAAGGTAAGATTGCATTAGCTAACAATGTGCTAGCAGCAATGTATAGAAAATAGAACTGGGCTCTTTGCTTTGCATTTATTGGCACAGTCGGGCTTCTGTTCCCAGTTCCAGGAATTGTGTTGTTGTTGGAGTTACATGTCTCAGATTAACCGTGCAAAGATACACGGAATGAAGGGAAACCCACTACAGTTGTGTAATTTGGATAATTCATCTCTCAGGGAGATAAAGATTGGGATGTACATTGCTGTAATGGCCAGCCTTTGGTGGAATCACAATTCCTGGTGCAGCAGGGGCAGCACGGCCCCATGCAGGCTGCAGTTCCTGAGCAGGATGCACTGAGCAGCTGCTGGAGGAGCAGCACAGGCAGCCCCAGCAGTGAAATGCTGCCTTTGAGGGGGAAGCTGTAAAATAAAGCAGCTTTGGAGTGAGAGTGGCCTGGCGAAGGGAGTGTGTGTGCAACGTGCACAGTGAACATCAGTGTAATCAATGCCAGGAAGCAGGTTAGTGCCCCAGCTCTTCTCAGGCTGTTTTCAGGGACTTAGGTGGGGGGACAACCAGTAAAAAGATTAAATGTTTTCTACTCCATTGAAGGCCAAGTATCTTAAGAGGTTGAAAAACACATAATTCCTGTGAGGGCTGAAAAGGATCTCCCTGCAAGCCCCCGTTTTTCTCCCCAGCATTTACGGGAAATCAGGCATGTGATGATTAATCCCTGTGTTACATTGATTGAGCTGTTTGTACAAACTCGGCTCTGTTAATGTACAGCTCCATCTGTAGAGAATACAGGATATTCAGGCACTACAATGGAACAATCAAGAAAAGCGGCTTCCATTCTTCCTGGGAGAGTGCTACAAGAACAAAGTACAAAAGTAAGCAAATGAAAATGTTACCTAAATATCAGGTGAAAATATTCCTTTAGTGCTTTTATAAGGCTTTGTTCAAAAATCCATTCTCTCTAACACCCAGAAGTTTGTTTGTGTTTTGAAAATAAAATTTGGTTTGCCACACTCATTTTTAACTTGTGTAAATATTTGCTTGCATTTTCATATTCAACTGCGTGGTGTTTCTTTTTTCCACTATCACAGATGTAGGCAATTTTCTATCCCTTCCCCCCAGCACTTTTTTGGCAGCTAATGAATGCAGTCCTTTGGATCTCATCTGATCTTTGGCAGGATATCTGGAATTGATGTCCTAGGATGCGTGTAGCTAACTCAGTAATGGTGTTACAGGAAAACTAAACACTCCAAGCCACAAAGCTCTATTCAGAAATTTTATCTCTGATCCAGAGGCAAACTAAACCCCACTGTAGTCCCGTGAATCGAAAATTGAATATTCAGTAATGCACACAGATAGCCAAAGGAATGAGAGGGCGATCCTCCATGGAAAGCGTAATACCAGCAAGTCAGAGTGCTGGGACTCCTTGTCAGGGGATTGTTCTGGATTCTTGAACAAGTTGCTTAATTGTCTCTCCGTTGTCCTGAAAAAGAGGTGTAGCCATGTAATGCAAAGTCTTGTTGGTAGATGGGTCTGTATCCCTGTTCAGCACCAAGATCCCGCTGTAAAGTCAGTTTGCATTTCACCTGCTTAGAGCTGATTCCTGCCTCTACGTGAGTAAGGCAGCAATTCCATCCAGGATTTATCCAGGTTGCTACCAGGTGCCAGGAGCTATCACACAGCGCCTGAGCTGATGTGAGACAGGTGGAGGACTCTGTCACTCTCCTCATCTCTTTGGAATAATTCATTAAATACTTCTACCTGTGTCAGTTACAGGTAAAACCTATGGTGGAATTACTTGTCTCTGTTCTCGTTAATCCCTTGCCTGTCAGCTCTCATCAGGCATTACATTCTGCCTGCCTTTGCATTTCCAACATGCAAATTCTCTGGCTGATGAAGTGCTAGACTGTCTCACACAGGTGTATATTATGGATTTGGGTGTCATGTGTTAATCTTATAGTAACATTTCTCTTTGTAGTTTGGACACTTTCTAGCATAATTTTAGCAGCAAATAATTGAAATCCTTTTTTTTTTTTCTTTTTTTCCCCCCATGGAATTAGGCACATATATATTGGTTTCTACTGAAACATCAAATAGTCAAAATTTCAGTTTCTGTGGATGAAAGTGTCTCCAGCACAACCTGGTAGGTGCATAATGCTGGAATACATTTTACATGGAGGTGACTGCACTGAGAGCAGCAGCCCTAATGCTTTCCTGAAAGGCAGCTACCCCCAGCCTGGGCACCAGAAGGCATTTCAGTGTTAGACCTTTCTGTAAAATGGCAAGTCCGAAAGCTGAAATATATCTGCATCTGCCTGCTGTGAGAGGACAGAGTCTGCAGTTATGTCTAAGTTTCAGCTAGGACAGATACATCAACTTTTTAAGAGGCATCTTGTTCCAGATCCTGTTAAAATGTTTCATTTACACAATATTTAGGTTACTGCACTGGCTTAATTCGGACTCAGCACATTCCCTTGTCTTAGGGAAAAGAGCAAACCATTAGATTAGTTCTGTTCTGTCACAGGAATTGCAAAGTACTGATAAAAGAGTGTGCTGTGTATTGTAATGTTTTTTGTAAAGAGAGCATGGTAATTCAGCCACCCACGGATTTTAATGCAGCTGAGGTAACTTTTCCATCTCGACCAGTGGAGACATTTGAATTTTGCCTTTACTCATACTGAGCACCACTCTCCTTCCAAAGAGTCCTCTTGGACTCGAGGCAAACTCTGACTCCAAAGACAAACCGCACAGATTGCTGAGGGACCTGCATTCTGCAGGACGGGAATCTGCACTTCCAAAGCGATTAGATGAGTATGTTCCCTATCTGGAAATTGTTCAGATACTTGCAGTCAGGGGAGGTTTTATCCAACACCATTTGTTTCAGATGTCTGCCTGTTAATGTTTAAACCTTTTCTGCTGTATTTGGAAAACTCTAGATCTTGACTAGGCACTAAAATTTCACTCCTCCATATGACTTGTATCTGCACAGCTTCTATGTTTCACTCCACTTCCAGCCCAAAATAACCTTCCTGAAAATTCCTTTGAATGCACAAATCTTTCACCAGCTGAAGCTGTAGAAACTAGTCATCCCAGGAAGGATGGGATTTCGTCCCTGGTGAGAGCCAATATTGCACATACGTGTTCAAAGAGAGCTTATCCCAGTCTCTGTGAGATCATTCGATTTAATTGCTGTAGAGAGACATGATTGCTGCACACAGTTACACAGCAAAGGGAGCAATTCTCTGTGGCAAGTGCTGTGTCACAGAGCTTCAGAGGTTTTGCAATGGTTTTAATTTAGCGGCGTGTTTTAGGTGGTGGTAGAGGGGAGCCAACAATCAGTGTCCTTACAAATTGCCTGCACCCGCTCATGGACTTGGTAACAGAACAACTGGGAGCATAATGTTGCATCACCAAGCTTAACATGGAGTGGGGAACAGCAAAAAATGAAATGTGAAGTGTGGTGGGCCGGCAGTGAACGGGATACTTTAAAAATAATATAGAAAATTCTTCTCCCACTCTCCCCAAAAGACACATAAACCCATGACCTACCCCAGCCCTAACAGCCAAACCCAAATTATTCATCACTGAGGAAGGCTGGAATGTTTCTGAGTGGAATTATGAATTCTGAAGCTGTCAGTTTGTCCCAGTACCTTAAGTGCTGGAAGCCCAGAGGACTTGCCAAAAGTGGCCTTGTCCACATAATCAGGCTTTTAATGTGAAGCCAGATCTTGGTGGATTTTTGTCTTTCTCTCACAGGTTTGCAGCTGTGTAAGAGGAGTGTTTAGATAAGTGTGAGTGAGCAGCAGCACGTTTGCAGTGCTGTTCGTGGGCTGGAACCTGTGTCAAAGGGAACATATGGATCTCTTCTTCCAGCCACCACTTTTGGCTGCTCTCTGGGCGCTGGTGCCAAATAAATGAACAAATCTTGTCAGTCCTTTCAGGCCATTCAATACCTTAATTTGTTTTTATTACGTAATCTCTTGTTATTCTAGGCGTACCAACATTTTTTTGCCATAGTTTGAGATTCATACTCTTATTTCCTGGGCATTGAGCAGAGCCTTTTTCCTTTTTAATTGGAGTCTGTGTGTGCATGTTACTTTAAAAAGGAAGAATGCTTTTGGGTTTTTGGGTTTGAGGTTTTTTTGTGTATAGGATTCCCTACAATTCTGAGAGCTTCCAGTAACCAATACCTGGTTTGGTTCCTGACTGTGCTGCTTCTACAGTAAAACATGTCAATTCCACTTTTCTAGTTCTAGTGTTTAAATGCTTGCTTAAGTTGTCCTTGTTTTTTTAAATATTTTTTCCAGTGAGAGCAGAACATGGGCAGCGGGGCTCGTTGCAGTGCTGTTCTGCGAGTTAAAGCTACTGGAAAAAATTCAGGGCCAGGGAAACGAGAGACTTTCTTCTAGTCCTGTGTGTCAAAAAGGTTTAGGAAAGGGTTGGGTGACCACAGCAGCACAAGAGATGCGCAGCAGTGGGCAGCTTGAGATACAGGAGGTGAAGTAGCTCTGCAGGAGCATCAGGAAGGTGGACAAGGCTTCTCTAAGGCCACAATCTCCACTTGCTGTTTGATCCTATGTTTCTGTGTTGAACTTTAAAGTTCTTAGCTGTTGGAATGCCTTCTGAGTAACCGGAGTGGCAGCTGGAAAACGTTCCTCCTGCTCATCTCCTCTCACAGCAGTAATAGATGGTGGGATTAAAATATAGATGTGTTTTGGAAATATTAAAATTACAACAGAAAGAGGTTTATTACTTTTATGCCTGCTTTTAATAAGAGCTGTTTGAAATTATAAAGCTCTGTCTTTTCATGCAACTGTGTGTCTGTGGGTATTCCAGAGGGAAGGCTGTCTCTGGGAAAAGGTATCAGAGTATGAATACTGCTGAATGATTCATTTATAAGTTGCTTTATTTAGTTAGGAGTTTTTCTGTTGTACTTCCCTCTATAATACCTAAATATTTCCATGCTGTAATAGGCTCATATCCTTAAAACCTTTGGGAAGGTGTGCTGTCACTTTGATCTCAGGGGCTGGACAGCGTGACAAATGAAGCATAGCAGAGACTTCCTTAAGCAGCCTTAAGATTCCTGTGGAAGTGGGGCAGGGATATCTCTGTTTGTTCTGTGTTGTTCCCAAAGGACAAGCTTTTCTGGGATGTGCACGGGGACGTGGCACAAAGGAGACTTCTGGGTAAAGCCACCGGGAATCTGGGAGTTTTCCTGGAGTGCTTGGAGGAACCTGACATGCCTGAGTTTGTGTTTTGAACATTAAGATGGCCACTTAAATTCTTTGTGTGGGACGAGGAACAGTAAGCAATAAATGGTATGATTGACCCACTTTAACAATTTGCCTGTTGAAATAAGTAATTTCTGTGCCTAGAGTATTTCTTTTGTGCTACATAAAAAACTCTTGTGTGGGCTTCACAGATTTGTCCCAAGAAAATCATTATTGTACCCTGAGCATGTAACGTGTCTTGATTGTTGAAGTTTCTTGTTCTTGGTGGCAGAGAATAATGATGGTTTTGGGTTTGGTTGCTTTTTTTTTTTTTTAAGATTCCCCAGCATTATTCTTAACAGCAAAGATCCAGGAGTTCCACACATTCATTGCAATGCTTCCCACAGTACTGACTGTGTGTGTTATGAGCTACTGAATATTGATATTCTTCTCTTTACTTCCAAGATTGTATAAACTTTTTTTTTTCCCCTTAAACTTGTTTTTCAGAGAGAAGAAAAATATGCTTAAACTTGCGTCTTAAATGTGATCCAACACAGTCTTTTCTTGCTGTAATTTACATGGAGCTTAGATGGCTTAACAAACAACTTTTTTTTGGGTCAGCTACATGATGCTGATGCAGCATAACACACTTTTCTGCAGCAGTTACCTTAATTAATAGAGCTCCTGCATGCTTTCTGTGAAGTCCTGGATACCAGGTTTAGAAAAAGCTCCTGGTTCTTTAACCTTTATGATCAGAAGGGTGTTACAGGCGGAAAACAAACTGCTTAAAATGAAAAGCAGTCAAAATGGTTTTAAAAAACCACTTTTAGAATATGAATATACACATTATTATAGAGCTGGAAACACAGAGAGAGAAGAGACCTCAGTCTGCAGTTTTTCTGGGAGTCTACACTTATAGATGAACAAGACAGTTCATTGAAATTTGCTTGTATTTTCCAAAGAAACAAATCTATCTCTCTGTGTCATTGTCTGTTAAGAAAATGCTACCGTGAGGAATATTTGATGCAATATATTCCTATTTATTTGTATCTGTGTGACATTTTGTTAAACATAAAAGCAAATGGGAAAATAAGGTGCATCAGGGGGGTGTTATGGCTGAGAGGGAAGTTTATCACTAAGCTGTCATTGACAACTGAAAGAGTTCATAGACTCGAGTGTCACACGATAACACATTGCTAACAGCAACTTATTTAAGTGTATCATTCGGAATTTAATCTATGTGCTACCTTCAAGGTTAGTAGCTAGAGGAAACTTGGCATCAAAGAAAGCAGAGTATGAAAGAATCTATTAGAGTCTAAACCGAGCGCTTAACTTAAATGTTGAAATGTGTTTGTTGCCTGAACCGAGATCAATGAGCCTGTGTTTAGCTCGGAGTCTGTTGTAGTGTTTTGGTCATCCAGAAAATAGTCCTGTTCTTGAGGACAAGGCATGGTCTGTATGCTCCTCGTCAAGAAAGTGATGCATGGAGTCAGCTGAGCTTTGTCTGCGAGAGCCAAATCCCGGCATCTTAGAGGAATATTTTTATACTCCCTCATAAGAACTTGCTGACAAAATCAAACATGCCTGGTGATTCCAGGAATGGGTTCAAAGGAGGCCTGTAAGGAGTGTCTTCCTTTAAAAGTGTCTTCTGGAGCTTCTGGAAAGGAACAGGAGGGGATGCGGAAGAACATGAGAAAATTTGGGTTGGTACATTGAGATGTGACCTGGGGTAAGAAGTAAAGCTTCTGTAATTGCAGTGGAAGCTTAAAATAGTTGGGATAATTGAACCAGATAGATGATTCTGGCTCGAACTTGAGTGGTGGCGTGCGGAGGGAATTCTCTGAGGGAGAGAGGAGAAAGGGCTCATGGCAGATCTCAGTCGCCTCAAGCAGGATGTGGTTTCCTGTGACTTCCAGTAACCAAGTTTTCTTCAATCTTCATTTTGAGATGATCTTTAGCTGCCTCTCCTGAAATGAAGAAATCTATTGATGTCAAAAGTGTGGAGTCCCTCAGTTATCGCACTTCCCTCTTGCCTGAAACAACATATCCTTAGCATGGGACTTCTGTTGCTGCCCAGGGAGGTGGAATCCATGCTTCCCAATACATTCTTCACCATTTATAGCTTTTGATGCAGTGCCTAAAGCTTGATTTGTCACATTGGGATGATTCCATATCAAGTGCCATGAATCAAATTATTTTCTAACACAATGGCTTTAGCACCTCTTCTGCTGTGATGAATGGTTGTGCAGAGGCACTGAAATAAACACTACAGAGCAGCAAGGTTTATCCCATATTTCCAATAAAATCTGCCCACTTGTCCACTCTTCAGTTAGCTAGAGAGCAGTGCAGGAAATTGTTTTCCTTTGTGGTAAACCCACATCACCGTGCCTCGTGAGCTCTTTGGAATTAATTGTGCCAGGGAGACAAATGTCCCTGAGAGTGCCAGGGCAGGGAGCTCGGGGAGGTTCCTGAGAGCTGGTGCCCCATTCCAGTGCTCTTAGGAGCGTGAAGGGAAACCCAGCAGCAAACCCTGAAAAGCCTGCTGGTCTTGTCTTCAATTTCTAAGCCTCTGTGCATATCACTCCCTGTGTTTTTGTAGTTCTTTCAAAAGGTAACGATATGTGCAGGGCTTGAGGCTTGCAATCTGATTCTCTGTTTTGAGTGCAAGTTAACTTCTGGCAACTTTGCTGATGTGAAGGTTCTGGCTTTCCAGCGAAACAAGAATTAACCTATCCATATATATATATGTTTTTGTTTTTTTTTTAAACGTGTTTAAAAATTAGAGAAATAAGAACACTGGCATCCTGAAAGGCCTTTCACTTGAGTACCTTAAAGCATATCATGAAATATAAATTATATTCCTTTTCCATCCATTATAATCCATTTGTTGATGGAGTTATTGAGTCACGTTGCAGTATTCCAGAGAATGTAGATCATGAGGGAGAGAGAAAAGCCCCCGAGACTCGAGTGGGACATTTTAGAGGCATTCTGCATTTGTGAAAAAGGAGACCCATGCACATATGACAACACTGACATGCATGAGCAAATTTTAAAATAATTGTACCTGCATTTACTTCCAGAGTCTTTGTCTTTTCTCAAATCAAGAGCTTTGACATTCAAATGATGGTTTTTGTCCTTATAAAATGTTAGAATAGAAAAACCAGTAAACTGGGGCTGCTTTCTAAGTGCTCCTTTGAGTGCAGCAAACACCAGCACATTATTGACAGAACAGTTTCTCTCCAGGTGAAGGTTCACCTTCATCCAGAAGTTTATAGGACATAGCTTCATATGGAAACTTTTTTCTTTTTATAAATGTAGTTTGATATTTTACACAGGATGTTTTCTAGGCTATCAATTTTATACTTTTGCTTTGGATTGCATGTTACTAATGCATTGTAATTTCTCCAAAATGCTGTGGAAGGAGAGACCCACTCCATGGTGGTTATCTGTATAAAATAGTAGCCTTCCACTTCAGGCACTGTATTTTGCATTTCATTTGAAATCCCTGTGAGATATATTGAACTGCTAGAAACAATTTGGGCAGCTTGTGGAGCTGCCCAAATATCAAGGCCCATAAATAGTGTGAGAGGTGGGTTTTTTACCTTTTTTTGCTTTCAAAAATACAGTGTCAGAGCTAAAGAGCCTCGTATTTAACTGTACCTGAAATGTTTTTATTCTCTAAATTGTAAACTCTAATGAAATTCCTGCATAGGGAAGGTCATAACTATTCTTAATTAATTTTGGTATTTTTGCACACCTCAGACACCTCATTATGATGGAATTTAACATAAACTTGAGATTTTAGTCTGTCTGTAAACATCAATAACTAAATAGGTGTATAGATAGGAATAATTGCGCTAATTCTGTTGGGTTTCTGATGTAAAGATGTTTGCACCATTTGTGGACTAATTCTCAGCGCATTTGATTGTCCTCTGAGCAGCTGAGGGAGACTCAAAAGCACTGAGTAATTCCTGAACTGTTACAGGATTTGTGGTCTTCCTAGGTCCTCACAGTGAGAGAGGAAGGTCACTGCTTTTGGGCCATAGCACAAACTGCTTTCTTAGATATTAAATTGGGTTATCCCATAGCTAGACATATTTGCAAGTGACCCTTTGGAGTTCTTCTGCATCTGATGCCCCATCAGTAATGTAAATTCTTTCCACCTGTCTGACAGTCTTTTTTATTTAGCCAAGGCTCTTTCTCTCAAGGGTGCTAATCTCAGTCTAATGTAACTTTCAACTTTTTCCTTCCAGCATTTTAGGGCTTCTTTCTTTTCTCTCATTCGATAACAAGTAGGACACACACACAAAATCAGTGCTAGGGCATGAAGATGAGGTTAAGATAATGGGAACAGGCAGGTGTTAAAATATATATATACATAGTAATAAATATAATTTTGTATAATTTTTCATAGCGTTTCTGATGTCAATGACGAAAATACAGCAACCTTTGTGAGACTAATCTTGAAGGTATCTGAGGCTCAACAGGGGCACCCAGCCCAATGAATTAGCTCATTTTAAGTGTTGTGCTGTCCAAGTAAATCTGCGACTGAAACAGCAGAAAACACTGTTTTGAAGCAGTGTCAAAGGAAAACATTTGAAAGCCAAATCTTGATTGGATCAGAGTAGAAATTAAAAAAAATTGTGTGTCGGTGCAACAGGTTTCACAAGGCAATTCCTCTGCCTATTCCTATTTCAGTGTTGCTGTTGTGTGGCGGAGGGAATCGCACGCACACTTGTTGAAAGGACTACAGTAGAAATTTCAAACTGAATAAATCTCTGAGAGCAATAATATTCACTCCATCATCTAACATTTATATTGCACTGCTACTTCACTGGAGACAAATTGACGAGATGACTTATTAGATAAAAATTACTTGCACACACTGTAATTGCAATGGTTTAAGAACCCAAAAGTGCTATCCCAAATAATGGACAGAAAATGTAATCATTTGGCTTCAGGAACTCTTGTCCGTAGCTGGTATTTGGATATAGGCTGGAATTATTGCCAATCTTACTTTTATGTTATTTTGTGTTGGGCTTTTTGGTAGACTCTTTTATTTTATAATATCACCTTTGGCACGTGGCTATCCGCTCTCTTCCAAAGTCATCCATAGCATCTGCAATCCATTTTATGAGAAACATCAGGAAAAAGTGCAATTTGAGGTGCTCAATAACCTGCATGGCTTCCCCATACAGAGCTGAACTTCACACTGAAGTATTGTCATGATGCTGTAATTGTGAAATCTCCTTATTTTCTGATTTTAAATGTACTTGACTATTTCAAAACCCCATGTAAGTAGTGAGAAACTTTGAATTGAAATCTACAATTCCTTATTCCTGCTTTAGTGTCTCAATCAGAAAACTAAACCTTGACTTTTGGGGTTCAGTTTTATTTATAATCAAATTATGCCGACATTAATTTACCAGGGGAGGCTCCAGATCCCCCAGTTCCATGCACAGACTGGTACCATTATGTTTTGCTCTCCATGCTCCACAGAGGCGTTTTCTGGAGTAATTTTTAACAACCTCTTCCAAAATATTAATTCAACCTTCTGCAGCCAACATTAACAACTGCTGGATTGTGAACTCCTAGGAAAGCAGTCGAATGTAACAGCATTAATTAGTCCTTCAAATGATGGCAATGAGTAGAGTGATAATGAGCAAACCTCTTCTATGTTCATTAGTTGCAGACGAGTATATTTTTTATTACAGAACTGATTTTTTTGTAGGAGCAGCCCATAACGTGATTGAAGTCTTAAAGTTCATTTGTATTAAATATGGCAGAATTATCTCTAAAGCAGGTATGTGAATCACCATTCAAGGTTTCCCAGCTTTTTGACTTCCAATCAAAGCTCTGTTGTCACTGGGAAATGGTTGAGACCAACCTTCTGCTGTAGCACCCTCAGCAATGTGGCATTGGGATTTTGTCCTTGGGGCTGAGTGAGGATATAAGTACATTTCAAATGAGGAAATAAACCAAACGTCGATGCCCTTGCAGTAAATGAAATAGGAACATATTAATGAGGAAAAGAAAATCAAAGGCACTGCCTATATGAGCCGATTTCCGTGAGATGGACAGTAAAAATAGTTTAAAAATTGGCATGTAAAAATCCATACTCTGAATAGGAGGACACAGTTGGACTCAGTGTGTGAATAATGTCAGTTTTACTGCCTGTTTCATAAGAAAAACTTAGTCTCTTTCTCTGTTTGTGACCACTATTTTCATTTCCATTTAATTTTTCTTCTTCTAACCAGAATCTGTGCAGCCCCATATTCTTTTTTATTGAATCTGCAAAGTGGATGGAGAGTTCTTACTTTACCAGAATAGATTTTAAAACCCCCAAATCCAACCCCCCCAAACTCAAATTGCTTTGATTTCATTATCATCACTTGAGGAAGACTCTGCTAAGGGCTGCCATGCACTGATCATTTATTTTGCAACTCCTTTTTAAGTCAGTGCAATATTTATAAAGCCTAAGGGCTGCCAATCATTCAGAATGCTCGGAAAGGGACTGCTCCCCTCCGGGAATGCTGCTCTCCCATGCAAGGGAGGGCCTGAAGGCAGAAGGTACAGAAAGAATGATAATCAAATAAGCAGAGCTTTAGGAGTGTGCTACGTGCAGGTGGAGACTCTGCAGAGCTGCCTGCGTGAGCTCAGACTTCCCAGACATGCTGGAATCCTCTGGAAAGAGCTGAAGTGGCAAATCAGCCAATTTCCCTCATTTCTAGCTAAGATAAGTTTGTCTGGATGACTTGTAATTCTCCCTGCTTGTGAATGAGAGCTTTTGAGTTAAATGCATCACTCCTGATAAGGAAAAAAAAAGATTAGGAGACAATGACATCTGCTGGCATTGGAAAGAGAAGGCATCAAACCAGCACACCCTGACGAGGGGAGGGCTTTGCTTTCCGGCTTCATTTGGACTGTTCCATGGAGCTGTGAGCCTATTAACCTATGGAACAATATGGAAAAAGGCACTTGGACTTATTCCTGTGGTCAGGAACACCAGGCACCTTGGGGAGCAGAGGCTGCTGGGTTCTGCTGGTCCAGACTCAGCCTGGGCAGGAGGAGGGTGTTGCAGGGAGAGGGAAGGTCCTGACCAGGAGCTGCTTCTCTGTGGGCACTCTCAGAAAATGTCTGTGTGACACTTCTGCACCACTGACTGCTTTAGCCAAGTATCCTTCAAGAACTGCATTATCCTGGAAAAACCAGAAAAGAAAAAATGGCAGAATATTTTGGTTTATTCCCTTGGTGTGATGGGATAGATCCCTTTTCAGGGATTTCTCTTGGAACTCTGTTAGGGCTGTGCTACCTGCAGTATGCAGCATCTTCCCTCTGGTGATGTCAGAAATCTTTAAAAAATAAATGAATAAATTCTACCTCTTTGTTTTTTGGGGTTTTTTTCCCAAAGTTAGGAACTTCTTAGCCAACATTTCCAGTCTCATTTGCTTGGGGATCATAAGACTGGATTGAAAATCATAACATTTGCATTGAATATTTTAGGAAGATTTTTCTGCATTTGCTTTACAGCTTTGATTAAGATTCGTATACTAAATCCTTCTGCAATCTCTTAAATCTCCAAGTGTCATGTAATCACATCCCTCTAGCAGCAGAGATCTAAGGAAAATATTAAATAGGAGGTGTTATGAATTAAAAATTGGTATTTTTAGCACAGTAGGCACTGGAGAAAATGGAGCCACTGTTTTGGTTTTTCTTT
>VZTI01002729.1:2929815-2946805 GCA_013397865.1 Struthidea cinerea
TTTTTTTTTTTTTTTTTTTTTTTTTTTTTTTTTTTTTTTCTTTTCAATTTCTTTGGGGGCCGAAAAGCCAAATGAAAATACCAAAAAGAAAGCCTAGACTTCAGCTGGTCTGGGACTGCAATGGGCCTTAGTGCTTCCCTTGCATGGAAAGTGGGAGAGAGATGTGCTAAAACAGTTTGGTTGCAGTAAAATAATGTCCCAGTGTGTGTGTGTGGCTTTTGATTTGATTCCTCCAACTCAGTACAAAGGGAAAGTCGATTACAATAGAGGCAGGATACTCCAAGCACTTATTATTTAGTCTGTGTTGTCCACTCTGTGTTCATCTTTATTACCACTTGTTTCTTGCCTTCTACCGCTTGCCTTCAGCTCCAGAGTTTACCTTACTAGCTGGCAATTGCTAAAATTCACCCTGATGGGTTTTCTTTGCTATTCCATTCTCTTTTACTGACCATCCTTCAAATGTTTTGTTCTTTTTTTTCTTTTTTTTTTCCCCCAACTTGCTTTTCCTGTCCCAACCTGTGTACTGAAAGGAGAAATGTTGGCAATGGGATATAATAACATAGAAGTCAAATGGATGCATTGGGATTATGGTTTTACTTCACAAGCAATTGCACTGTGTCATCGGGGTGGTTTTGTGTGGGAAATATCATTTACTTATTTCCAAGCTGGGGAGTGTAAAACTCTGTGATTCTCTGTCAATCAGCTGTCATCCATATCCCTCTGCAGTAGATTTTGCTGATGGTTTTGGTTTTTTCTGGGGTTTCTGTTGGTGAGGGTTTTGTTTATTTTTTTCTCCAAATCCAACCTGGTCACTTAGTTAGCACACTGTAGCTGGGCTTGTAAAAGAAACATGTTGGAGTATCACAAAAGGGAATCAGAAAGATGGAAGTCCTCTAGGCCCAAAGGCTGTGAAAGCTCCTCAGCAGACAAGAAAAGAGGTGTTAGCATTCCTTGCACGCCTGGTGGAAATGCATTATATATTGTTGCCACGTCAGTTTGTAATATTGGTACATGGCTTCAGTGCCTTGCTTGGATTTGTAATTACATTTAAATAATTTAACTCCATTACACCACCATGTCTAGTGGAAATGTATGATTCCTTAGGAAGATGCTTCCTTTCAGATTGATCTAATGACTTCAGAAAACGCTGCTGCTATTAACGCTTGTTAACTATTGATATGCAAAAACAAAACTGTGAGGAGTGCAGTGGAAGACATTAATAAATATGCTCATTTTCAAGGATATTTTTGAGAGCTATTTGATAACTCATCATTTGATTTTTGTTCTGTGTCAGATGGCCTTAATAGCTTGGCTAGTTGCATTTTGCAGATCAAAGGTAGCTTTTATCAAAATCAGGCTAAAAGGGTTCCAACCGATGAGTGATTGAAGCCATCCAGTGAAATGCAGTAATTGTGCTACAATTATGCAATACCCAGCTCAATTCTTGGATGTCAGCAAGTTTTCTTGGACTGCAAGGTTTAGATGAAGCTGGAAAAGGTGGTGGAGTACATGCAGTGGATTTTTTTTTTTTTTTTGGTAGGTTTACTGATAGATTTATGCTGGATGTATAAAGGACATTTGTCATAAATGCTGAAATTCATCTCATATTTCACTTTGCATGTGAACAAACACTTTAAAGTTGTTTTCCAGTCTCTGGTGGATTTCCTTTTGGTTTTAGTTTGGGTTTGTGGTTTTGGTTTCCTTTTTTAATCATTGAACACGTGCTACCACAAGTGGTGAGTGTAAAAAGCTGCACCTCTGTGTGTGACACCAGAGAAGCTTCTCATAGCATAGAGACGTCCATTAGTGGCAAAGTGGGATTCCTTTCCTGTGTTCACACTCAATGAGCCCATTTGCAGGCTCACAGGAGCAACTAAGTAGTAAGTACTACAAGGAGCACCCTGTTTGCCCCCTGCAGTGCCAGCGATTCCCTCCTCAGCAGCACTGTGGGACAATTTATGGAGAGCTAGAGTAATTTATCAAAGACACTTAGTAAATCTGCTGCACTTTCTTGTCCTTCAGCTGCTGATTCATTTCTTGCTGTCAGTCCATGAAACGGGCACAGGACTATGCTCTCTCCCTTCCTGGGTGTATCTCTGAGGTTCAGCTGCTGGGGCTTTTTTGGCTTTTTACTTTCCCTTTTTCCAAACCCTTTATTGATTTCCATCAAATTCGCGTGCCTCTCCCAATCCCTTACCTTCCTTTAATCCTTCATTTCCTTTTAATTTAGTTTCGTTTCCTTTTCTAGAGTCTTTTGAATGTCTTCCAGGCTTTTTGTTCCTGTTCTGTGAGGGAATTCTTGTGAAGGTCTCAGGTTTGCAGGGCTCCGTGCAGATGATGTGCTCTGGCACCAGGGTACAGCAGCATCCTGCACCTCCCACCAGCAGTGACAGGCTCAGATTTGTGTAACTGGAGGAAAAAAACCTGTCTGGATCAGGTTTTCCAGTCCATTTATCATAAAATAGATCTCCTTCTTCTTACGAGTCTTCTGTGGGGCAGAGAGAAAAATCAGACATATATGAAGCTAAGTGGAAAAGATCTGACTGAAATGTCAGGGCTCTGTTGTTTTTTTTTTTTACCAAATGTGTTTAATTTTTTTTCTATTTGTTTTCTAATTTTGCCACTAGTGGTGAAACTAGTGGATGAATAGAAGTTTTTTTACCTGCAAATGGGTGTGGCTAAAAAAACCTGGTTTTTTTTTTTTTTTTTTTTTAAACCATGGGCCTTTAAATATTTCTCTATAAACTACCGAGAGGTTTTGTTGTTTTTAAGTGAAATGGCAGCCATCTAAATTACTGACTTTGTATTTCCCTACTGAACTAAATGCTTTCATCTGCTTTAATATAATCAATAACAAAATACACTCTGATTTGGAGAAAAACAGGTGATTTAGCGTTTTTTGGAAAATGAGGATAAATAGCCATCTCACCCTGTTGTCCAACACATTCCTTTGTTTGATTGAAAGTGCAGATATTTGCATTGCACGTTAGCTGTGTGCTTAATGAAATGGACCTATCCCTACAGCTCAAAACTACATATAAATTACATATTGTTATAGTTGCCATGGCAAATAATTACCATTATTTAATGATAACTTATGAAACCATTAAGTATCAAGGCAAACGTAGTTGCTGAAATGCAGAGTGCTATTTCTCTGTGGAATATACTTAATAACAGAACTAGATTATTTTTTCTTAATTGTCTGGCTTCATATCTGCTTTGAATTGTGTACTTCTGAAACATTAATGGGTGTACAAGGAGACACCTTGCTTTGGACACAGAATATACCTGTGTGCACTCTGTGCTTGTGCTTCTTGGAGTTTTAAAGATGTTCTTCACTCGTGCTCCAGCTTTCTCCCTCTCCCATCTGTTGGTGTTAAGAAACTGTGCCGTTACCTTCTCATAAATTATCCCTGCACTGCTTCAGGCGTGTCTAACCGGGGCTCACCTCAGCAGCGTTTTCCCCTTTAGTGTCAGAGGGATTTGGATGTTTGTCATAAATGGCATTCCGAGTTACAGCTGAGAGGACAGCGCTGATAGAAGTGCTCGATGCTGGCCTCTTAAAAAGGGGGATTTTCTGTCATGCACGAATCTTTTGGGACTGTTCATGGAAATCAACAAACAAAAATTTCTCACAGAAATTTTCTGGCTGAAAGGGAGTCATCGTAGTTTACTCAGGAGGGGAACAGATGCAACCACATGGGTAAGTGTAAGTAGAAACACTGAGAGCTGAATAAACTGCAGAGGAGAAGATGGAAATAAATCTTAGGTGTATATTACACTGTCAGACCCAGTAGTAATTTTAAGATTAATTTGCCTCCCCATTATTGATACACGTCACATTTCCCCTGAGCTGAGTTGAATCAAACCCTGTTTATTTCTTGCCTTTTCTCTCCCTCCATCAACATTTGAAAGGTGTCTAATATAGAGAGAAGTCTGGAGCTGAGTGTTATTCAGATTATGGATTGATTCAGGGCACTGCATACAAATCAATGGTACAAGGAATAATTGCAGATTTTGCACAACTCTACCAAATGTGTGGGAATTGCAATGAAAATTCAGAGTGTGTCCCTGAGTGTGTTGTGCAGTGTTGTTCCTCCTTGACAATAAATTGTTTACAGGATTTTGCTGTGGTAAAAGTCAGTGTGAGCTGTTTTATCAGATGTTCTTGGGTTCATGACTAAACATTTCTGGAAGAGGCTGTTGTTACCAGGGCATAAACTCATTTTAGTTAATAAAGATGATCCAGCTTTGCCACAGAGACTACACAAACACCAGATATCTTGGAATCCACACCTTGTCTCCTGCAGTTGTCAATGCTGGGGCTTGTCCAGGTTGACTTCTGTTCTCAGGGAGCTGGACACAATTGGCATTTGTGGGTTCTGCTCTTACAGAAGTGGTTCTGGCTCATTTCTCATCAGTGCACTTTGTTCATATCTCAAATATCTGAAGGGGAGAGTGAAAACCCCGTTAGGAAGTGTGGCATTTCACCTAATCTATTAAATAACTTAGATTTGGCGAGGGTTAGAAATTTACAGCATGTACATAGAATCATTAATTACATAAGATATAGTTTATGAAGATTCTCGATCCTCCTGTTTCAGAGTGTAAACTTCTTAGTAGGCAGTGCTGAAAAATTGCATCATTTTATGGTAAGAGTTCCTGGAAAAACTGTGAGGGAAGACAATGAAAGCTGCCATGGGATATTAATAGATCAGCACAGACATCACTGGCTCTTGATGAGAGGTTGGGCAGGCAAAAAAGCTGGGAGAAATAATCCTAATCAACTGGAGAACTGAAGTGGGGATGGCAGCAGCTCTTCAAGGGGAAGGAAAACTTGAAAAATCCGATTCAACTTTTTTTTTTTTTTTTAGAAATGACATCTGTAAGAGTGGGAGATAATTAAATGTGTATCTTAAATAGACCTTTCTCAGCAGAGACCACTCCGTGAGTGTTTTAGGCACAGGCAGTGCATTCATCTCTCTGAAAACTGAAAACCCTCATAGTTCTGCAGGCAGCAAAATAATGGCTTCAAAGAACCCTGTGCAATGGGGTGGTGAAATCAGGGCTGGCTCTGCACTGCCCCGCAGCCCGGGGCACTCTGGCAGGCTTTGTGCTCCAGTGGAAATGAGGGTTGGGAATGGGCAGCAGCTGGCAGAGGTCAGATCCCTGCAACAATTCACCTTCTTCCTGCCAGCCTAGGAAAGGACAAAACAACCCCCATTTTTTCGGCAGCACCGTGCTACAGTGTGGGCAGGGCATATTTCTCACAGGTTGGCTTTGCCGTACAGAGCCCTGCGCTGCTTTTGGCTGCTCCAATCCCTCTCCTCACTCATCTGAAGCCTGAAAGGTTCACTGGCTGGTTCAGGAGACGTCCAGGCTCGTGACCCCAGTGCATTTAGAGTACATTTATCTTGTCCTGTTCCATGTAATGGAGAGAAGCTCTGTTCTTTCACTGGGCTGTGCTGGGAGCCCACTGCAGAGCCTCCTCGGTGGTTATCTGTACCCCCAGAGCTTCGTTAGGAGCTCCTGGATGTGATGAGAGCCAAGAGGAAGATATGCCAGTGTTAAACTAATTAAAAATCTTATCATTGTAATGTCGTTTTTGAGATTAAATTCCCAATGCCACCAGGCCTCTATGGATGGTGTATTTGTGGAGGTGCTCGTGTGCAAAGTTCAGCGTGTCTGTGTTCATCCTGGAGAGGAAAACATGGCAGAAACAGGACTCTGTAAAGTCAGTGGGGGCTGCAGGCAGGAGAATATTGTGGTTAAAGGTAATAAAAACAAGGCAGGAATTGGCTCCTCCTTTCATCACAGTCGAGGTGAGTGCAAAGCAGGACCTGCAGAGTTACGTGGTGGGTAGTTCACACCACGTATTTACCTAAAATTGGACAGAACGTGAAGACTCTGGAGAACCAAAATGCTTTTTTCTGTCCACATGCAAGTAAGGTGACTTAAATATCATTTGTCTGCTTCTGTTCCTCTGGTCCTGTAGTCCCAGGGAAGCTCAGCACACGTCTGAGCTCATGCATGCTAAGGGCTGCTGCCTTCCTGGCTGCAGAACTGGTTGGGGTCGGGGCTCTGGAGAGAAGCAGGTTTCAGGATTCTGGATGTGGCGATGGGGGATAATCTCATTCCCAGCTTTGTCAGGCACTGCAGACATCCAGCAGGGTGGTGGTGTGTGTGCAGCGTGGTGATCTGTCGGTTTGTGGGTGACTTTGTACCTAAGCAGTTGTGAGGAATGCAAAGGTACCGGGAAGCAGCAGAAAATCAGAGCAGCTTCCTACGATGCAGGATGAGAAATGCGTTAGGCTCAGCCAAGGTCACAGAAGTGACTCTGGAACAAGTAGAAAGATGGCAGGTTGCATCTCCATTGCACTTTCTACGAGCTCTTTGTCTTTCTCTGTCTCACTATATTATTTTTCTTAAGTGTAAGATCATTAAAAGTTACACTAAGTGAATAATTTTCCTAATTATTTGTGTCAAAGTCACAGATTGATATTCTCACTCACGTCTGAAGCTCCCTTACCATTATTTTAATTTATTTTTCTAATTGTCTTGTTTTGTTAAATAAATGGCATAATAAGGCTTTGCAAGGCTTTCCAGATAAACGAGAAGCATCGAATGGTGTATGTGATATATGACTTTTTTTGAAAGTGCCTGACCCAGGCTTTCAGCAATTTTGTAAGTAGGCAGTGGGTGAACACAGTCTTGAATTCCCAACTGCACATTTATCTGTTTATGTAATTTGCTGCTAATTGGGATTTGCCTGCTTTTGTCAATAGGCTCTTAGACCTTCAGCTTGTGAAATGCTGGCTTGGGTTCCATGGCTCTTCTCTCTTTCTGCCGCCGGTTCCCAGTTTTTCCCTTGGCAAACTGCTTCTACTCAGTCAGTGACTTAATTTGGTGAGAATTCTCTGGCTGGCTAAAATTTTTTTGGCGTGATTGAAACCAGTGCAAGAAGTAGTGGAAAGAAAGTGGAAGACAACTGTTTGTAATTGTAATTTACTGTGATTCAGGAACCCTCAAGCACAGGCTGCAGTTAAACCCCATCACATCTGCAGTCAGTAAATAAAGTCCTAATGAGAAATTAAAAGTGTTGCAATGATTCCAAGCATCGTATTCCCATGGAACTATAAACTGATGCTCCTCCAATATCCAGAAGAACACACCAAGATGAGAAATCAGTAGAATTATGTTAATCTAAGTTAGCACTTAAATGTCCACTGAAGTTTGGTTAACTAGATGATCTAATTTCAGCTACTCATGTACTTGCAGTTAAGTCCTTCGTAAGTGCTTTATTTAGATGTGGATGATGTTTTTCCCATCGAGCATTCAAGCAGAATGTGGAATTTAACTCCTACAATTGCAGTAGATTTTACAGTTTCTACTTCTTACTGACGGGAACTGGAGTTATTTTCTTAAAGTTTCTTGTGTTACAATATGAATTAGTTTATGTTTGCTAATTACTGCACTAATGTTTCAGTATTTCATTCTTTTTCTGTGTGGCTTTTCATTCTTCAAGTGTTTTTACTGGTACAGCATCTTGGTATTTTTGTGGGTTTTTTCCAAGCCTAGTGGAGACTTTGAACTCAAAGGGGGGAAGGCATGAGTGACATCTAAAAGAGGAATTAAAAACTATGCTAAATAGGTTCTTGCCAGGAGGACAGGAATCATTCCTGCATAGAAGACTCAGGATAAAAAGCATTTTAACCTCCTCCAGGACTGGCACAGTGCATTTGCTGCCCTGATGTCAGGGAATGGGTGCCCATGCACTGCTGGCTGCCCGTGTCCCCTTTGATTTATCCCACACACCGGAGCTCAGTAAAGGCACCACAGCAGCCAGGATGAAGTGTTATAAAGTGTGACAAACCCTGTTTTCCCAGAGGAGTTCAGCTGCCACGATGCATATTTTACATCTTTCTCTGATGTAATGAGAGGTGTGAGTTCCTTTCTGATGTTACATTTTGGAGCTGGCTACACAGATTTGGCCTTGCCTGGAGCCAGAAGATGTCCATCAATGTGAAATGTTTTATTTCAGGTGAAGTGGCAACAAATCTTTCGCAGCTGGAAAGAAGGGCTGGGTTTCCTGATGCACTTAAACCCCAACTTGTGAAGAAAGGGCTCCATGAACACCCTGCTAATTTTGCAACACAGTGTTGTAGGTTGATAAATATACTGGTTTAATACAGTGTTGTAATGAAGTCCATCAAAAGTTCCTGAAAATATTTCAGGAATTCAGAATAAAATATGAAATGATCTGAAAGTGTCTGCAGAGGTAAAACCAGAGCCCATGAAAGCACAGCTCTGCAGGATGTTTAGCTAAACTGAGAAATACTTAGTAAAGGAAATGATGATATAAAATGAGAAACTTCTGAAGGAGGAAAAAGAAATGTTTTAGGGACAAAAAAAAAAGAAAGGAAGAAAGCCAAATCTTTTGGTTTAGTCAGGTGATTTGGTGCAAATAGAGACAAAATCATTTGAATTTTTTTTTTTTTCTACCTAATCCTGCTGTATATTGAAGCAGAAGTCAAAATGTCAGGGCTTAAACATTGTCTTGTCATTTGTAAATATCTTCTGATTCCAGGGTCAGCAAGTTCCTTTTTGCCAATATTTGGGCTATTATTTTGTTCAGCAGTGCTGACTATTTTTTTTTTGGTTGTGGATTCTGATTGTAATAATAGGGGAAGAATGCTTTGAAAAGCTGCTGGGATATAAGTTTATGGGGATCTGGCAGCACTCAGCCATGTACCTGGAAGACATTTATGTCCATGAAGCCTGAAGAGAAATTATGATAATCAGTTGTATTGTTTTCCCCTCACATTTCAGGATGCAATGCAACATCCAGAATACAACAAAAAATCACGTGAGGAGAAAGGGATGCCTTGTAAATTCATCTAACTAAATTCTCATTTTCAGGCCCTTTGTTTGGCTGGGGAATAGCACTGGCAGGATAGCAGCTGCTGGCAGAGAAGTTCATTTCTTTCCCAGAAGAAAAGAAATCAAAGCAGCTTTGCACTGATCAGCTGGCACAGGTTGCTGGATCAATGGTTGGCAATTTGCAGGGCTGTGCTGTAGATAAGGCTGTCACATTTTGGCAGTCTCATCACTACCAGTCAGCCACATAATAGCTGATAGGTCCCTTTCAGATAAAGATGAGTGGAAGATAGAAAACTGAAGGGAAAGGGGAGTGAAAGGGGAACAGAGGAGGAAGGGAAGGTGACAAATCAGTAGTTTCAGCCTCACTTTTGTGGTTGTGCTCCTTTGGTCTCCAATTCATTTAAATGTGTGTTTGTATTGCTGCTAATTCTTGCAATTTTCAACTCATTGGTGTAATTCTTGGGTTTATGCTTTATTCTTTTGAAAGTGAACAGATGTTTGCTGAAAAGTAATGCCTCTCCCCAAGTCCCCAAGCCCAAAAGCACAGGTTCAAGATAGAATCTTCTTCAAGATGTCAAAAATCTGCCTGGTTTCCATCTTAGGACTGCAGTCTCTCACTTTCTTTAGTGTAAATATGGCACTGAGTGTAGTTTGCTTGAAAAAAGAAAGTGGACTTTTGGCCAGATCTCCTCCTGGTCCATCATTTATTGATGCTTATCCCTATGGGGCTCGGGAGTTTCTCTAGCAAAGATTCTGCCCTGGGGAAGGCAAACTAGTAGAGAAGTGAAAAGAACAGGAAATAAAAAGGTGCTTAAGTAGCCGTTGAATTATTTTCAGTTGTTTCTGAGTTTAGGAAAATTGGGAAAAATAGCAGCTTCCTCTGAATTCTGCTGCTTTCCTTTTTTTTTTTTAATGGCTCACTGCACGTTGTAAGGGAATGTGTTAGAAACTGGATGACAGCACAATGAAAAGAGGTGAGGGAATCATTACCTTAATACTGATAAAGCTGCTAAATATGCTCAGGGAGATGTAGACATTTCCAAAAGCCTGAGAACACAGAGAATAAAGGATTCATTAATAAAAAAGTGCCCTAGCTGTTCTTAATCATCTTGAATCTTGAGTTTTCATTAGGTGTTCCTGACTATAGAGAATGTTCTCTAATTCAAATTTCTAGTGTTCTACACCCTTCCAAAATGAATTATATCCAGTGTAGGGAGTAAGTAATTTTTTTTTTTTTTTAATTATTATTTTTCCCTTTTTTCAGATTTTCAGATTTTACTTATCAGGAGGGGAAAAAAGCATATTTTTTTTGTAAAGGAACAATTTTTTTTTTTTTCCCCCCCACAAAAGCAATCGTCAAATGTTTTTATCAGCACAATTTAATATGACTCATTTTGGAAATCTCCATACAAATTATTTCTGCTGTTTAGTCCTTCACTCTCTCTCTCGTGAATAGAGGAAAACAACTCCATTTGATCCATTGCAGAGGAGCTGATGAAACTCTATGTATCAGCAGTGAGGTAGAAGAACCCTCCCTAAAGTCCAAAAGGATTTGGGATGTAGTCAGCCAAGTCTTTCAGACTATTTTCCAACTTGATTTAGTCAATTCTTATGGTGCATTGCACCACTTTGTTGTGACTTGATGTCAGAAATACTGAAAAAAAGAGAGGGAGGGGGACTTTCTTTATTGGTATTCTGGGGAATTAAAGGCCACTGCCACAGTGGCAGCTGACATGGATTGTTTATTTAATTGTTTCAATTTGTTCACTTTAATGAAACACCAAAAGATTTGAGGGAGCGGTAATTAACAAGACAGAGCCTGTCTAATGAAACCAGTACAGGAGGGTATTTGTTTCAGTGATCAATAAAAGACTGGGAGTGAGGATCATACCGGCATCACTCAGGAAAACAAATCACCTCATGCCAATCAATTGTCATGCTGCACATGCATGAATCTGTGTGGAGCATTGTAAATATTGCATCAGTCGAAAGACAGCGAAAGGAAAGCTCGGTGAATCTGGAGGTATCGCGTACTTAATTTGTGGCTCCGTCAGGTACTGTAATTATACATGTGGCATTCTTCTTCTGTGCCTTCAATAGTCATTACTAGGCAAGTCTGGTGACATAATCTAATTAGAGCACGGCTCTCTCAGAGCTCACCGAGCCCATTCCGTGGGGCGTCTTTGTATTCCATCGCCGCTTGCGTGTTTTCAGGAAAACAACACAGCCCGCGTTCCCAGAAAGAGAGAAAACAGAGCAGCTGATAAAAAAAGCTACTTCTCTGACAATCCTCTTGGCCCTCCAGAGACAGCAGTTGGACTCCCTGTTGCCACTAGTTGACTTAGCAATTAATAATGCAGCAATTAGCAGTGAGTTTCCAGATCTCGGTGCACAAGGCGGGACTTTATTTATACAGCAATGTTACTGACGGTAACAGAGCGAAAAGGAATCAGCAGTGGAGAAGTTGTATCTCAAAACAGAGAATCAGTTTGGTTATGGGAAGAATGGAGTTAGAGCTAGAGGAAGGTAAATATGTGCTACATGAGATTATCAGAAGCAATTCTGGACCTGATGTAAAATTGTTTTTCTTCTAAAGAACATAAATTTGAAATTGTGTGCTTGAAAGAACAGAACTTGCAATATTTTTAAGTGGAAGATGCAAATTATAGAGAAATGTTAAGGAACTGAATTATGCTGCTGCCTGTAATTGAGAATGGGATTGATGGAGAGAAGATACAGGTGGACTCCTTGGAACATCTCCTGTAGGTAATTCAGAGTCCTAATAAGGTTAGAGGTGGTTTGGCTTGGGTTTTTTGGGTTTTTTTTTTTTTTTGTTTTTTTGGTTTTTTTTTGAAAGAAGGTACTGACATAATTCTTTAAAAAAGCACGTCCCACACTTAAGCTCAGCCTTTGAGCTGAGCAGTGGAGCAGTCCCAGAGCCAAGGCAGCACTGAAACCAAAATAACCAACAGGATGTTCATGTGGAGGTTGGAGCTGCAGAGAATTGTGTGGAGGGAGATTGTCAATGAGATTCATTTAGGAGGCTGGAGGAGGTTCAAAAGCTTTACTTTTTTTGATCCTTGTAGATGCAAAGAAGAATGACAGTTTTGCTGCAGTTCTTGGTATATTTCCAGGAATTTTGTTCCAATGCACTTTTTTCACGTTATTTTCTTGTCTGCTAAACAATTAGAAGATAAATGTTACAACTCTGGCTAATGTGTACTTTGTTAGGTATTCAGAAAAAACTCATTTAGATTATGGAAACACATTTTCAGCTCAAATTCAGAAATTTAAACCATCATGTAAGTCTTATTGGCCTTGCCGAGTCCAGCTACAAGAATCACACTCAGCAATTGCATTTGTAATTGACTGGCAGCCAGAGCTGAGCTGTAGTTCTGAAACTGATCAACCCTTATGAAGTGGCAAATAGCTCTGACTGGCTTTATTCCTGGGGTGGCTTGGGCTCCCAACGCAGGAAATGCCTTGAGAAAGTGGAATTCTCAACCACCACAGCAGCCACAAACGGGAGGGGATGCAGCAGGGAGAGAGTAATTGAATTTTGGTCAAAGTATCAAAGACAAGATGATCCAGAAGTCACACAAGGTGGCAAGATTTATAGGCTGGAAGCTGCAATAGATTGATGAGAGGAAATTGTCTGTAGTCGTTGCAAATAGTGGGTTCGTGTATCAGGATATTGCCCCATCAAATTGCTGGAAGATACATGGAATAGCAGGACCAACTGGATACTTCTTCAGTGACTGCTTGGAAATGTTATTTCTTCTTCTTTCATCCATGTGCAGACATGTTGATGGCGTGTTTTCAAAAAAAAAATGTATTTATGATAACACAAATAATATCTGTCATCACAGCAAGTGAATGGGCTGTGGGAGGGTATGAGACAAGAACGTGTTCAGTTTGCAGCCTTTCCTTTGTGTAGCAGGAGAATTAAATTGGGGTAAGGGAAGACCTTAGATAGTGAAACTGATTTACCATTCATTCAGATCCTTGAACAGATTTCAGCTGTAAAAAGAAAACAGCGTCTTCCCACAACCACCAATTTGGAAGCAAAAATACTGCAAAGAATAAGGGCTCTCTGTGAATATGTCAAAAATGTAGATTTCATTAATAAAAATGAGATGCAAAACATCTCAGTCATTCAGCTGTAGAGACACTATATGCAGCTATTTAGGATTCCACCTCAGCTATTCTACACTATTTACTAGTCTGTACTCCTTGTCAGTTAAACGCATCACTTGTAGGGAGTTTTAAAATTCCCAAGTAAAACAATTGGAAACTTGAATTGTACAAGATATGACTGGTAAAAAGCGCGTTTTTTGCAGTAGCCAAAGTATGAATCACGAGAAAGAAGTGCTGCTGACAGGAAGAAAATTGAAATCTTTGAGGTGCAGTGCTGGCAAAATTTCAGAAAAGTAGACAAAGGCTTACAGCAAATTTATGTGTTTGCTCATGACAGCCATCGGAATGATCATTATCTAAAAGATACAATTAAATGAAAGCAGTGCTGGAAGGTCATGGTAATAGAGGACAACCATGGTCACAGGGATAAAAAATAATCTGGGAGGTTGGATCCTGATACTCAAAGCTATCAGTCACTTGAGACAGCTTCTAAAATCCTGTTGTTTGTAGTCTATAAATGAGTTTGTTTTGGTTTGTTTTGGGTTTTGGGTGGCTTTTTTGTTTGTTTGTTTGTTTTGTGCTTTCCTTGTGTTTATTTTAACACTGCAAATCTGATAATAACATTATGCTACTTCCAGAAGAGGAATTGATCCTCCTCCACCTTTGACACACGATACAATTTTCAGGTTAATGGCTGCTAAGCTGCCCAGGTATTACCTGTGTTCTAGTCTGCTTTTAGAGCTGTGGGTTTGATTTTTAAAAACCCCACAGCCTCTGATGAATGCACCTTACAATAAAGCTTTATGGAGAACACTTATTCTCTACACACGACTCTGCATGACTGATAGTGACAATTCTTTATGGTCAAAGACATTTTCTTTCTCTACAATGAGAAAAAACCCAACATGTTCCTTTTCTGATTCCGTTAAGACTTCTCTGATTTTTATGGAAGTGTTGGTTGGTTTTTTAAAGTACTTTTTTTGTTCGTTACTGCTGAGCTTGTAAGTGAGCCTCCTTTATCTGATATTCTTCCCTCTTCTTGTTTTGATATCTTTCTTGTGACTTAAGTATTTTTTTCTGTAAAGTCATAAGCACATGTTCATAATATGACCAGATACCTTTTCAACGTAGAGAAAAACAAAACAGGTGAAAAAACCCATTTAATTTGCAAGGAGCGGTAGAGCAACTCAATGCTCAGGCTCTTGTTTTCTGCTTTCATGTCCACTCACAATAAATAAATTAAGGTGCATGACTTATTAGTAGCAATGAGAAGGTTGAATTAAGCTACATTATGTTTTAAAGTGCATTTCCTTTGTAAAATGGTCTGAGATACTGAGCAAGTTGTAAATGTTCTACATGAGAGCATGCATCAAGATTTGATGTTCTATTGGGGAAGTCAAATTACTGACATGAGTTGGAAATCAGAAGATACTCAGCTTTTCGTTAATGCAAAGGGGCACATCATGTTCATGAAATTCACCTAAATTTCTCCTTATTTTTAACATTCCCTTCTTTCTTTATTTTAGAGTGTATACCTGCTAGACTATATTAATTACCCTGAAACAACAGACATAAATCAAGCATCCCAACTGATTTCATCCCTAATGTATCTCAGAACACTAATTATTAGCAGAAGTTAGGAAAAGCTGCACATGCATAGGTATGCAATGAGTGAAAAAGCAAAGGCTCCCAGTCCTTGTGCTGTAAGTTGTCCATACCAGCCTCAGATGGGAAATGCCTTCAGAGCTGGTGTGTGGCTGAAAATACTGCAGTGCCCCTGTGGGCATTTGACACTTGTATGTCCGAATCTTTTCCTAAAGAAATCAGGTATGTGAGTAGCTTTGGAGTAGTTTAGGATGCTGAAAGAACAAATTTTCATCTTCTTCTCCCTGTAATCTCTCTCTCTTTTTGGTGTGCATCTGTCTTTTTACCCGAGGAGTCTGTCCTCACTGCTGAGGGTTTATGCTTGAAATTTTAGTCAGCTCTTGTCCACAATCTTATCATTTATGTTGGTGAAATGTGTTATTCACAACACCAGTAGTGTCTAAATGTCTATTACATATATAAAAGCAGTGTGAGGCAAAAATGGCTTGTTTTTATGGTGTATCAATATTCATGGCAATCGTAATTGCTGTTGCAGTTGTAAAGAGAAAAGAAATGGGGAACCTATTAAACAGATAAAATATCAAGCATATGAATTGTGAAAATGATTTAGCATCTAATCTGAGTCAATCTGTGCAGATTCTGCTGGAAAGGCTTAGGGCTATTCCATCCTAAAAAAATTTGCAAGTAGTTACTGTTACTTGTATCTGTTTATTTAGAAAATGTTGGATTCCTTGCATTTGAGGGATGCAGGGAACTGAAAATGGGCTCTTTCTTTTCTCCCTTGTACATGCAGAAGAGCCGATGGTGGCACAAATTAATGTGTCACACAAATGGGAGTGTGACTGTCTCATTTTTCCCCCTAATACTTTGAAACTGCTGCTCACAGTTGTGTGATTGGGTGTATGACAGGTAGCGGGACGTCGACTCATTTGGATAGGGAAATATGACTGGAAAGTCTCCAGGTGTTCCGTTTGATTTAGATGCATTTGTGGCTGTGTCAGAGAGAGAATAAACCCGAAGGAAAGCCGTAGTGCTGTGATGTATTGCACTACAAGGACTGCACTAGAGCCCCTGTCTGGCAGTGTAAATAAAGACTTTTATATTTTCATTCATTGACTGCGGTGCTAAGAGAGCTTTGCATGGCCTGGTAGAAGTGGCTGAAAAATAATGTATGGAAAATCTATAGGAGACACAGAGACATTTCAGAAAGTAAAGAGCAATTGGCTATATCATCAAAGACAAAAGCTTTGTTATATACAGGTTGCTTTGATTCTCCAAGAGCCTATTGATATTTCCCCAAGTATTGAGCTGCTAACAACACCTTCAGCAGAAAAGGCAAAATCTGCTCTCACCAGGGAGGAGTGGGGCTGCATTTGCCACTTCCATTTTCCTAAATGACGATATCCACTGCAAAGAAGAATCCAAGCCCTCTGCCACTGGGGCTATGGGATCTTCTTCTTCAGCTACATCATCACCAGACCGAGCTCTGGGTTCTGTGGAAATGAAGCAGTACTGACCCAACTGTGTTTGGGGACGAGGCCACACTGAGGGCTGGAGAAGAGACTCAACCTGCAAACCACAACTCTGTCTGATTTTTAACGAACGTGAAAGAAAATGGTGCATCAAAGACCGTGTAAAACTCACACATTCCTTTAAGTCTATATTCACATTTATTTTCCTAGGCTTTTGTAGCACTGAATGTGTAGGGGCTATGATATAGCATGTAATACCGTCAATATTTTCATAGAAATGAGTGATTAACACTCCACAAAGCAATGAAATTCACTGATCTCTTCATTAGCTCATGAAAATTAAGTATTTTCTACAGAGCACATACAGTGTCCTTTGCTCTAGAGTAAGTCTGTATAAAATATACAGCAGTGAATGTACCCCGAAGGCTTTTCAACCTCAAAATACGAGTGTGGAGCAGGCAGGAAGCACTGGCCTGAGTTCTGCCACTGCCACGATTCCCGACGTCGTGTTTCAATCCTTGTGGCTCTGATATCGCTGCTAAAGTGGAAATGGATGTGAACAGAGAACAGCTATGGAAGAGACCACAGCCCTCATCAGTCTTTGGAGACTGCTCCTTCCCAATCAAAATCTGGTTTTACTCATGGAAGTATCAAAGGGAAAAAAAAAAAAAAAATTATCTTGATCTAAAAAATTCTCCAGGAATGGCTGCAAGATGTTTGTAGTTATCTCTTATTTATACTCATTTGATGAAAGAAGGAAAGAGGATCAGGACATACAGTCTGTCACTTACTCTTTGATCAGCACCTATGCAGGAAATGTCACTAAGGCAGGAGAAATGTGCTCCAGGATCACACTGATGTGTGAGGTGTCTGTCAAGCCACAGGTGTGGGGGGGG
>VZTI01002729.1:2946811-3057463 GCA_013397865.1 Struthidea cinerea
GGGGGTGTAGGAATTTAACTGGGTGTTCCACTCTGTGCAAAAAGTGCAAATCATGAAAATCAAAGATCTGTAAATGGTGCATTTATCAGTAAGGCATGAGAGAGCTGGGGTAGTGGATTTACAGGAAAAGAATTGGCGGCGTTGGCAGCGAGGCGGGGGTTGATCTCTTCTCCCACGTAACAAGTGACACAGTGAGACAAAATATCCTCAAGTTATGCCACGGGAGGTTAAGATCAGATATAAGGAAAAGATTCCCCACTGGAGGGGTGATCGAGCGTTGGAACAGGCTGCCCAAGGGCCTGGTGGAATCGCCACCCACGGAAGAGCTCAGAAAATGTGCGGCTGTGGCACTTGGGAACGTGGTTTAGCGGTGAGCACCGCGGTGCTGGGTTAACAGTTGGACTTGATCTTGGAAGGCTTTTGCAGCCTTAGGGATTCTGTGCAGGGACTGAATGCAGAGCTGATCCGCTGGCACGGGAGCACGGCCAGTGGTTGTGCAGGAGCATTGAATAAATTGCACTTCTGTTTCCCCTTAAGTGCAAAATAACCATTCCAGTCCCCCTGCCCTACACTCACCCCACTGCAACAGAGGAGGAGGCTCATGGTTCCCAGGGGGTGAAGCTGTTCAGGGCCTCTTTACCTGTCCAGGATATTCTCATCTGGGAACCAATTATCAGTGCTAGTAATGAAATATATGTTCAGTTCCATAACTTGATTTTGTACCTTCCTAAGCCTCACACTGCAAATTCCAATGCTTTGGAGGAAAGATGTATGCCTGTGGGCTTTTTAAATTAGCAGTTCTTAGCAAGTGCCCATATATGGTGTGTAATTATGTGTTTTTAACTCCCTAAGTTTGCTTTTATCTCTTTGATTTGCACACACACATATCCAGTCACATGACACATAATCCAGTGCGCCTAAGAGGTGCTGCCTACCTCTATATACGTGAATCTTCAAGCAGTTTCTGAGGAGTTAATTGTATTTGTGAGTTTGTTTAAAAAAAAGTCACTTTTTAAATCCTGAGGTTTAACATTTTATTGTCACGCATGCGCAGCAGTAATGTTAAAAGAACATCACTGAGCTTTCTGCTTTCTTTCCATGGAGTGGTTCCGAGGGATTAGTTTATCCCAGCGCACTGCTTTGCTAGGGGGGCAGGCACTTGCTTGGGCCAGGAAATAACACGGGCAGGTTTGTGCCATTACCCTGCAAGGAAAGTGACAGTAATTGCACGGCCAATTTCAGGCTAATTGTTGTTTTCCTGTGGCACTGGTGAGTGGGCAGTGCGGGACCTGGGAGACAAAGGGAGGGCGGTGGGACAGACCTGGAGGCCAGGACTCCTCCAAACCAGCACCGCCGCGGCGTGCTCGGGCTGCAGCTGGTAAAAGCAGTGTGAGTTTCGTAATTTCAGCTTCCCTGCCACTTCCCTGCTTTTGTCCGTTTTTCTATATTCTATTTTAGCTGGAGTCTCCCTAATTTCACAACTCCCCCGTGGTGCCCAGCATTTTTTATAGCTGTAAGAATTGTGAGTTGTTGCCGTGGAAACACAGTTGTTCATGCAGCTGTTGTAACTATACTTGTTAATTTTGCTTTATCACAAAAGGTTTCAAAGCTTTTCTGTATTTGTCTGACATTTCTTGGTTCTGTAACTCTTTATAACATTCTGTTTGACAAATTGGAGGAGGAAATAGAACTTCAGCCTCACAATGTACAGCATGCCCCCATGTCCTGACTGAATCACCTGCTTTCCTGCCCCTGGAAGCCTCCAAACTCCATTCAGTCTCCTTCCTGCCTTTTTCGAAAAAAAATAGGGAAATGTAAGAATTTTTGAAAATGTCGTTCAATATTCTACATCAGAACTTCTATGTGCAGATGCTGGGGACAGCATGAAGCAGCAGCTCCTCCAGGTTTCTGCATGGGAGCAGACAGCTGCAGGCAGATCCGTGCCTGTGCCAGCCTGGGCCTCTGCTCCTGCTCCTTAGGACGGATCTGGCAGGAGCAGCAGGAGGTGCCAGGTGACGCTTGACTGCTTTACCCATGTAGGGCACACTTCCCATGAAAGCTCCTTTGGTACCAGAGGACTCATGTTCATCCGTGCTGCCTTTGTTACAAGAGTTCCTAATCCTCTCCTTTGGGCCTCCTGCGCTCAAGATCAGCTCCTTGGAGCAAAAGGCATTTGTTCTCTGTCAGTGCTGAGAACTGGGACTGCTAGATTGGAGGGAAACCACAGAGGTTCCCTTTCCAGGACAGGCCTCCTTCCGTGCCAGCTGTGAGCTGGTGCCAGAGCTTTGAGCTGGCAGGAACGTGTAGGCAGGAGAGGCATCGTTATGAAAGTTGTGTATGTTTGCTTTTTTGTGGCCAAGGCTCCTAATTGCCAGCATATTTTCAGTGCATATACCTGTCAGCTACGCCAGTTTAGCTGGCATTGCACTGCCTTTATACTGTCTTATGGTTTTATAGCAGAATAAAAAATGGTTTGGGTTTTGCGAGTCGCTTCCTCTCTGAGCTTTTCCATTTCCCCTGTCTGCAGCAGGAGCCGTAATAGCTGGGGAGAAGGACAGGTGGACACTATTTCTGCTCTCTGAAAGAGGGAAGGAGTGCTGCTAAAGCAATAAATAGAACAAGCTGCTAACTGCAACACTGCAGTGCTTTTGTCTCCTGGCATTGCCTTGCTTTCCATGGACCTCAGTCCACTGCAACGCCTTGTGCTGCACATTGTTTGTGGCTAAAGTTTTTGGAACTTTATTGTGAGATTTGAGTCGAGTCAGCAACAGAAAGCACAGTCACAGCTGGCTTTAGGTGACCAATGTGGTTTGACTGGATTTGCTGTGAAGAAAGGTAACCTCACTCTACTATAGTGTAGTAAAACTTTAATTTCTATTTAATTTATCCATGCGATTTCATCATAGTAAGTTATGGATTGCATTCTTTAAAGCAGTTTATTAGGAAGGCTAGTAAAAAGGAGATGAAACCAGAAACACCTGAGCAAATAACAGGCAAATATAAGTGCTGAAGCAGCCAAGGAATGGATGGTTGTGTTTGCTTATAAACAGCCTGTATACACTCCACGGAAATTGTAGCAATTCTTTTCAAGTCATCATTATCTGATGAGAACACAAGTTTTTCAATCCAGTTGCGAAAATTACTCAGTAACTTCAGAGGAAAAGAGCAAAACAAACCAAAAAAAAAGACAATAGTGGACAATTAAGGAGTTTCTTGAGCTCTGGTTCGAAGTACAGAGAACATCCTGAGGGTGATCAAAGGCACTTTTCTACCCCGTTCTCTTTGGTGAGTCAGTGCTTGGAATAAGCGAGGTTTCTGCAGAGAAGCACAAGCCGTACCTTCAGCCCCTCGATTACATTCATTACCCTGTCAGGGATGATAGAGGATCTGCTATTTTGCCCCAGTTCCTCATTGTATGGGGAAAGGATTTACAGAACTCACCATTCTTTTGGCTGGGCAACTGCCACAGAGTGAATTCATAACTTCACAATCAGGGCAGTAATTTAAAGGAGAGGATGGTACCAGTTTCAGAGCAGCATCTCTGTCGCAGTTGTAGAAAATAATTAAATATTAAAATAAGCACAGTCTGGATTGTTGAAATGTTGACAGCTAAACTAATCTGTATTTTTCTGATTTTATGACAGTACCTGAAATAGTTGCTTCTACTGATTGTGTTGAATATAGAAAAGAAATTCTATTTGACTCAACAAAGTTCATATACTAGCAGATGCAATATTCTGGGAGCTAGATATTAATGGTCTGTGAGTATCTGTACTTTAAGGATTGGTAAACTTATTAAGAATTTATTGAGGTTGTGTCCTTGGCTGCTGATTGGATTGAGCTGTGAGAAGCGTTGTACACTATGTTCTGTCGTATTCAGATATTTTCTTCCTCTGTCAGCCCTCCCTGGGAGGACACTCTGACATAATAACCTTCACAACACAAATTTCCAAAGCTTGATCTCTGCGACCTTAATATCTTTTGGACTTGCAGAGTTGTTTTTTTTGTTTGTGGTGTTTTTTTTTTGTTTGTTTGTTTGTTTGTTTGTTTTTTCCTTGACTTGGAGGATGCTTTAGATGGGAAAGAGATTTTCAATTACAAGACACTGTACAAGTAATAATCCAAACACACCCCGTGCTGCATTAGCAACAGTGCAGGCAGTGGGCCCGAGGAAATGGTGGTTGTGCTCTTGAGCTCTTGTGAGACCCTGCCTGGAGTCTGGGCTGTGTCTGGGCTTGGGCTCCCTGCTCCAAGATAAACACGGTCTTACTGAAGCAAATTAAGTGGGAGCTGGTGCATGTCCTGTGAGGAGAGGCTGGGAATTGGGTTTGTCCCTCTTGGAGAAAAAGAGGTGAAGGGAAGATCTCATTACAGTCTGCAGCTGTCATAGAGAAGAGCAGAGGAAATGGAGACACTATGAGTGGCTAACGCTGGAAGAAATTTCCCAGAAATGCCCTGGAATCTCCATCCTTGGAGAAATTTAGACATGGCTCAGGGCAACATCTTCTAGGTGGATGTACTCAGAGCAGGGGGTTGGACTAGATGAGCTCCAGAGGTTGCTTTCAGTCAAAATTATTCTCGTCCTCTCTAATTTTTTTTTTTTTTCATCTCATCAACCTTATCAAAAATATATTCAACCTCTGCACAAGTAACTAAGGGGATAAAAGAAGACAGGCTTTGTATTTGAGGATTCATTTTACTTTTTGTTCAAGCAAAGAAACTATTACAAAACAACAGATATTTGCCATTGTGGGAGGATGCAGCGTCTGAGAAGAGAGGAACAAAAAAATCCAACCAAAAACCGAACAACCACCCCCAGGAGCCCCCTCACGAAGATTGTTCAGATCTCAGAACTCTGTCAGAGAAACTGAAAAAAAACCCAAAAAACTGTCTGAAGTTCTCCTCCCAAGAATGGAGTGGCAGTGGAAATGAAAGCTGCATTTGCTACCAATGATAGCATCTTAATCTATGCACTTTGTATTTCCTCAGCTGCCTTCCCTGTTGTATTCCAGCTGTCGAGCTCCAGAGTCCAAAAGCTAACAGCTTTGCAGATGAAGTTCTGCTCGCCCATTCCCGGCTGTGACTGCTCCTGCCAGCCTGTGTTTGCCTCCCTCTGGGACTCACACAGATCAGTTCCCAGCTTGGCACTGAGGATTTGCATCAGGCTATGCAATGCACAAGGACACCATGAGTGAATACCTACCAATATCCTAAAGGCACTTGGGGCCCTGAGAGCCTTTAGGGACTCTATAAAGTGGCTTGTGCAGATAAGGAGATACCTCCGTGAGCCACCTTTGGCAGCTGCTGCAACAGCCTGAGGAACTGAAACAAGATTTAGGAGGGTTACTCAGTGCTTTGTTCTTGATTCTACTAAGGGGAAGAAAAGCTCTGCAATAGGAGAGGGTTGGATTCCAGCACTCTCAGAAATAACTGCAGAGAATTAGTTGCCACTTAAGTATTATTTTCTGCCACTCTTTCTACCACTGGGATCACAATACTTTCTCAAAAGATGCCAGACACAGACAGGATTTTTTTGTGAATATCTCTCATTCTGCAATATAAACCTAGAGATGGATATCGTAAAATGAGGAGAGGCTATCAAGGTAGGTATCCTTCCTCCAGCTGCCTAATTTAGAAAGTGTTTTTTTCTTGTTAGCAGATGTTATCTTTTGGTGTCACACATTCACTCCAGTACTACTTGACATATCAGCAGCCTTCTGACGGCTGGAGAAGTCCAAAGGGAAAGGGTAGTAAGGGAAGGAGGAGTCACTTGCTGTTAAAATGATCACATGATGATCATCTACAGCCTTATGGTTCGGTAATAAAGGATAAAGCTGTTCTCTCTTGTCAGAACAGCTTTATTGACACTAAAATGTGTTCTTCAACGCTTTACTTGTGAAAGGAAACTCCTGTGGTTGGTGTGCAGCCCCTGGGCAAGAAAAAAGTGTAAGTTCTTTCCTCCAAACAGCAGAGCAGACAAGTGCCAGAATTCTGTGTAATCTCTAACTGGTGGCTTGGAGTCTCCCAGCTTGGCTGTACTTAGCTGCTTTGACAGGTTGTGCTGAGGGCACAGAGCACTGAAACAGGCTGTTAGACAGGCAAAAGGTTAATTGGACTGCTCTGGAAAGCACGGACAGAAGAATGTGGCAAATCCATTTGTCAGCCAGAGGAAGGGGAAATGACTGGTTATTACTGAAGCATGCATTGTTATTTCAGAAATAACCAGCGTCGGTCGCAGAAATAGCAACAAGATGGTTGCTTTAAGGTGCTTAATCCCTGAGATGGGAAGCATGGAGACAGTGCAGAATAAATTGGAATGCAGTTGCCTGTTGTAAGCTGCCATGCCTGCAGTTATAATAACCAGCCATGGACCAAGGCAAGGCGTTGATGCAAACACAGGCTCGCTTTAAATGCCCAGCACGGACAAGAGAGTTACTGGGGCTGCTGAATTAGCTCAACAGCAAAAGTACAGCTCTGATCTTTTTAACTGCCCAGATTAAGCATAAAAACCCAAAAGAAAAGTAAGAATCTATCAGTAAGTAAGTGTGGCCTTCTATAAACCACAACAGGAAAACTGAAGGAAGCTGAAATGTGGATGCTGAAAAGCTTTGGTAGAGAAATCTTTCAGCTTTCTGCAGCGTTCTGGGAGAGCTTTGCAGTTCTCACAGAAGCTGTGAACACACTGCCATGGGTTTTTGTAAACTAACTCCTTATCTTGCACCTGGGTTTGTTATGCAGGATTGTTATGGTTCTGGCCTTCTGATATTTTGGAATAAGTGTCTTAGAGTTTGACCAATCCCCTCAAGGGGTGGATGGCCGAGCACCCAACTGTCTTATGCCATTCAACGCACTCTTTGCGAACCCTGTTATAAAAATAATGATTTAATTAATTAAAGTAAAACACAAACTACTACTTTCTTCCTGAACTTAGTTGTGTCGTTTCTTGCCGTTCTCAGTACTTTACAGTGACATCGAAAGACAATTTAGTAGCTCCCTTGTACCACAGTTGGGCTTCTTGCTGCAAGTGTGCACAGTGAGCTCCTCAGTTCAGCATTTTACAGGTAAGAGAAGAACTGGAGAGGATGAGGGTATGTAATTCCTGCTCCGTAAGATAACCAGAGACCAGATAACCAGGAAACTTCTGCAGCTCACCAGTTTTACATTTTTTTGCATTCTTGAAGCGAGGTTTGCCCTTACCATGGAGTTACTTTGCAACCAGAAAGAGTCAAAAGGCACAAGGGGTTTTAAAGCTTGGTGAAGCTTTTCTGTGTGAATAGATTTATTTTTTTTTTCATAATATGTCTAAAAGCTGATTGGCACATTGAAGGTATGCATGTGTGTGAGCTGACGTGTGTATCTATGCACCCTGCATATAAATAGACATTAAAAACCAACACCTGAGAAGTCACTCTCAGCAGGAGCTATGCCACAGGTGAAAAGGTGATTTTTTTAGGGCCATTGAACACTATAAATGCGTTCATTGTATCAGTGCTTCAGAAATACCCATTCTAAATGACTTCGTGTTGATCCACTGTGAAAATTCATTGTGCTCAATTGCCCTCAAAATTTCTCATTTCTCATCTGTGATGTTGCAGTCTGCTGACTGCACACCAGGCCACGCTACAGCCGGGCAGGCACCCAGCTCCAGAGGGCCTGAAAAGGATTTTTATTTCCTGCGAGGCTGCTCTGTGCACCCCAAAAAGTGAACAGATCTGTGTCTAGGGCTTGGAGCTGTGAGGCTTTCAAAGGTGGGAATAGACTTCATGGAGCTGACGTTGAGTTCGTGCACACACAAAGGCTTGTGTGTGTCACATGCCACGTGTACATGAGATGTGGAAAATGGAACTTGGCTTTAATTTTTAATTATGCCTTTGATTCAGAGAAGCCAAACCCACTCTCACATCAGTTCTATTCAATTTAGGAGAAAAAGAAAAAAAAAAAAAAAAAGAAACTATCGGGTGGCATAAATAACTTTCTGCATGCATGGCAAGAAGTTGAGTCATAAAGTGATTGTTGGAGTTTTTCTTGACATCTCATTCAAACAAAATTTACGGGGAGGGTTTTTTTCAGTTTTAAAAAGGAACCTTTATAGCTGATTTTCAATATGTTTTATATGTCCTTTAATTTACTGTGTTGTCTGATTTCTTATAAAGCCTCTGCTTGCCAGCCTTTAAACTGTGAGGGAAACAAATGCCTGCTTTGGAACAGAGGATGGTGAAATTTAAAGACCTCTCCAGGGTGTATCTAGAGATGTCTTGGTTGGTCCTTAGTGTGTTGCAATACCTTGGATGCTGCCTGTGGATGCTCTCAGGCACTGGAATATCGATGATAGCATAGAAGCCTGGTGGGATTGACAGAGGCATTGGGTGAGGAAGTTTTGTCTCAGAAAATGAGCGCTTTGCATTCAAATGAGATGTGGCAGAAGGTGTTTTGTGGAGTACAAAGCTGCAAATGTAAAAGAAATGTTGGTTTGCTTCACCTTACAACCCTCTGCTTGTAAGTTCACAGACAAACTCCTGCCTGTAGTTGGACACTGTCTGAAAAGTCAGGGCAGGAGATGCTTAATCATGTAAGAAGACCTTGATTTTTCTTCCAGTTAGTAGGAACTTCAATTACATCCTTGTACTAACATCTTGCTGGAGTGATGGTTCATTTCTGAGTTGCTATGGTGGGGGAATTCCTCCTTAAGCACCGCACAAGCCACTGCCCCAGCAATGATTCAGCCTCTGTTGTTAAATCTGAGCTTCAACAGGATAATGTCAAGGTCAGACTCTGCCTCACTCGCAGTCTGTTAAATATGTGAACTCCCTATACTCCATATTTTCCTACAAATTCAAAACTGTGTGTTGTTTACATCGTTTTAACCTCAACAACTGAAAATGGGGAAAAGAGAAATAAACTCTTTCTTTTTTTTTTTTTTTTTTTTTTTTTTTTTTTTTTTTTTTGCTGCCTTTTTTTTTTTTTTTTTTGTTAGCAGTCCATTTGTCTTCTGTCTCTGCTCTGCAGTGGTTTTTGTTTCTCAAATAGATTTCTTGTAAGCAAGGTGAAAGCTGTCTCCCAGGGTTGTGACTATCAGCAGTCATTTTTTAAAAGAAAACCAGTATTTGCAAGCACACTGCATTTCTAGTCCGGGATGTTAAGTGTACAGCAAATTTTAATCTTGGCAAACACATCGAGCACTTTCATGTCTCTGTGTCTCTACATTAATTTCTGGAATCTAGTAATGATACTCTGGGTGGCAAAGAAGTACTAATTCATATAAATGGTGGTATGAGCAGTCATAGTTCATCTGTTCTTCAGGTTTAAGAAAAGACCAAGTATTCTATACCAGAAAATAGTATCAGATTTGATTTTATATAATAGTTTTGTTCTTTTGAAGTTCTTGGGAGCAAAAAGAACTCCCTCATTTTAGTTTGTTGGTTTTTTTTTAATGTATTTAAATGCATTAAATGAATAGAACCATTCTTATAAAGAAAATAAAACATCAGAGAAATATTCTTCTGCCTAGACTTGTGAAAACTGGGCTTTGTCTAAATTATTTGCTGACTTCAGTCATCCATTTCTCAGAAAGAAAAAGAAAAAGGTACAGCATCACATCATCTCAGAAGGTCTCTCAAGAGAAGACAAAGGCCAGCTCGTGCCTATTGTCTAGACTCAACCGTTCAATACTCATCATCCTTATTCTTCTGATTCTTATGCCTCAAAGTAATTTCAAAATGAGGAAAGATAATGGGAATAGTTGTATGAGAGCAGCATCTCTGGCAAATATGACCAATTCTGTAGAAAAGGAGCTGCTCTGGTTATAAAGCTTTAATTTTCTTTTACTTAGTTTTACTGCAGGTCTTCAGCATTTCACTGCTGCTTTTATGGCATTTCAAAGTACATTTGCTTCCCCAGTAAAATATTATATCTATGTCGTCTGTAAATTTGCACTTTTACACAGCTCCAATTGCATCTTTTGTTTCGATAAACTGCATTTACATTGCAGTTGCACTCTGTTTCATAATTAAATCACTCTCAGCCTAAGTACAGGAAATCTATGCTTCAGTGTGCAAGGCTGCTGACAAAGTGAAGGGTAACCCAATTCTCATCCACGCAACTTTTTAATTAGTTGCTGCACATCTGAGGATTAGGCTTGTTGGGATGTCTTGCAGAAAATAACATTAATATTCAATTTGGTTAAGGACTTTCAATAAAGAAACAGAATTAATAAAGCTATTAAGCAAATGTCTCTGATGACCACTTTCCATACGGATTGCAAGTATTCAGGAGCATTTCCAAACGCAGGCGGCTGAGAAGGGTTTCTCTGCCCGTGTTTTGGCTGAAGCTTGAGGAGTAGCTGGGTATTTTCCATCCTGAGCTCATATGCATTTGAATTTGCTGAACGTATTTTCTGGGGCCTACAAAAGCCAGGTGGCAAAAAGTGCTTTGTTACGTGCGCTGTTATCAGCCTCTCAAAGAACAGTGTTTCATTTTCTTTTTGTCTGTTTTGTCTAGGCTTCAGAATATTCTGCATCTGAACAAGAAAGCTTTTTTTTTTCTTTCTTTTTCTTGTGAGTTTGAAATTATTTTAGATATGAAAGGTTTGTTAAATTATGCCTTTATCTGGATTTTTTTTTTGTAAATGTGAGGAATGGTTTTGTGAAATGTTCTGGATGAGCCTCTACAGCTCCAAGTTAAATGATTGGCATTAAAAACCAGCTCATCTAATGTAAACCTGGGAATTATTTTCAGCTCATATTGTCATTTGAAAAATTTGGAATTTCAGTGAAAGAGAACTGCTGTAAAAATTATTTCATATTTCTTGGAAAATAAGCTCTGCTACTTATGTAAGTCCTGGCAAGATGGTGTTGATTTTGTGTGGAGATTTTGGCTGGTTTTATGGTGTCATAAATTCACTTTATGTTATAGCTTGCTATAAATCACAAACATCCTTTCACAACTTCTGAGAGCTATTGAGGTAACAGTGATGATGTAACTTCTCCCAAAATAATGTTTACATTCTGTTAAGGTTCCTGTAGGGACAGGTTGTGTTTGCATTGGAGAGAGATTCAGTTCCCACCCGATACATACTCTTATTTGTATATTCCATGTATTTGCAAGTGTGTGTGTGAAATTGATTTCACTTTGGGTTTTTTGCCAAGAAGTTAAAAAAAAAGTAGCTCTGGAAGAAAGGCTGTTAAAAACACCGTGCCCAGCAGGAGTTGGACCGAGCCCTTTGGATGCTGGTGTATGATTTGCTCTGCACTGAGCTGTGATGATGGAACTGTCCACCTGCCTCACAAAGGCTGCAGTGGGTTCCAGCCACTCCTGAAACATCTCTCCACAGACTTAATCTGGTGAAGAATACAAAAACTGGTTCCCTTAAACCACTGGCAGAGAGGCTGTTGGGTGATCTTGCCATGGGCTTGCAGAGGAGCTTCCTCCAGGAGAGGGTTTGGGCAGGCAGAGAGCCATTCCCTGCCTGTCCCAATTCAATTTGCTGCCAGTTTGATTTAAGCCTCTGCTGGTGAGTTAAAGATGCTGCAGCGCTGCAGGGGGTGTTTGTCTGGAAGTTTTATCTTCTACTTCATTGCAGAGGGTGCCCAGCTACTTGGGAAGCAAGTGGGAACCCAAGCATCCCCTACTGCTCTTCCCTTTGCACTTTGCTCCACGCTCCCAACTAAAGTTTGGGGCTCCTCTTGGGAATAAATGAGGAATATTCCATGTTGTGACTGCCAGCAGAAGTAGGTAGTGGAAGAGTATTTCAAAGCAAGATTTCTTGTGGCTTTTCACAGCTTTCGAATTGCAGCTTGCTTTGTAATCCACTGGAATTACACAAGTTTTGCCTGTCCAAGGCATTTTTCCTTGTCAGCAGGCAAGATCCAGCAGGTGTCTCCCCACCATCCACAGGGAGCTCGTTAAGCTCCATGATGTTTGTTGCTGTTAATTTGATATGGCATTGCATAAAGGACTGGCCCAGAGTCCACACTGCAGTGTAGGGCAAGCGTGGAAATGATAAAATCCCTTCCTTGTTTGGTAGAGGTTGTCTCCCAGCCCTGATTTCAAGTTGTATCAGCATTAAATGCAGAGCAGCTCTATAGGAACAGATCTGTGGTCAGCTTTCATTCCTTAAATGAGAACACCAGAAACTGCAGTTCCACATGTGGCACTGTCGCTGTCCCGTCCGAGATGCATAAAGAGAACGACATAGAGTCCAGGCTCATGAACAAGTGGAAGTGCTTTAATAATTTTCCAACTACTTTTATAGGATAGATGGCAAAAGTGTGTTGACTGGCAATAGGTAATTGGTTCCTCGGCCATCCACCCCTTGAGAGGATTGGCCAAGTCCTAAGATACCTGTTCCAAAATATTTTCAAAGTCAAAGCCATAACAATCTTGCAAAACAGCCTGCGGGTGCAAGAAGTTTATGAAACTGTGACCTCGTTTAAAATAGTTTACATAGGAAAGACAGTCTGCTCACAGAATATTGAGAAAAGGCTGAAGAATTTCTCTGCTTCTGACTTTTTAGCACCTACTCTGACACTACTTTCACATTTCCTGAATGCCTTTGAGTTGGATTTTCCCAGGATTGGGGTTTGTGTAAGAGGTGGGAGCTGGCCATGCTTCCCTCCCTGCCTTCCCACCTTTGCCTCTTTAACCGAGTGGTTCCTACAGCAGATCCAGGGCTGGTGCAGCCCAAATCCATCCCCCCTCCCATGCTGAGAGATCTGGTTCCTCAAGCAGCTGCTGCACAGGGCAGACACAGCCAAGGTGGGAAAATCCTTCAGAAAGAGGATGCTTGTGCCAGGAAAGTTGTTCTTGTTTAGCTGTAACAGTATGACAACTCCTTCATCACTTTAGTGGGACTTTTTCTATCAGAGATGGATGCTGTGTATTAAGGTGTCCAGGAGTAACCTATTCACACATTGATCTATTGAGTTCTCAGGAGAAATTAAATAAATAATAAAATGTTCCAAAATTATAAATTTGGAGGAAGCCTTTAATCAATTACTAATTGATTATTCACATTAGCACAATGCTTGCAAAGATCAAAACCTAATTTTGACAACATATGCAAACTTTTCCTTTTGAATTTAATAATATATTCTCAATCTGTTGTTCATTAAGGTGAACATCTGTGAATTCATTAATTTTTCTCTTAGCTTGCTGCACCACAAACTTCATTTCTGTAACAAATTTTCCAAAGAATAATCCCATTACAAGCTTAGTTTATAATACATACAATGACAGCTTCGTTAGCATGTTTATCTTTTTTGTTTGGTTGTTTTGTTGTTTTGGGGCTTTTTGGTTTTTTGTTTGTTCGGTTTTTTTTGTCTAATAAGTCTTTGCAACAAAATCTGTTCTGGGATGGCACAGAGAGTTAGACCAGGGAAAGTGGATAAATCTGGTTGAGGAAACTGGCTGCAGAGTTAACTCATAAAAATGTGTCACCATAGGTTTCCCAAAATGTGATGATTCTTAGCTGGGAATGTCCACTTGCAAGTTATAGAAAACTGACGTTTTACCCACCTTGGCATTTGCCTCATTTTGTTGTTCCAATGTGGAGTTTTAAAGCAGTGCCATTGTAAAATTCCTCTCTTGCTAATTTTACATTGCTATTGAGGTGAAATCCTAGCAGTTTGCTAAGCATGCCATGAAGGAGAAAGAAGAAATGGGTGAAAAATGCTGGTTTTGAACTTTTAAATGGAAATGTGTAACACTACTCAGAGATAATACCTCCAGGTGTTTCTTTAGACACTTTCCAGCCAGTGCTGATGCTCTTGCATGGTACAATTGTAGCTGAGCCCTGCCTGCTGAACCCTTTCAGGCACCTTCCTATGGAGAGCTGCCTCTTCTTGCTTTGACTTTTTTTTCATAAAGTTAATGGTAAATGAAATACTGACGTTTCAGAGCAGATGAGTTACGTGCTGTATTAATCTGACCAGCCCACATTAGGAGAGCAGCGAGCAGAATTTGCAGCTGCAGAAGATTGTCACTGTGTTCCTGTGTTTAATGGAATAATTTAGGCATCGAGACAGAAAGAAGTCTACACTAAAATGAGTACAAGCACTTTTAAGCAGAAAACCTGTAGCTAATTTTCAATCCTGTAATTGAATTTGCGGGATAGCACATAAATAAAGCTAGGCTTTTTTAAAAGTCGGATGCTTTGCTCTGCATAACAATGTTTTACTGCCTCGTAATGCTTCCCCATGTATCGCCCCACATGCTCTGCAGTTACTTATTGCAATGCTGCGTGCCCAAAACTTCACCCTGCTGCAGCCTACACAGCATTGTGTCAGGAGGCTCCAGCAATACCTGCAGATAATTCACAGCCTGCTAAATACCAGCTGTTAATTTGTAATTTGCTGCAGCCCGCTCAGCCCTCAGTGTGCAGTCCCTTCTGGCCTGCAGCCTGAATGTGGTGCAGAGTTCTTCCCTGAAAGGCTTTTGGGTGATTTTGTGTTTTGCTCCCACTAAAATCACAGAATCATAGAATCACAGAGTGGTTTTGGCTGGAAGGGACCTTAAAGCCCTTCTCGTTCCACCCCTCTGCCATGGGAATACAATTCCACTATCCCAGGTTGCTCCAACCCGGCCTTGGGCACTTCCAGGGATCCAGGGGCAGCCACAGCTTCTCTGGGCACCCTGTGCCAGGGCCTCCCCACCCTCGCAGGGAAGAATTTCTTCTTGGTATCTGATCTAAACCTGCTCTCTTTCGGTTTGAAGCCATTCCCCCTTGTCCTGTCACTACATGCTCTTCTAAGTCACAGCAGTTTTTAACAGGTTTGATTCCAAGCCTGAGCTTTGAAGAGTTTTGTTGGTTTTTGTTTTTTTTTTTTCTGAAAAGAAATTCCAGCAGAATTTCTAACGGTGTTAAATTATGTCAAAAAATACATGATATTCTTTTTAACTTCTTCTGACTTTACTGAGACACTTATATTTAGTAATTAAACAGAAGATTTTGCAAGGTACTGAGTAAAAGGGTGTTAAAAAGTTGCCATAATGACATCAACTGAAACAGCCGTGCCCTTGAACTCCCTGCCACCCCACAGATCTGTGGTGGATTGCAGGCATTAGAGATGCAATTTGACAAAGTACTGTGTTGCCTCAACCTTTTTTAAAGTCAATGGAAGCCAAGGCCACCTGGGTTGAAGCAGAGGACATCAAGCTCATTGTAAGATTGAGTCTTCCTTGTAACTTATGCCCTTAACATTTTAGATAATCCATTGATCTCTCTTGAACAGCTAACGTCTGTAATAATGCCACATTTCTATAGCATCCAAAGTCAATTAAAAGACGTGTATTATAGCTATATTTTAATCAAGACTTGCTGGGAAATGGAAGTAAAGAATTGTGCTTTCCTTAATAGTACCATTTGCAAAAAGAAAAGCTGACTGGAAAATCAAATTAATTATCTCTTCTTTAGACACCCTTTATATGTTCGCTTTCTTTGTAAAAGGAATTTAAATTATTTCTATACGAAGAAAAAAGGTATTTAAAAATCATGAGGAAAAGTAGATGTTTCTTTCCGGACTATTCACTTGGAGAATTCAAGTGTAATTCATTAAATTTTGCTCTATAAATAAGACCTCAGCAAAATCCTGGTTGTCACTGAGAGATGGTGAGTGGACAGTGACTTTTGAGAACCACTCCTGAGAAGCATTTTCTACTTTTTGATGTGTTCTAAAGTAAAGAAAAAGAAAAAAAAAGGGTATTTTACGGATTAAATAATCTCATCCAAAACATGATCTCACATACTTGTTCAAAGCAAATAGTTTATTGCATTCGTGTGAGGGATTGTCATGGACAGTTGGATTTATTTTGATTATTGGTTAGGAAAGCAAAGCCTGAGTTGCCACTTACCACATGTTAAGAACGGGAAAGGAAAAAAAAATAAAAAAAAGACTTCATTGGCAATGAATCTGTTGGTCCTGTGACAGATTTAAGATTAAGTTCTTACACTTCCATGACATTTTGAAGTAGACCATTTTTGTTGAGGGAAAGAGAGAGGAAAAGGAAAGGTCATGTCTCTCTTATCAGGCAGTCATAGTCTCCTGTAAAATAGAAATGTCTGTTTAATGTCAGTGAACAGCCCAGATGGAGATTCATGTTGGAGCAAAACATCTATACTTCATCTCATACCTCAAAGTTTACACTACTTAAACCTTGTGATAACAGAATCCCAAGTCATTTTCTGATGGGATTCCTCTATCATCACACCACGATTCTCCACATGCTGTCCTCTTTTTTTTCTCTTTTTTCCTCCAAAACCAGCCCCTCTGCATTCCTGACAAACTAATCCTTGTACCAGGTATCATGAAGGACTGGACGAGCTCAGACTCGAGTTACTACATTAAAATATTTCACGGTTTTTGCTAAGGGTGATTTTTGCAAGTCCTTTTTCCTTCCTGGCTGAGTGGTCAGACAGAGGAGCAAGAAAAGCATTGACCAAAGTTATCAGGAGGAGCAGTGGCACAGTGGTGTTAGAAAGCACAAAGGGAGGAATCGGAAATGAAAACATTACCTACAGCAAGTTTGACTTCATCAGTCCTTTGAGCTCTGTAGGAAGAGAAACTTCATTTCTGTACTGCCTTTTATTTTGTTCCATCTCTCTCCCCTGTCTTATGAATCTATTTCTGGCATGTATATGTTTACCCAAATGACTTATTTCAAAAATTCATTCTTTTAAAGCTTTTCTTCAATGATGAAATGAGATTCTGATCTTCTTCTTAAAATTTACAGGCTATATAAAAATGGAAAAAAAAAAATTATTGTGGGCAGTCATGATCGTTTAATGACAGTAATAAGAGCAATAGCTTTTCCCTCATTACTCTGTGGAGTTATGGTTCTGAACTGTTACTTTTCCCCACCTCAAAATAAAAAGGATTTAAGTGCAGTCTGCCTTGAGGTTGAGCATGTGAATGTGCATTTGAGTGGTTGTGTACATGGAGGCTTGGCGTAAAACTGGGCAAAACTGAACCACCTACAAATTCATACGCTCGGAGGAAGTTTGGATGTTACCAGAAACTCAACTCATTTTAGCAGACAAGTGTATTTTTTTGTGTGTGTCTGTGTGCGTGCACGTGCAGGGGTTTTTAATTAACCACGTGTCTTTCCTCACTGTGCCCTTCTACATAAGGAATATCCTTCAAAGAAAGATACACTTTCTAACAGCTAAGACTTCCACGTTATTTCTGGCAATAATTGGTGAATATTATTTAATAAGTGATGATTGAAATAACTCTTTCACAGAAATTACCTATTACAGAATTTCTGAAGTGATGGCAAATTATATTGCATTGCATATTCATACAGTTTAATTTAAGACTATATTTAACGTGAAATATGACATTAATTGCTTGTAAATAGTTTCTTACACTCTGGATGCAGTTTTTAAAATGCTGTAATATCAGGAATAATGACCTGGCCACACACTTCAATCAGTCAATGTCTTTGATAATATTAGGTATGTTGGCAAACCAATAACCATTTGAAAAGAAGGAAGTTTGGGTTATTTAGTCAAGCAGGGGATTTAATTACATGTCTTCTGGAGTCTGATAGAATAAAGCAAGTGGAGGCAATGTTTTGGCAGCTAAGATCCTAGGAAAAATAAACATAAGTAATTAGTTTATGTTCTGTTACTCTCTTCAATTTTTCTTCACCTCTACCTTCCCCTTAATTTTCTCCTATTTTTTCTGCTTTTCTGTGGTCCCTCCATGGCACTGCTTGCTCATCCTTCCACAGTAATTTTATGTTCCTTCACTTTTCAGGGTTGATTCTCCTCATAGTCCTTTCCCTCTACCTTCTGCACTTGGGTTTCATTTTTCATACTCAGACCAGTACTTGGCCTGATTTTTAATGCATTTTCATAAGCTCTTGGAGGGTTTTTTACAGAAAGAGGACATGAATCAACCCACCGTCCCCGTAAGCCAAAAAGAGAGGCAGTCATGTCTGAGGAGCGCAGGTCACAGCAGCAAAGTCAGTTTTGTATAGACAGGAACCTTTCAGTGTTTTGTCCCAGATCCTGGGAGTTCCCTGTGATGAGCAGGGCTCTGTCTCTCTTCTCTTTGCCACTCTGGAATTTTGTTTCCTTCCAATGCCTCCTTGTTAGGAGCAGCGAGTTGTTCATTTCTGGTGTGATTTGCTGTCATTAATGTGATTTTACATTCCTTTCCAGATCAAAACATGTAAATGTCTCTGGGTCTCTCAGAAAGCTTTAATCTTGTAAAGTAGGTTTTATTGAAGAGTTGTTGTTTTTTGACATTCGTGATAAGTTTGATAATTGCATTAATAATTATTCTTTCATGTCTGCTATTTACAACCAACAAAGCATCTGATTCTGAACCTCAAGGAGAAGTCAAAACAATAGTGGAGTCAAAGCTGTGGCAGCAATTGAAAGCAAATATGGTTTGTGCTGAAAAGAAACAGTTGAGTTTGAGGAGGAAGGATGGCTCTGGACAGCTCTGCTGGTCACTGCCACACGGTGACAGGGGCACACGGTGTTTTCCAGCTGCAGCAGGTGAGGAGCTGGAGCGTGGCTGGATTCCCTGTGATCCCCCAGGACAATAACTTTCTTTCATAAACTAGTCAATTTCTGCCCTAAATTCCTTGAGCAACTATTTAAACAACTGTGAGCTTAGTGTGTCTCTGTTTTCAATTTACAGAATTTATCACTTCACCTCTGGGTTTATAGTGGGGATGTGCTGAATCCGAGCACTTCAAAGGAAATTTAGCAGTTGGAGTTCCTAATAAATCCTTAGCTTGCCCATCTGTATAATTTGTATTAGCACGTCCATTAAAGGTTTGCTTACAGCTTGGAGATTTCCTCCAGAAATGCTTCAGAAAATTGAAATAAGGGGAAAGCAAACAATAACAACATTCATAATTTTATATCCATTAAAAGCTCAGACAGCATTTAAACAACAACTAAGAAAAAGACATTTCTTACTCTCAACATAATTAACCGAGTGCTTTTCAACTCCCAAATCATTTTGCATCCCAGTCTCTCAAGCTGGGAAATATTGGAAACATTGGACCCTCTCCTTGTCCTTTTCCTTTCAGTGAATTTTAATTTGGAATTTTGTGCTCTTCTCATAGTATCACGTCTGCTCTGTTCCTTTTCCATTTTAAGTATGCTAAATATTTAGCTCATGAGAAATTTAGTTCTAGTTAAATGCTATTTATATTACCTACAAGTTTACCTGTGATAGGCAAGCATGTGATGGATTGTAGAAGCTATTCTTGAATGAGATTATATCCATCTCATGTCCAAGACTTTTGTTTAAAAACTAAAAGGAAAAGCTTGGGTTGGTTAGTATTACTGTTGGGGGAGGGGTTTTGTTTTGCTTTTTTTCCAAATTCTGCCTCTCTCATGGATGGATGCTCTTGCACTGCTGTTAATGTAGTGTTTGGAAATTGAGAGCTTTAAAATCTTCTATATAATTAAGTTAGTATTTGAAATCCACATAATTTTTAATTCTTTGTTGTTTTTTTTTTTCCCAAAGGCTCATGACACACTGAAAAATCCCTATTTCCTTTTGATTTAGAAACCTTTTGCTGTACTTCCATTTGGACCCCGATGTTAGTGTCCAAACATTCTTTCTAGCTTTTTTTCATCCTTTATTTCAAGTAGGGGGTAGGAAGGTGAAAATGGCCCATCGCTTTCTCCATGCTGGGAAGCAGAGAAGATGAGGAGAGCTGTCATTGTTCTTTGGGAGAAATATTAAGAATTTTCAATGGAAGCAGGAAATGTGTGCTACATTTTGGTTGACAGATCTACTTAATTCTATCATCAGCAGTCACGTAGAGCCGGGCTGAGTCGTGGGTCCAGCATGTCCCCACCCTCACTCTGTGCCTCTTTATCCCACCAGCTCCATAAAGAACCCAAATGTGCCTGGCTTTTGCTTAATGCAAGATAATCTTGTAGAGACTTCCATTCAGGATTCAAAATGTCTGTAGGCGTGTGACTTTTCGGATACGCTTTCTCTTCCATCCTTTCCCCGTGTTATTAAACATGTTTCCTTCTTCCCTACAACCGCCTTGATTATTTTCTGTTTTGTCATAAAATATTTGCTTAGTAACAGGCACAGGAACTTGGCAGTCATCTCCGTGTTTCTGCCTTTGATTGTGAGGAGCTTTGAACCCATACACAACATTTCACAATTCAGAGGGGAGAAGTAAGCCTGGCAGTTGATTTCCAGCTTTTAACCAACATGCAGAGCAAAATATTTATTTGCAGTGATCATAGTTCTATTGTTCTCCTGACTGTAGGAAATAATAATGCCTAATCAGATACTCCTGCAATTCAGAACCTAAAATTATCTTGGCTTCTACAAGGTTGGCTTTAACCTTTATCTTGCAGATTCTTTTCTCTTGTTTTCCTCAGATTTTTAATGGCAGGGAAAAATGAAGACACTTTCGCATTTTTCTGACTGCGGCATGGAAGGTTTTATTGCCAATCTGTCTGACTGGAGCTAATGAGAATATATATCAACCCTATGCTAGATATTAGCAATATTTATCAAAAAGTTCATTTTTCACATGAAGCTAACGTTACTCTTGAACCATCTCCCGTTTTTTTTCCCAGAATTCAGCAACTGCAGGGAATTTGCTAGAAAAAGTAGCTCCTGTAGCAGTGTCTGGTGTGGGGATAGCACGAGATGGAGCTGGAATATCTCAATCTCTCTGTAGCACCTCAGTGGTTTTGAGTAAAGACAATTTAATGCAGAACCATGGTTGGGGTGGCAAGGGACCTTAAGATCATCTCATTCCAACCCCTCTGGCATGGGCAGGGACACCTCCCACTATCGCAGGTGGGATAGCCAGCCTGTCCTTAAACACCACCCCCAGGTGTTGGAGTGAAGGCTTCCCTGGACTCAGGCCCAAGTGGAAGCCAAAGCACAGGAGTTGAATTAAAACCTTTGGACAAGCTGAGATACATGAAGTCACACCAAAGTGAAATAGAAATAGAGATTTTTAACTTTTAGTAGAAATACATGCTAAGTGCCTTAAACATTAAAAAGCTGCAGCAGAGACCTAAAACACAGTTCTTTCTGCAGCAGCGCTGCCTTTCCACAGAATTCTTTGTTTTAGACAAAATATAGATAGAACGATATGGCTCACATTTTTTAGATGTATTATTTTAGACAAAACATAGATAGAACGATAGTGTTCACATTTTTTAGCTGGAGTGTTCACATAAACAGTGAGAGCTGATAGAAGCTGTACACGCAGATCTGTGTGATACCTGCGTGATGCTTACGGCTGTTAGAGTTAGACCAGGATAGGTTAAGAAAAGAAAAACTAGAATTGTGTATTGATTTCATTGGTTAATTAATCCACACTTCTGTGAGAAAAAATTAATTAATTAATGAAGGGGAATTAGAAGAAATTATGGGAAGTTAGAAGAAGATGCTATATGCTGCCTGCTGTTTTGCCACTGTTGCTGCTTGGCTTTGTCATGTAACCCCCTTCGAACTCTGCCTTCAAGAAGCTACGAGACTGTGAAATAAAGAACTTTGCAGAACAGCAGCCTTCTCTGCTCTCTTCTACCCTGGTCCGAGAAGGAAAGGTGTCCTGTCAAAAAATCAACACCCAGGGACAGGGCAGCCACAGCTTCTATGGCCAACCTCTTATTTTACCATTTCTCCTTTGTAGCCAGCTCTGATCCCAGGCAACAATTTAGCCAAAGACAGGGAGGGAGTGTTTGTCTTTGCTTTGTTTAAATTTTTGCATAACCAATAGTTAACATCAGGACAGGACCTTTTGTATGAGAAGAAAATTATGCAGCCATGCAAATAAAAATCAGCTAATGCCAACCACTGGGTTTTGTGTTTCCAGGTCATGTCATGTAATCACAGCCTTCAATTATTCTGTGCTCCCCTTTTTCCATGGGTGGGCCAGATTTATTTCTCTCTGAATAATTATCTGACATATGGCAGCCCCTGATAGTGTTTCAGGAGAAAAACAACCAGTATTAAATGAGTGGAGCAGCTCTGGGTGTGCTGGGCAGGAATCTGTGCTTTTATAGGAAATCCCTGAGGCCCTGAGTCCCAAATTGCTGAGCAACTCCTGCCTGTGCCTTGGAGTTTTTGCAGATTCGATGGTTTGGGAATGCTGGACCTACGGTGAATATATTGTACGTGATCAAGTTCTATGATGTGGAAATCTCAGGGAATAAATTTGGTATCTTTGTAGCGTGTTTTCCCAGAGAGATATATCAAGATGGAATAAATGTTTTAAAAAATGCGGGTTTTTTTCAAACTTTTGAGAACTCTGAAATAGAAAAGGTAAAAGTTTCCTCTTTTTGTTGTGGAAACGTGCTTAGGATTTATTGTATAAATTAACTTTTTTAAAAGTTAGAAAAACAAACAAGTATTTTAGCTTAATTGACACATACCTTCATTTTAACTTATTTTGTTTGTGCAAAATGCTTTTAAAAACTTGATTTACAGAAGGAATAATTTGTCTTGGTAAAAATGAAACTGTTTCGAAATGCAGTTTTCTGGTTCTCCCCTAACTACTGATCTTGGAAACCTTTTTTCTGTGATTTGCTCTGGGTAACTGCAGACAAAGTGCCATTTCTTGACATGTTTGTACAGGTCAGGTCATAAATGCCTCTCAGTTTGAGTCCTTCCAATGTTTTGTGCTCTGAAACCTGTTTGTGTTGATCTCAGATGAATCCCACATATAAACTTTTTTTGGCTTCTTGAGGTCAGATGGAATAGCAGTGCAGGTTTAGCTTCTCTGAGTATCTGATTTTCATTTTTCATTTTTAGGGAGAGCAGTGAAAAGTCTGACTAATGCTGGGGCTTTTAATGTAAAGATCAGCATCACAAACCTGGTCACTGGAAGTCCAAAGCACATTGTCGTGGTTTTTCCAACCTTGTTTACTTGGTACCATGCAAGAGAGTCACTTTCTCATTCAGTGTTTGAAGAATTGTCTTCAAGTGCAGGTAGTACAAAGTTTTCTGCAAAAATTGTGCCTGAAAATACATATCCAGGGAGAGAAAATGAAGTTTGGGTGTTAAAATGCAGGAATGGGAGTGGATTTTGCAGGATCCCTGACAGGAAAACCAGCCTGTCTCACAAACGATCCAGCCTCATAAATAAAGCATGGGCACGACACATCGTTCTTTTCTCTCTTCACTGTCTCTGCCCTTTGTGTTCGTATTCTCCAGCAGCTGCATGTGCTATTAATCTGCATTTAGGTGAGGGCCCGAACGTCTGCTCTGCGCTCGCCAACAGCTGCAGCGCTCAGTCTGCTAGTTGGGATTGAGGCCTTTTAAAATGTCATCCTGTGTTTCAGCACTGTACACGTGTTCCTTCGGTGCTGATTGAAAAGCTCCCTTCGGCCAGGGAAGCAGGAGCCCCCATGTTTGTACCTTTTTTCCCTATCAGCACTCCTGGGTGCGCAGAGGAGCAGTCACAGCACAGGGAGCAGCTCTCCCTGACTGCCTGCTAATCTGTGAGGATCTTCCTGGTCGCCTCCATCACTGCAGCAGCAAATTACAGGCTGCTTGTTTGCTCCCTGCTTGGCTGGTTCTGGGGCACTGCCAAGGCTCTCTGTCCAGAGGAACTGCACTGCTCTGCATGAAAGCCTCTGTCAGATGGAGGATTGCAGGGAGGGGATTGGGGCACGCCTGTAATTAGTGCGAGCTGCAACACAAACAATTAGTGCTGCTGCTCAGGGTGGGTGCACAGAGCTGGGGGTGCGTGCTCCTGTTTGTTGCTCATACAAGGAAATTGGAAAAGATTATGGGAGGAGGCTTTGTCTTGAGGAATTCCTGCCCGAGACCCCGCCGTGCTGAGATGTGAGAGTCAACATCTGTGCAAGCCCAACCTGTTGGTGTTGTTGTTCTCTGCTCAGTTCTCAGGACAGCCCAGATTTCAGACCCTCTTGAACCCAGCCAAAGCTCTGCTGCCCTTCTCAAGCATCCTGGCAAAGCCTCACAGAGAGCTCTGCTGGCCTTTGTGGCTGAAGGTGGGGATGGTGTGTCTGGTGCACGTTGCTGCAGCGTGTCCGTGCTCTGACTCGGCAGCACGGGCTTGTGAGAGCACAGGGCCTGCACAGGGCTCTCTGGGCTGTGAACGTACCCAGAGAGATTCTTCCATGGCAGCGCTCCTAGCAAACAGCCACCATTTGATCCATGGGGGAAACAGTCCCTGGGAGGTAATCTGAATAGCAAAGCAAAGCAGAAATCAACCTGCTCTTTCTGTGCATCTTTGGTGCACTAGAACTTAATTTACTTTATGCATAGAGCTGCTTTAACTTTACCTGGAGGTGAGGTGCAATTTGGACTGCTTTTTCTTTTTTTTCTTTTATAGAAATCCCATTGTCAGTATTAAAGTGTTTCATGCCTATAAAAACAGGCTGTAGATTAATCATTATCCCTTTTATTTATTTATTTATTTTTCAATCAGGCTGAAACACAGGCTTCTACGACTTGTTTAGTTTGGAGTCACTGAAATTAAAAATTAATTAATTGCAAACACTTTATTTGTCAAGTTATTCTTTCAAGTACTTGGGAAATATGGATTTGGCTTATCCTATTCTGCAGGTAGATGTTAATGCTCTCTTGTCTTTACAAGGCAGAGGCACAATGGGCATGTCCCAGGAAAAGCTTAGTTTAAAACCCATCTTGTTACTCCATTAAGCCATCCCAAATTGTTTTAGCAGCAGTGAGATACCTGTGATTTATCAGTGGGAACTCTGACTTCTAAGTAAATGAAAGCCAGAGTATATAAAACCAGGTACATTAGGTGTACAAATTAAATGACAAGATTTAGGTTCCTAAGCAAGTTCTGGCCTAATTTTTCTTAGTGTCAGTCACTGGCTATTCCCATCTGCCTCACCAGGACAGGAGGGGTTTCTAAAAATATACGTGGGAATGTAGCTTTAAATACCTCATTCTGAAAATAAAGCAAGGTAAACAGGTGCTGGAACGGAGCTCGAATCTCTGATGTTTGGATCAGGTACCAGGAAGAAATACTTTACTCTGGCACAGGGTGCCCAGAGCAGCTGTGGCTGCCCCTGGATCCCTGGCAGTGTCCAAGGCCAGGCTGGACGGAGATTGGAGCAACCTGGGATAGGGGAAGGTGTCCCTGACCATGCCAGGGGTGGAATGAGATGATCTTTAAGGTCCCTTCCAACCCAAACCACTCCGTGATTCTCTCTTCTGATTTGCAATCTGTTGAATGCTCTTTCGTTAAAACTTATTTAAATCTGGTGTAGTGACACCGATAGTGAGGGTTTAATTCTTGAACAAAGCTTATTTCCACCTAAAAACTTTGTTCAAATAAAACTTTTTAAATTGACTACTGTAGGTTTATATACGTTTTCTGTCTGCTACCTGACAGAATTATGGGATGCCCAAGCACAGCTGCCCATTAAGTTTTCACTCTGCCTAAACCTGACTCGTGCCTGTGCTGGGATTCTTTTCTTTTCCCTAAATACTGTTGTCTAATAAGAAGAAGCCACTTTCTACCACTCCAGATTGTAATTAGAGCACTTGATTAATGCAGAATTCTATTCTGTCTTAACTGTAAATCCCCGCAGATTTTGTTAAATTCTGTTTTCTGTGGGTCAGAGTTTAGAGCAGTGGTTGGTCTCTAAAGGAGTTAATACTTTAGACAGTGGGGGCTCAGTAAAGCAAGTGCATTCATATTTTCATCAATTCCAGCTATAACTGGAATTATAACTATAATAACTATATTATATAGTTATATAATTATATAATTATATATATAGTATATATATATATATAGTATATATATACACTATATTATATAATTATAACTATAATAACTGGAATTATAACTATAACTATACTGGAACTGAATAACTTACAGTATTTCACTGGTCAGATCTAATTTGCTTGATGAGACATCACTGAAAGATGTTATCTATAGTGTAAGCTTAGAAATTGATTGTAACACATAATTCAAGGGCACTGTTTCATGCCGAGGGCAAGAAATTATATTTTTCTCTTCATTTCATTTGCTCTTTTATAATAGCTTACCTTTCCGAAACTATATCCACCAGATTTGTTTGTAGATTTGCAGAGAACAAAAAAATGCAATAAGAAACCACCCTAAACTGTGGGGTTTTTTTTCACTTGGACCCTCTGTAAAATTGTGTTTATTTTTGCCAAGGTGTATTGGACAGTAGGAATATGTCAGGCAAATGGGATGTCAGTTTTTATTTGCACTCAAAGCTACTGTGGTTAGTGTGGTTATCTCATTCCTCAATCATTAAAAGAACAGAGTTAGACGTCAGAGTTTTACCAATATTGTGAAATTCACATTAAACAGACTCCTATATGCCTATTATTATATGTATACACACATAAACACAGCAGTCAATCTTTAGCTAATATCAATTTAGTGCTGAATCTTCAGCTCCCAGACTGAAATTCTTACATTAATTGGCTTAAAAATGTCCTCTCTCTACTGCTTCTATCTCCTGTAAGCCTGGAGACAACCTTGTGCCTTAGGAGCGCTGTTGGTTTTATTAAGCAAATCCCGTGTATTTCACTGCTTTGGACACTTCATGGTGGATTTTCCCCCTGTAATGAGAGAGAATAGGCTGTGATGAGTCAGCTGAATACTTAAGGTACACACGGAATTTACTGCTGTGTGCGTGCGCCCTTATCACTGCTGCTCCCCTGGGACTGCAGACATAAATCCCCTGCTTCCCCTACAGCTGCCGTTCTGATGGGCCAGGAAATGCTGACGTCCCAAGTATTAAAACAAACCATCAGTAGTTTTCCACAGTGCCTGTGAAAATTTCAGATTTCAGACAGTTCAAGCATCATTGACCTCGAATGTGTGTAATTTAGTGGGGTTTTTGTGCGTTTGCTTTTCTATACACGCTGTTAGTTAGCGAAGTCGTCAGTGATGTTAAAATGCTGTACTTGAGTGCGCTCTTCAGCTGACACTGGGCACAGGAATCATTTGGATTGCATTTGGCATCGTATTTTCTGATTTTCTAAGATTCAGGTAATTAGCAAAGTCAGGATTTGTCAGGGCAGAGCACTGACCAGAATGACCAAGAAAAGAAAATTCTAAGGAAGTTGGTTCTATATCCATGGTCATAACGTGTCTACCTTACTGCCTGGAGTAGGGGCTTGTGTCTCCCTCTCGTTTCTTTATTGTACTGGGAAAAGGTTTCCCTTTCAGTGTTGATTCTGTTTGTCCTCCTGCCCTCATTTCACAATATCCCCAAGGCTTTTACATGTGCAAATTTATTCATATCATCACTGGCCTGGTGAGTGGCATTGCCAAACTCTTCCATGTGATTTAATGTCTGATAAATCATTAATTACTGGAGAAGCAGTAATGAATTTAGTCCACATAACTCTTTCTCTGATCAGATACCTGTCTAACTTGTCAAAAGCTTGTGGTTTTGGAAGGCTGAGTTCCACCCACCCATATCAGCATCACTCCAAAGTGAGAGCTTGTGTCCCTTCTGTGTAACATGAGGCAGGATTCCCCTTTTGCCTTGATGTCTGTGAGCTCTTCTCCAGTTTCCTCCAACACACCATAGATTGACATTTTTGGACACTATTTTACTTTTTTTCTCTTTTTTTAATTTTAATTGCAGCAGCAGAGTTGGTTATTGGGCGTTAGGATGCATCCAGTGGCCTCTTTGTGCAGTGGCTCGTGGAAAAACTGTTCTGTGGATGTGTCTGTAAGGGCCGTGTGGAATCTGATGGCCCATGCCCGTAAGGGACTCGAATCAGTGAAGAAATGCATGCTCCCAGTGCTTTGATTGTGCTTTTTAATTCAGCCCCTGCGTAGATCCAGGATTGTTTTCCAGTGTTCATTTCTCATTCAAGCAAAATTGTCAGACTGTTCATGTGAAGTTATGCACTGAATGTATTTGATGCCCCTCGCTCTGAGCGTTGTCTGCTCGGGATTCAGCGCTTCCCTTTGACTGAAATTGCCATTATAGGTGCTGTTGTCATAGTTCAAATTAATTTCCTGTTAACGAGCTGCAGTGAATTGTAACTGCAGTGGGAGCCTGCTCAGCTGAAAACTGAAAAGTAAATTGGTGGTCTTTTGATTTCTTAGAGTTAGGGTTGCCTTTCTTACAGGGGAGGCTCTATTATTCTGGGGGTTTTTTGAATGACATTTAGCATGGATCGAATTATGTCTTCTGTTGTCTATATTTGNTAGCTCTATTTACTTTTTCCGGAAAAATAATAATAATAATAATAAAAAAATAGGCTGTCTGGATCTGTTCATAAATTTTAGGACTTAAAGAACTGCGGGACATTTTGGCCAGACATACATGACCACCATTCTCAGAATGTGTCTAATGAGAAGAGTCACAAGAACATCATTTTCTCGTAGATGAACCCCGTTGCTGATGAGAAGAGGAAAGATATTCCTCTTCATTGTCACATCAGAGTGCAGCATCAATAAATAGCATTATTTTCAGGAAGATTTTACTCTGTGTCCAGGGTTGTGTTAAGGAGTTGGGCTTGTAGAAGTCTCTGGAAGATTTCTGCCTTGGTTCAGGCTCTGGCATTTTCAGTCACCCGTTCTTGCTGTGCTTCAGGTTCAATGAGGGTAACACTGATTTCTCTTCAGGAAGGAACATTCTGATGAAGTCTTTGGAAGTTAGTCCAGAAAGTAAATTGCTTCTATGGGAGCATTAAATTTAGGCATTTAAAACCCCCCACAGTAACATATAATAAAGAAAATAATAGTAATAGATTTCTCCATCTCAGGCATTTAATTTTTAATCAAAACTTTCTATTACCTAAACCTTTTACAAAATAACGTTCCATAGATTCTGGCAATTATGTTGGGACTGAACTGAATGTTCCAAGTTAATTTTGTTCCTTCCTTAACTGTGTACCAAGTAGCTGCAAAAAAAGTGTAGTTTTCTTACTCCAGAGCATTTTAACAGAGTGTTGGCTGCCATAATTTAAGAAAAGGAATTAGGCTACTGCTCTAGAGACAAAGGAAGATCCCTGACTTGTAATGAGCAATCCCTAGGACTGTGTTTGTGTTGGTTTCTATCCCTCTGATCAGAACTGGCTGAGATCATAAAACCTCTGAATCGGGTCCTGCAGAAGCAGAGCATATGTGTGGTTTAGGTTTTGCATAAGTATTTTCAGAATGCTTTATCCCCCTAAAATCTGTCCCCTTTGAGTTCAGTGTGTTTTATTCGCACGATGTGGGCTGATTTCTGTGGGACTCCTTTACAAGCGCCGGAGCCAATTCTCTCCAGGGGAGATGAGAGGGGAAGCAGGGAACTGAGCACTTCTGCGGGACAGAACCTGCTGGATCCTGCAGGCATCTTTCACACGTGTCAGACCACTTCCCAGAAGGCAGTTTGTTTCTTTGCCACCACCCTCACACGGATAATAAATAATGTGAAATTAGCCAGACAACAAACAGCTGAAAAGCACAGCAGAGCGCGGTGAGCACCTGCGAGGGCGGACAGCCGTGCTTTGGCATTCATTGAGGGGAAGAACATTCCAGAGTACATCTGGCAGGGCCAGGCTTAATGAACAGATCCACTTGACAAATTTCACCTCCCTTTCTGCTCATCTGCAAGCTCTCATTGCTGTGAATTTGCTCTCCTGAATTACCTGTGCAGTATTTCCTGCAGCCTGATGTCAGCTGGTAACCGGCTCAGATGTTCAGCTTCTCTCGTTACCAGCACTGCCTGGTTGCCCACTGAGCTAAATGCTCCAAGTTTTGTGCTGCCAGGCAAAATTCACCTGCAAAGGGGCAAAGACCCCCTAGCAGAATTCGGCTTGTATCCAGAATCCTTACTTCTCCTTGCACAGAGGAATAGAATCCCTTGTCCAAAATGCTGGCACTCAGGTTTGCCACAGAACAAAGGAATTTAGGAAGTGATGGCACAGTGATGGTTCCCTTATCAGACTGATCATGATTTGATTTGAAGTTACACGAACTCATGCCCATATAATGCTGCTGAAGATATGCAGATGTTTCATTCACATTATTCCTGAATTTCCCCCAGGCATTTTGGTTCTATTAGGGTGCTGTCCTGGCATGATGGGATGTTACGCCTTTCAGTTGTATTTCAATCCCGGTATTTACTGGAAAATTTTGGGATTCAGTTTCTATTCGCGTCCTCTTATGGAGGTCATTTGTTAAAAGAAAAAACAAGAAAAACAAACCAAAAATAAAGAATGGAAACATGTGGAGACAGCTGTCCTGGTGAGTCCTGAGAAGGTGGCCACGATGTCAGAAAAGTCGTGTCTCTGATGATGCTACATTGTTTGTGTTGCTATTAAAAGAAATAATAGGTCAAGAGTGGATATCTAATTATATTTCTAGTTTTCAGCTTCCTATCACCCTTTCATTACAGTTTATGACAGGTCCAGTAACATGTATTTTCTTTGTACTTTCACTCAAAAATAATCTTTCCATGCTGTTTCTAAATAGTCACTGTAAGAAAGTTTGTGCATTTGAAAAGATAAATGTCTTCTACTGGGTATCAGCACATGCTGGCAGTCAGGAGCTGTGTCATGCACAGCTGTCTGTCACATCCCAATCCATTTTTCAGTGGAGCAGGGAAGGTGTGAGCCCTGCTGAGCTGGAGGGGCACGCCTGGTGAGCGGGAAAGAAGCACATTTTTGTTCTTCCCGTATCCAACACCCCATCATCCTCTCTGCACCCTCCTGCTGCTTTTCTGCAAACACTGCCACTGTTCACAAAGCAAATTAAGTTTTCAAGGAGATACTCAACTTTTTTTCCCGTTGGCTTTAAGCGGTGGAGAAGGTGAAGTAATGAAAACCCCAGACACCACTGCCTATGGACTGGCTGCAGAAACAAAGGGATGAGCTCAGGATTGCTCTGCTCTGGTCCCACTTGGAGCTCCAAAGGTTGGAAAGATTCCCCCTCGACTCCTGCACAACGCTTTGGTGATGGAACTCCTTCGGTGCTGGAGCTCCAGCTCATTAGCTTTACCAGCTCTTTTTGCTGCAGTCTGTCCTGACAGCTTGAAAGGGTATTGATTAAGGGCTTAACTCACTTTTTATCACAGCTAATTATATTTTTTTGGCTAGGTGCTAGATTTCAAGACGTTGGGTTTGCAGCAGCCTCCAGCAAATGGAGGGGTGATTATAACTTGAGTGAACTGTTTGCTACAGGTTCTGACTACCAGCTATCAAAATTAGTATTCATAAAGAGTTTGAGAAGGAAAAAAAATCCAGTCTTTTGAGATACCTGCTAAGAATTCATCGTGAGTACACGGCTGCCTCTCATCTTCCCTTACTCACATTGCTGCTTGTCAAAATTTGGGAGGGGCTTTGAACAGTAAACCGCACAAATTTTGCTGCAGAATTGGCTCTGAGGGAGCAATTGTGTCTCTGAGAGAGATGGTAATATCACACCTTTGAGAATGAGAGGTGAAGAATTAACCAGGGGCAAAGGTCCTGGTGTACTAATTAAATATAATTACATTTATACGAGCACCACCACAGCGAATTCTGCTTTTTTACTTTTTTTTTAATAGTGTTTACATGGCTATAGAGTGTTCATTGTAGTGAGGTGCTAAAGTTCTCACGTTATTTTGTGCCATTTTTTTTTCTTTCTGAAGCTAAACAGTATTTCTAAATTCATTATATCCTCTCAAATTACATAGTTTACTTACTCTGGGAAGCACACTAAACCCATATATTTAGGAAGAAGGAACAGCATTAATTAACTTTGTAAGGAATGAGATCAGTATCGTTCTTTTCCAGTTCCTCAGTTTTGTTTCTCCATTCCACTTTTTGAAAAGAGAGCTGACGTAGGGTGTGGGCAGAGGTTTAATGTGACAATTTTCATAGTCACTCAAGTGAGTAAGCATCTTTCCCAATTTCTTCCACAAACATGCTCTTGTACACTGCCACTGGTACTGCTTTGTTGCATCCAAATTACAGAGGTGCTTGCTTGAATCCTCCAGCATTTTGCAGTCAAAATCCTCTTGCTGTGCAAACACAGAATTTTTGCTAGTCTAACTGAGGTCTTAGTGGTCTAAAGAATTATTAATAGCCTAGTTTTTATGATACTATGCTTATAATTCAAATTATATGCATTTAAAATTAATAAATGCCAGCTTTATTTTATGTGCCCCTCTCTCAGCTGTTCTGTGGCTTTTACACTCTCACTGCTAAGAGTGGAGAGAGGTGAGAATACCTCGACCAGGAGCATTCAGATCCTCTCACAGAAATGTGATGCTGATGGTTTCTTCTTCCTCGCCCTTCAATGTGTCAGGGCCATCTTTATGTGCTTGCTAAATATCCTCCACCTTGCTCTTCATATGACTGCTGAGGCCCAAAATGATGATAATACATCCTTTGCATGTTAGATACTGGTTCTTCTTTCTCCTTGTCAGCCCTAAAGCTCTTGCCCAGCTCCCAGGGCTGCATTCACCATAAGGAGATGGGGTTCATGGCTCCTGTCCCTCCAGCATCACCCCCTGCCTGCAGTTTCAGGGCCTCTACCTCAGGCCATCCCATGCCTGCTCTCACTCCTCTGTCCTGCGCTTCATCTGCAGTCAAAGCCGGTTCATCTTCCCTGGAATAACTGCGTGTGCAGCTGTTTATTAGTTTCATGTACTCTTATGAGTCTCCATAAAACAGCGGCTACTTCCCTGAGCCAGAAGCTCAGACACAGTTGCGCCTTTCTGAGTGTGGCTGCTCCGAGCAGAGCAAACAAGCGGAGCAAGCACAGCCCAGCCCAGCAGGGCACATCCAGCAAAGCCGGGCAGCACCTGAGCTCCGAGCTGGGCTTAGCACAGAGCTTCTGCTCTGTTCTGAGCAGTGGCAGCACCAGATTTATAGACCTCCTAGGCTACGTGGCAAAGGAAAAATGGGAGTTTGTCGCAGTTTTATTCCCTGCTAGCAGATCACGGGCTAAACCTCTCTCTTTTCTCTTTCACCGCAGTAAGCTGAAACCCTGAGCTGCCTTTTTCATATTTGGCTTTTTGCAAACTTAACCTTGTTACGCCACCTCCTTCACCCCCGGGCTGGCGCCTGCAGCTGCAAGTCTTGTTTCACTCATGCCCTTTGCTGTGCTCATTTTCCTTTCCTGGGGAGGAGTCCTGAAAAGTACCCAGCAATGAGATATCTGAATGCTGAAAAATAATAGTGGATCCTTCTTGCTAATGATTCACAGGGATGAAATGTGTATTTGCGTGCTTTCCCTGCATCCTTAAACGTTCCGTTTTGGGCAGAGGCAACAGGCCTGTGTGTGGCGAAGATGCTGGGCACAGAGCACACAAAGAGTAAAGTCTGGGCTCTGAGTAATTTGCAATGAGCATTTGTAAGTAATTCCAGGTATTAAGTGTAACTCGCCCTGTGATTTTCTGCACCCATTTTTTCCTTCTCTTCCTTGATTGCTAATCAAATTGCATATAAACGTTTTCCTGATGAATCTCACTCAGTCTCTGGGCAGTCTCTCATATGTGCTCCACTACCAAAACATGTAATTTGATCTCTGTGTCTATATAATAGAAGTCATCTTTTCAGAAGCTTGAAATCATTTCCCTCCGTGTCAAAGGCTAAATATTCCTGAGTCTGTTAAGTGGACTCATCCCCCGAGTCTAAGGAAATAAATGGAATGCTGATTTGATCGTTTTAAGCACAATTTAAATAATCACAGTATCCCACTGCATGAACTGTGTGCTGCCTAAGGCTCCTCTGTATTGATTTTCATGTTTGGAAATGTTCTGGTGGGCTCTGTGTCCTTGTGGCCGGGGAGGACGACGGGTTCCTGGGATGCATTAGGGAGTGTGGCCAGCAGTTCACGGGAGGTGATCCTCCCCCTGTACTCTGCCCTGGTGAGGCCACATCTGGAGCACTGTGTCCAGCTCTGGAGTCCCTTCCAACCCCAGCCATTCTGTCATTGTTTTTGTGATTTTGCTTATTTGCTTTTACTGGGGAAAAAAAAATTGAAAAAGAAAAAGAAAAAAAAAGAAAAAGGGAGAAGCAAGAAGATAATAATTCTTGCCATATTTCTGAAGCATTTTCCTTTTTTTTTCAAAATTTGTAGGCTTTCATGTGTTTGTCCAAGCTCTCTAGAAATCTGATAGATTAGAATGGCCCAATGATTCTGCAAAAGTAAGATTTGAGGGAACAATGAGGAGCGCATGTGAGCAGGGTAGGGGACAAAATCAAGCTGTTACTGCATTGCCTGTGATTGCAGTCTTAGACCCAAGTGAATAAAAAGCCTTTTTGGAGCCAAACTGCCAGCCTGTCCCTAAAATGTTCCTGTTTTCCTTATTGAGTTAGCTGCAGCTCTTGAGAATCACCAGGTGCTGTTTCTGTGCTCTTGCTGTGGCAGTGGAGATGTGACACCAGCTGGCTGTTCCCATTTGTCGCTCGTGTGCTTTGCCAAAGGTCAGGCCCTGAAGATTTCTGCTTAACTTTGGACTCTCATGTCTGATGCTGTCCCAAGGTAAATTGTCTGTTTAGGCACTATCTGAAATAAGTTGTCTTCTGCTTACAATGGGCTGATTTGAGTCGCAGTCTGCAATAAATAATGAATGCGAAAGAGAGGTTGAAGTTCAGTCACAAATTATTATTTACAGAGTTACTGCTGACTTCTCGTTAGCACTTGCAAGTGCCAGACCGGCTCTTGAAGGATTTAGGAGATTGCCTAATGAAGATTCACTTATTAAGATGCATGGCTGGCCAATATACTGGTCATCACATTGATTTTAGGACTGGATCAGAATGTGAGCAACCTTTGCACAGCTGAGGAATGAAAAGCAGCTAAACTACTTTGGGCAGCTTTTGGAGTCATATTATTATTGTTTTTTATTTATTTTTCTACTCTTTGTATTAAGAAGTAGCTCATTCTTTCATTTCTTCTTTAAAAGCTTTGAAATAAAGAAATTTTGCTATATGATAATCTTTAAAGTAGGACTTTGTATAACAATGCAGGATGATAGTCCACAATTAATCCTTAAATTTTCATTCCATATTGTAAAGCCAACTGCAATTCCATCCCCACAGGCAGATCTAGTCTGCTCCAAGCTTTGTGGTTCTGACAGAGAAATTATATTGGAATGTCAAAAGTGTAAACAGCACAAATGCTGAATAAAGCCTGAGAAGCAGAATGTCTGGCAGATACTTTATCCATAGACATGGGGCAGTGTCACCTGATCAGGGGGGATAAATCTCTTTTTGAACTTAAACAGTTTATGAGTTTAAATTGAGGTTATGCTGTGCCCCACCCTCATGTCTAAATCTCTCATTTTTTTTCTTAACAAAAACCATCTCATTGCTCAGAGGTGAATACATACACATGGTTTAGGCACGAGGTGTTTTCTTCTTCCTGCTACAGTCATCCTGGGTGAGCACTCACCTTCTTTCACGCCCTCTCTGCTCTTGGGAGAATCCAGGGAATACGCTTGGCTTTGGTGGAGCAACTTAAGGATACGCCCAGATGTAACCCAGGTGTTGTAAACGAAGGAACCTGGGGGCTCCTGTGTGACCCGTGGGGAGCTCAGTGCCCTCCTGAATTTCCGTCCTGCTGAACTTAAAAACCAATCAAACGAACAAACAAACCCACAAACAAAGCAAAGAAACAACCACCCACCCAGAACCACCCCAGCTGTCCAGTGCTTTACTTTCTTGGATGGGAAGACTGTAATCTATTGTTTAACTCAAGTTTTGAGCTGGCTGAGATAACACAAATCAGTGCACTTTAGGTTGCAAAAATTGAACCTCCTGCCCTCGGTGGGGGCATCTCAGTGGGAACCTTTTGTCAGACATTAACACGCACCGAGGAGACCCTGACTGTACAACTTTCCACTGCTGGAGTTGATTGTCTGCTCCTCTCTCACTTCTCCAGATCAGTGTGGTTTCCAGCTTTTCCTGCAAACACGCTCCCCTCGAGTGCAGCCGGAGCTTGGGCAGCTCGTGGCAGGGGCTGGGCTGGATTTCCGAGCTGCAGAACACACCCATGAGGGAGAAACTCTACCTCAGACTGCCTTGGCAAGCAATAAGTGTCCCAAGTATTTCAGTCGGTGTCTCCTGGTTCAGTGGCATCCCTCGGACTGAAGGAAGCCAAAGCAGGGAGGCGAATGCATGTTGTCCCTGTCTGGGTGTCTCTGTCTTGTCCCTGTGGGACAAAAACTGTCTGGAGGTGATGATCAGCCAGCATTAACAGCAGAATTTGGTCTTTTGATTTTTATTGTGTTATTTTTAATGAGCTTAGCATTTTGAAAATTTCCTTTAAATATATAAAAAAAGGGAAAAAAATCAATTTGCTTGTTTGCATTAATGTATGAGATTTCTACCAACTGCAATGAAAAATACGTCCAAAATCAAATTGGGTTTCAGTATTTTTCATTCACTGAACCAATGAGAAAACCAAATTAGTTTGTTCTTTTTTTAATGGGTATTATCAAGAGTCTTCTTAAAATAGTTCAGAAGTCAAATAACATACATTGTTTATATAATTATTTTGAGTGAACAAAACAGTAAAAATCTGAGGGCACAATGTTTTCAGCTGTCAGGGAATTAGCTTGATCCATTCTGGTTCCTGTTTTGGATTTAATTATGATATCACTAAATATTCCCAGAAGTTACCTCAGGAAAAACAAATAAGCAAATTAAAAAGAGCTTGGTTGAAGTTTTCTTTTGGTTTTGTTTGTTTCTTTTGGTTTTTGGGTTTTTTTTTTGTTTGTTTGTTTTGCTTTGTTCAGTTTGCTCTCTTGGGGGGGATTACTTTTGGTTCTTTAAAGGCTTTAGAATGGCTGAAGAGCTTGGTTAATCCGTGTGCTGCTTGTGGCGAGATGCGAAAGAACATGACATAATTGAAGAAAGGCTGGTGTGAGAGCTGATGTGGTTTTCAGGAGCCTGTTGAGAAAATCATCCCCAGCAGCACGGCTCCACAGCGGCTTCATGCAGGCACTGGGAGGGGAAGGAGTTCTTTGCCACCATCCCCTTATCCGCGAGGCACTGAGGACTTGTGGCCTGTTGCTGTGGGAAGTGTAGGGGTTTACAGACAGTTTTGCACAGGTTGGTGTGAAAGGTTCAGCAGAATGTTTGGTTACCTGTGCAATAATTCAAACTAAACATATAATCTGCTGAGGTGAATTTGCTGTTCCCTCTTTCAGAGCTGCTGTTTTTAATGCTTCAGTTGCTCACGAGGGAGTGTTTGTGTTGGGAGCTGCAGCAGAGCGCTGCCAGGGATGCAAGCTCGGACAAAACCAACCTTTCCGGGAGGATGTGGTGCCTCGTGGCTGATTTTGATTTGCATTGATTTGCCTGTGTTGTTGTTTGATTACCTCCAGGCTGGTGTTCGAAGTGTGGCTTTTCTGTTTGATCCCCCATTAGGCTCTTGCCTCCATGTCCTATTGATACCTGCCCCAGGCAGCTCCTCTGGCCTCCTGCTGAGTGCAGCTCCCTTCCCTCCTGCCTCTGCAGCTGCAGAAATTAACTGGGAAAAGTCTGGTGTGGGCCTGGAGCTGGGCAGAGCTCTGCTGTTCTGGTTGTGTCCCTGGAATAAATGGCAATAAAACATTTCAGCACTCGTTTGATGCCATGAAGCTTCATGAAACTTCTGTGATGGCATTCCTGAGGAAGATCTCAACTGCTGCTTTATGGCAGGGCTTTGGTTAGAGGAAATGCTTTGGCCATTTTCTGTAGAATGCTCTTTGTTCTGATGTTTTGATACAAGCTGTGTTAATGCTGAATTGCAAGACTGATGTAGGAAAATCACTGACTACTTCTCTGCTAATGTTTTCTTTGTGAAGGAAAACTTAAAACTTTAAATAATGTCCCCTTATTCTCTGATCTGGTTTTGCCAGTGGCAGCTTACTCAGAGTCAAGCTGTAGCCCTGTTTTGTGTATCTTCAAACAGGTCACTGTTACCATGTTTTCGATTATGAATCTGGATTTTACTGGGGCTTTTATCACCCATTTCACCCAACAGTTATTTGTAGGAGGCAGGGCTGGGGGAAATGTGTGGATCAAATTTGCCCTGTGCGGGTAATGCACCCGTTGGGGCATGGTGGTGCTGCTTTGGAACATTTTAAAAGTCTGAGCAGATTTAAGATTGACTTGCTGACAGGAGCACCCATGCTTCTAATGTGAGTTCTGAATTCTGTTGCAGAGCTGATAAGTTGTTGTCCAGGACAGATTTCAGGCTCTCCCAAAGCTCAGACTGCTCTTGTGGAATGAGGGGCAAAGTCTGGTGGGAGCACTGCTGTCAGTGCAGCTGCAGAGCAGGAAAAAGACTCATCTGAAGGTGGTAGCAGATAATTGTAATGGCTCAATCTTAAGCCTCATGAACCTGCAGAGCATTTCAGCAGGAACTTTGCTTGTTAAGGCATCCCTTCCTTAGCCATGGGTTTCTCAGCTCTGATTTGAAGATTTCCATTAATGAAGTTGTCTGTTCCTCACAGATGGAATGTACTGCAGAACACATCTTCTGCAGTCACCAGCTTTTCAGTGTGGTTAGAGCAGATAAGATCATTGTTGTTCTCTCACTAGTTCACAGAGCTTCAGTGTTAGATGATGTTGCTCAGAGTGTTTTTTAATCCATCTGGCTCCATTGAAACAGGCTCTGGTGCCCCTCGCTTCAGTGGGTACCTGCTGGTATTGCCCAAATTACTCAGAAAACATTTTACTGAGTCACTTTGTTTCAGGGCTGGTATTGTTTTAAGTGATATGCTTGTGTTTATGTGCATTATTTTTATAAAATGCACGTGCATCCTTCCCAGTTTGGGGCAGTCTGTGATAGTTTATTGAAATGTGAATAATTTACTTTGATATATTTTGAGAGAGAATAGCTGTTTCACTGGGGAGGCGTGCTAGATGGAGAATGTGATTGCAGCTTGCCTAACAGTGTCCCTCCTGCCCAGGACTCCTGATCCCATTTTTGGATTCTGCCAGTGACATGGCCTAACCTTCAGTCATGAGAATCAAGAGGGCATAGCCATTTGTGCTTTGGTTTGCTGATTTGTGAGCTCTTTTAACGACTGTCTTTTCTCTTCTTTTGTTCTGAAATGGAATTCATATTTCTAAAGCCCATTCAAGTAAAGAATGATGTATATGTGCAAAATACTATTACACCATGGGCTGTTTTTCACATTTCTAACATCTGTTGTCAGTCTGGGGAGGTTGTTGTACATTGGTATTGCTGGGAGAAGGAAAGTTACTGAAATGCAAAACCCACGGGATGTACAAATGCTTAACCTCTACCTGGAAAGTGCGAGAGTACATCACCGATAAGAACTTTGCACGGCTATGCTGATAGGGTGATGTGCTCGTGGAGTGACAGGCAAATTATTGATTGGAGCTGGAGACTCGTCTTTGGTAGCTGTTGTTTGTCTTCTCTTTCTTCTGCGAGTCCCAGGGAGCCAGCTGGGAATTAGACTGTAGTCTGTACCGGAGTGGATTTATAGTCTTTAACTGTGGGGGGAAAAATGGGGGATTTCTTTTGAGGCAGGGATGTAAACAAGGCAGAGAGGGAACGTGTTGGCTGGGTCACAGGGGGCCAGCACGAGGGCATGTAGCACAGGAGGAAATTATTTCCTCCCAGCTAGGGAAATCACAGCCACAGTTGCCCAACATCTTCCATCAGAGACTCTCAGCATTAGTCACTATTTCTATGTTCTATGAAACAAGTGAACACGTGATGGTCCTGAGTCCCAGAGGCAATTCTGGGATGGAGGTGAGGGGACCAAGTGCTGCTCTGGGTCCCCTTTGTTCCACACGGGCACGGACTGAAGCCTGTGCTGGTTTGGACTGTGCTCATTTGAGATGTGCCAGGACATTTCTGCAGCAGTTCCATCCCTGTCTGTGTGTCAGGTGTCTGCAGCAACACGGCCCAGGTCTTTTGAACTTCTGGGAGAGGCAGCTGGTGTGCTTCAGGCTGCAGTTTTGCTTCTGGTTTCTCCAGGAACTGCTTTGAAACCAAAGCAATGCTGCCAGCCTTCTTTCAAACAATGAGCCTACTTCAAGAGTTTAATATTACTCCACAGACTCTCAGGCAGGCATTGGTTTTTCAGAGAGGAGGTGGTTGGTTTTTATTAAAAAAAACAAAAACAAAAACAAAAACAAAAACAAAAAACAAACAAACAAAAAAAACAAAAAAAAAAAACAACACACCAAAAAACTTTTTTTTCTTTTCAACACACAAGAAAGTGATCAAAGTCCCTTTAGTTTGTGTCCTGTGCAAAGGTCTGAATTCAGTGTTCTGGAATTGGAGCTTCATCTCCTTGTGGTCTTGATTTCCCCGTTGCAAACACCATGTTTGTGTGTTTTCTTTGTTATGGATCTCAAAATGTCTAAATGTCTTGTAAATTACAGTTTGTGTTTCTGCAGCTGAATCAACTCCAACCAATTGTGCAGCTCGTCCTCCCCTGCCCACCTAACCTCTGGCATTCCCCCGCTTCTGAATAAAGAGATTTTTGAGAAGCGTGGGCAATTAGCTATCACAGTAACTACCAGTATTTTTTGTTCCTCAACATCATATAAAACTGCCAGAAAACTGGAGAATTCACTCCATTAAAGGCAGTTGCTGAAGTTCATGACGGGCCCTGATTTCTGACTCCTCATGAAAATGCATTTCCAACTCTGTTCAAACAGAAGATGTTTAACAATAAGCATTTGCTTTCCTCTAATTTTTCACCAAGAACCAGTATGACTTTACATAAAATAGGATTCTTAGAAAAAAATATGATTAGTCTCTGGCGTAAAGATAGGTTCTGAATGTGTTTAATTAGGGAACAACAAAGAGCACGAAATCAGCAAAGCTGATTCTGTAGATGTCTGGAGATCAAACTGAGATATTATTGAAGAAGAGGAGTTTGTTGCTTCTGATGGTTTGAGTGCCTTGCACACCCACTGCATGCTCTGAGCGCCATAAAATGTTCTATCACACATTCCCTTCGTCACACCCAGCATAAGATCCATACTCCTGCAATAATAGCAGGGATAATTAATTCTGGCTTAAGTATTTAGGAAATTATTGAGTGCTGCAATTACAGGCTTTCCAAATGACAATCTTTAGAAGCAAGAAGCTATGCTGTACATTCCCCCCAGATCTGAGTGCACTGAGAAACTTCCATTCAGCCCCTGCAGGAGTGAATCTTAATGTAGTATTAATTGGGCAACGGAAGAACACAGCTCCGAAACACAGAGGGTGCATTTAGAACAGGACAAATAATCTGAAATACAAGTTTGATGAATTCCCTTCATCTCTGCGCTGTGGCTGCTGCAGCACTTTTGTTTATATTGATCTGAACGGAGTGGAAATTTTCTTTCATCTGTCATTTACATTCATTTTACCTCTTGCAATTGCCTCTGCCAGCTTACATGCTTGTTTTCTGGTGAATCTATTAATAAGATTTCCAGCACATCAAAAGAATTTCTATTGGGCAGAGGTAGAATACAATACACTTAAGGTGTAGGAGGGTTCCCAGCTGCAGTTTTACCTACTAAAAGTTATTAATGAGTTTTGTGAAGTAAAGAAAATAATTGGAAAGGATAATGCTAATTGCGTGCTATAGATTTTCCTCTATTGCTTACTTGTTTAGCAAGTGACTTGCAGAATGGAATATTTGCACCATAGCTTTCTTCTGATTGCAATATGCCTGCTGCATTGACAAAAATAGGCCCAAAGGTCAAATTAATTAAAAACAGTAGGAGAAAGAACACAATGCTGCAAGTTTGTATTTACATGCTCTTGCCTGAGAAATGTGTGAGGTGCGTTTTATTGCGTGCAAAGCACAGATGCTGTATGCCAACAAAAATAAGAAAACGCTAAAAAATATCTTAAAGAGTAGAAATAAATTGAATTCTTTGGTTAGGAAAATTTATGCATAATGATGATTTCAGGGTGAGCAACCAGGGCACTTAGCATGGGTTTTGGGACAGGGTAATTGATGCAGGAATGCAAGTCTGTGGCTGTGTGGAAAATGCCCGTGCCCACAGTGGCTCCCTGTTGCCCACATGACTTATGCCGACTTTGCCCACATTAATGTTATTACCCTTCCCCACAAACACCTTTCCTGCTGCTTTATTACAAAGTCCTCCCTGGTTCTCAAGTGTCTCCAGCAATTTTCTTTCCCCTGAGCTGTAGGAGCACAGAGTAGACCTAAAGCCTTGCATTTGCTCCTGCATGGCTGCACGTTACAAGGGATTTCTCTCTTTCTGGATCAAGCAGAGGGAGCAGTTGCCTTTCCTGATTGTGACCTTGGTGTCAGCATTGCAAAAATACTTCGGATCTATAGGTTGCAAGTTCAATGTGGTTTGTATGGAGAATAATATTTACCTCTGATTTAACTGAGCTGTACACGGAATTTGAATAATCCTGAAGTAATGATTGTAGTGGTGTTAATCTTGTGTGGCAGGTGAGGAAATAGAGGTAGCTCCTGAGTGCGTTCAGGGAGTTGCAGGAGCAGCTTTCACTGTGCCCTTGGCCTTCCCTCCCCAGCCCCTTGGGTTTCTCAGCTCTTTGGGGCACTTGGGCACCTTTCCGGAGATGCAGGGACTCAAACTGAGGGTTATGCTACTTGTGGGTACACAATAGTGCAGTTTTGGGGTTCCTGCAGTAAATGGCTTGGGACTAAGTTGTTTTTAAGCAAACCCTTGGTCTGGTCAGCACTGTGACAGAGGCTCTGGGAGTCTGGGCTGTGTAGTCGGCAGCCCCGTGAGGAGGAGCTGCCCTCCTGCCTTCCAGAGACGCCTAATCCTCGCTTTTGCTGACTTCTCTCTATTTCCTCTTGCTGCCTTCTGTATTTTGCATCAGCACCTTTCTCTTGACTGCTGGAGCTGCTAAGTGAACAACTCTTCTGCCTGGGTTTCTGGTTCCTGCGGCAGCTGCAGCTCACACCTTTCCCCTTCGCCTGCTTGTCCAGGATGCTGCCCGGGTCACAGGTCTGTGCTCTGCAGAGCCAGGTCCCTGGGGACAGACCCCTGCCTGTCCCAGAACTGGGCTTTGCCTCAGCTGAGCTCTCAGTGGGGCTGCAGAGCACGAGCCCCAGGTGTGCGTGGTGACACGGGACAAGGGCGGCTGTCCCCTGCTCGGCTGGCACTGCAGCTCTGGGCTGGCTGCGAGCAGAAGAGACTTTCCCCAGCCTTCAGCTGGAGCCTCTCCGTTTCCCTCACCCAGAACTGCTTACTCCTTTCTGCAAGCTAGCGTATGCTGCATTTCCTCAGCAATTTGTGCCGCGTGTTTTGCTCTGAGAGGAAAGATGTGTGAGTAATCCTACCAGCGCTAAAGAATGGCTGCACTGAATATGGAAATAGGCTGGCAAGATTTAAGGAACAAGGGAAGGCTAATGGCTTTATATTTTGCTTTGCTGAAATTACACAAGTGGTGAATTCTGAGAGACAGTTATACATTCTGATTATCTGAAAGGGCAATTGCAGAGCCATCGCTCTGGAGCAGCGAGGGATGATATCAGTGATACAATGCAGCACTTCAATTTGCAAAATTTTTCCCATTTGCAAATAGATATTTCAGACATCCATTTAAGAATGCATTATTAGCATGTAGTTAGACTCTAGTAACTTTGAATATTTCATGTATTCTACTGTAAATAACAGCTAAATCTTATTCATTATCACCCTGATAACATAAGCTGTGGAAATAGTGATGCAAATGGGAGATTTCTGACTTTAATCAAATAAAACACAATCCTTTTTCTTAAAACAGCTTGGAGAGAAAAATAGATCTTTCAGATATTTGAAACAAAACCAAATTGTTGTTCACCATAGCTTTTATCACCCAGAATCATTCTTATTTACAGCAAGAAAAGATTGAAAGAAAGCAAAGTGTACCAGTGAAAAAATCCTTTATTTCAGTATGTGGAGTTACTTCTCTTATTGGGAGCAAAACTTTTATGTGACATTTGGAGAGGGAATTTCAGGACAAAACTTTTGGTGAAAGTTTTCTTGTTCCAGAGAAATTTTCCTGGACCACTGGAGTCCACTGGAGAGTGTACTGCTGATAAAAGTCTCCATCCTGGGATGCTGGAATTTACTTTGTGCAAATCCAATACAGCATGAACTGCATCACTGCCTGCAAATTTTGGCCTAGAGCTTTATTTTATATATATTTATTTTATATAAAAAGCCAGCAGGTTTTTGTGGTAAACCCTTGCTTCTTCCTTAAGCAGTTCACCAAAAGGTCGAGCAAGTATTGCTGCCTTGAGGATGTACTCAGAGAGGTGACCTTGGTGGCCAGCACTCTGTAAATTTAAAATTAAGGATGGGTAACCAAGGTGGTTAAAAGATATTTTCTCAAGGCCACAAGGATAACTGTGGTGAGCAAATAGCGATACAGAGAGCAGAAAAGACAATGCTCTCACTGCTCTCCAAGAAGGACTTGAGTTTCCTCAGAGTCCATTTTGGGTAAGGAAGAACTTTTTGCCTGTTCATTCTCTTCTCCAGAAAGAGCAAGATGCTTTTTTTTGACAGCTGAATGAAGGACATTAGTTTTATCCTTGCGTTTCAGCTATCATCAATTCCCATTCTAGCTAATCAAACGCCTGATACCAAACATTATAGATTTTCTGCTATAACAAATAAAATGCTGCTATAATAAAGGTGTGCTGTCATAACAAATGGAGTGAGACAGTGACATGCCAAAGAGCTGCTCTGCTACTACTTTTTAAATTTTTGTTGAATCTTCTTAGGCAGGTTTGCAAACCCACTCCTTTACTGTGTCAGGGTGTGGTAAGGGCTGGCTGCTCCTGGGGGCCAGCGGTGATGGGTGGCCCCTGTAGCTTTTGAGAGCTGCTGTGAATGATATCAGAGTCGGTGGAAATATAGTGCAGAAACCTGTGGATCCAAAAATATGGGGCTTTTTTTCTAGAAGGAACTGGGGAGGCCTTTCCTTATTTCTCATTATTCAAGAGGTCACTCAGCCCCTTCGGGTTCTAAGCTTATCTGTAGACTTGCTCTCTGCCCTATGTTATGTACCTTTTTTTTTTTTTTTAACCATAGTAAAATCAGTTCAATTCAACAGCTCCATGAGTGAAAATCAAGCATGAAGTTACTCCTTGTCTGTGTTGCACATGAACTGCTTTATAATCATCCACACTGGGAGGAAAAAAAATACTTTATAGACTGAAATGCAACTGAAGTGTTGCACCACTGGACTGGAGTAGTTAAGAACAGTCCTTGCACAAATCTTACTGAAAATATGTGTCTGCATTTTGCTTCTGATTTCAGCACACTTGCAACCCAAAGAACCAAAATTAGATAGAAGTGCCTTTTTCTGGGAAGCACTAATAAGAACAGCTCCATTTCCTGGTTAAAAATGATGAAAACACGTTCCCAAGCCTCTTCAAGTGAACACTTGTGACAGCTCGTGGGTTTACACACGTGAGCCTTGCTTCAGAAAGGTTTGACCTTTACAGGAAAAAATGAACAGGAAAAAAGTTGCAAAGGGAAATAGAATCAGGTTCTTGAGATTTCTTCCAGGTCTCTCTAGCCCTAACAGCCTCCTCAGGGTTGCACTTAAGGCTCAGCCTTGACTGTGATGCCGAAGTACCTCACTGGAGGTCAGTGAGTCATTCACTGGAACATTTATTATTCTGTGAATCCATACCTTGCTCATGAAGAAATATGAAATCTATTTATCTGAGCCACAACTGAAATGTATAAGTTAGCATAATCAAATTAGAGCTAGAGTCCCATGTACATTTATGGAAGTGTAAATTCTGCTCTATTTCAATATTAACACAAAGGATTCACAATTGTAATAAAAGCCAATCAATATTTCTGCTGAAAAAGATTCACGCTGCAGGGCCAGCAGTCAGAACTGATGTCAAATATTGCTGAAATGGTTCTGTGTTATTGTTTATTATGATGTTCTTTTAACTAAAATGGCTTTGCCTATCAGATATCAAGTATTCAAGATGATAACATCAAAGATGATGGAAAGTGAAGAATGTATTGAAGAAAAAATCAGAACTGAGATTTTCCTCTTTTTCAAACTTAGCAACAGCACAGCCAAAGTGCAACTTTCATGTGTAATTTTTATTTAATCACATGTCAAATTGAAGGCTTAGATAAATTAAACTTTAAAAAGCATGCTTTCAGCTATCATTTTGACATCTAGCATACAATAACTGCCTTTCAAAAGCTAAATAAAATGTTTGACATGCTTTAAATGCTATTTTCGGTTTTATTTGCTTTGTATTTCAGTTCTTTGTTGTTATTTCAAGAAGCCCAGAAAATACAATTTAATTGCTAAATGTTGCTGGAGAAAGTCTTATGAGAGATACTCTGGTACAACGAGGATTAGCGTCTGGAAATAAATACCCTTTGAAGCTGTTAATCAGAAATGTGTGAAGTTCCAGGTTCATAATGGGTTTGTTCAGCAATGATTTGGGTAACGAGTTTGTTCTGTGACCTCTGTGGTGCAAGAGGACGACGGCAGTGTGGGCTCAGCCTCTGGTTACTTCGGTGAAAAACGGGACATTTGCTTCCTACAGCAGGCGGGGTTTGTTACAAACCCCTTCCTTTGCTTGCCTGCGCGGAAAGGCTTTCACAGAGCTCCTCTTTTGCGACATCCAGGAGCTGGGATATCTGACATTTTCCTTATCAGCTCGGTGCAGTTTTGTGTGCCTGCAGGAAGGGCCTGCAGGGACGTGTGCCTGTGATTCCTAAACGGCACCCTGAGTCAGTGAGCGCTGGAGGTACGAGATAGTCTGGCAAGATTATTTCTCATCACTTGAGCGAACTCTTTGTGTGAGTGAGTCCAGCTATAAGATCTGACAAGTTTAAGTCATTTCCATTTGCGCAGGTGTGGGGACACCATCTGTTCTGCTGGTTTGCTGTGGGGGTAGTAATACTTTCATTGAAAAGGTACAAATCTGTCTAAGATAATCATCCACGTTGTGTTTGTATTTGTCTGGGCAGCCAACCAAGCTTTTATTTGCCCTTTTGAAATTAACAGGTCATGCTTCCTGCATCTAAATAAATTAATAAAGTGGGAGGGGTTATTTAAATCAATAAAAAATGAAAGCCTAAAACCATTTACCTGTCTTATACTACTGTGGCACAGGTTTTTAACCACAGTGAGAATAAACGAAAGTATTTATCAAAGCTTTCTCTTCTTTAGAATGTAGCCAGATGCTGTATTTTCCACCAGTAATTAGTGAGGATGTAAGATACCAGTTATTAATGTTAACGGTATTAAAGTAGGAGGGCTAGAGAAATTTATAAGAATGTCAAAAGGATTCTGTTGGATTTCTTTTGGAAGTTTTAAAGAGCTGAAAATGCAAAGTCTTGCCAATATTTAAAAGGGTAAATATGGTAAATTAGGAAAACAGCAGGTCTGTTTGATTTGACAAACAAATAGACAATCAGGAGCTGAAAGGGAAGCAATCGATAAATTTGGGGCAGTTGCTGGAACACCTGAACTTGTTCAGTGAAAAGGAGGGCTTGTTCACCAAGTTTGATCTGTATGAGACGACACTTAAGGTTATTTGCATTGGCACTAGCTGGGGGTGTTGCTTTTTTATGTGAGATAGAGAAAAACTGATTTCAATGTCCACTAAGCTTGGATTTCTGAAATCAGCTGAGTATTGTCACTTTGCACAATACCTCCCTCCTTCCCCTGGAAGACGAGCCCTTCATTTTTCTTTTTGAAAAAAAAAAAACAACCAAACCCAAAAACCCAGAACCACTCCTATGCAAGATCACTGTAGGGCCCATTAAATAAATCACAGAAAGGTCATTGCTCAGTTAGAAAAGGTGAATGCGACAGTGCTGTGTTGTTAATGAAGTGTTTCTAGGTGCGTGTAATAATGGTAACCAAAAGGGTTCGGCATCTTTGTAGATGCTCCAAGAGAAATACAGATCCCAGCTGGCAAACCCAGACAAGTTTAATTTGAGCCAAAAATCATAATGAGCTGCATTATATACTTTGCCTATGACAAAGTTGTCAAAATAATGTAATAAGATCTTAGATTTAATGCACGAAGCTGCAAAACTTATGGGAAATACAGACTTAAAAAGGAGTTGAGAGAAACTCTTTGAGCTGCATTAGCTGTGCTCTGCACTACTCTGTTTAGGGAAAGGAAAAATGAAAACACTGGCTTGTCTCTGTTGAGTTTCACCACAAAGACATATTTCCCACTGGGTTTATGGCTGGATCCTTTCAGGCTGTTTGTTTTAATGTTATTCTGAGAATTTTGCACTGATAGTTGCTGGGTCCCGTTTGTCTCAATGAAAGCCTGTGGAAGAAAAATTGCTGTTTTGGAACAAAAGGTGATAGTTGAGGATAAAAAGATTGGAGCTGGAAATTGTAGTTTGATTAGGGATCTTCTTTACTGGTTAGACTTGAAGATAGTTATTTTCTGGTTATTTAAGGTGTTTCATCTCCTACTAGCATTTGAAGTAAATAAGCAACTGAGAAGATTAAAAATTTATTTGACTACTTCTTTATTTACTGGCTGCTAATAGTGGAGAGAAATGTTGGAGTAGTCCTGTTCCTTTGTGCTGTCTCACAGCATCTCCTAAATAAGGTCTGTTTAAAATCAGAATTGTCATCTAAATAATATAATTATTTCAGCATAAATTAAAAAGTAATGTTTTTTCTTTATGATCTCTTTTTAAAAGGATATTAATTTGCTTCAATGAATGAAGATAATAAGGTTAATAGTTTAATGTTCCTCAGTTGATATCTGCTGGTTTTTCTATTACCTTTTTTTTCCTTTTTGATTATAAATTGGCTAACCCCTGGTGTATAATACCAGAAATCATCCCTTCAGTGTATCCAAAGCTATTTACTTAGACTCATCTTTTATTATTCCCACTGCCACAGTCTAATTATTGTAGTGAAAGATTGAACACAGAATAGTTTGGGGCTTTGATCAGTCTTCATCTAAATTTCAATAATGAGAGTAAAAGGTTTTGCGGTTTTCTGAGATAATTTGATCCCTCCAGACACACTCTGCTTTTACCAAACGCAGCGAATGCCATCTGAGGCCTCTGACAGCATTTGTGTCTGGGTCCGTGACATCTCTGCAAGTGAAATTCTTTTCTCGTACCAATAAAGAGTAATTTAATATTTTTAAATGTGTCAGGGAAACTATAGGCTGCTGCGTGTTTTTCCTGAAATTTTCACTTCATTGTCCCCTATCAGGTTAATTGTCTGTATTACAAGTTCCTACATCAGAATCCTCTACGAATACATAATAGCTTTGCTTGCATTTCTCTTTTTGAAAGAGCATCCTAACTGTCATTCAGATAAATAAAACAAACCATAATCCTTGTTATTCTATTACTATCGGTGCTGGCTCCCTTCGGAGATAAATAGAAAAGCAGCTGGAGACTGAGGATATTTCGTAATCTTATAAATTGAAATTTAAATGCCTCAAGGAGGAAATTTCCAAAATAATTGTGACAGAAGATAAGTCCCAGCTTTTGGCAAAATTTTATTAGAATTACTTGTTCCAGATCGTTGTCTGATGCCTCCATGAATTAAGAAAATGGCAGCACTGCCATGTAGAGGAATAGCTGGGCTTTTTTCATCTTGATAAATTTTTCTGAAAGTGCTCTGTCATCAGCGTTATCAGGTGTGACATACTCAGGGACACGATCAAATTAAAAATCATGAGCCTTTAGCTGATGCCGGTTGATTTTAAATCATAGGGGTTTGATCTTTCCGGCCAAGAACATCTCAATTTGTGCAACTAAACGTTTACAATTTTTAACTGAGCGTGAGGGTTCGTTAGTAACATTTTTAATTTTGCTTGGGGTACGGGATTTGTTTTTTCTCACTGGGCTAGGCAGTTAAAAAGTGTTGCTGACTTTCTGGTCTCCTCTACTGTCAGCTGGTGAAAAACTTCTGCTGTATTTTGACCATGAACCCTGAAAAGAAGTATTCCTTTGTTTGCATTCAGTGAATCCCAGATGCACAAAGTAGTAACCAGTTGCACGTAGCAATAACCATTGTATTCCCAGTCATTTTCTAAAGCTAGTAATGGTGTCTAATGCTAAAACTTGGGCTAAAAATGTTTTAAGAATACTTTATTCTTCAAATTCACTGGTAGCTTGGAGAGGAGAGGATATAACTTGGTGTGGGTACCGAACACAAGACAGCACAAAGGCAGTGCAAACCCCACAAAATCCAGCTTTTACAAGCAGCTCATGCAATGGAGGTGGATTTTTTTTCATACTGTGAATGCCAAACTCATTTCAGATCAAAGAAATAGCATATTCCCTTTCCACGTGTCATAGCTGTACATCTGTGTGAGTTTTGAATGCAGGGAGTAGATGAGAAACATTGCAGGAATGTTTTCACTGGATCAACTCGACAAAACTTTAGTTATTTGGCCTTTGAGGAAAGAGTTGACTGACACTGCTGGTGTGGATAGGGCTCTGGGAGGCAACTGACAGTGAACTGGAATGGGATAAATCATAGCAGTAATTGCTGCGGATCCATCTGGATTTTTGGGCTGTGCAGAGACACTCCGTGTGTCTTCACCCAGCTGTGGTGGGAAAGGGCAGCAGGAGGAGCAGAACCGCTGTCCCAGCCAAGCTTCCAGAGAGCCCTGGGGCAGCTGCAGGCAGCTCACTGTGGAGTTCATTGAGCGATTCTCCTGGTGGCCCCAAAAATGCATGGGGGGTGTGGGGGGTGTTAGCTGTGAACCTTTCACCATCTGAACCTTTTCCTGGTGGGCTGTCAGGCTGTCCCAGCAGTCACAGAGGGCTTGTCTTCTCCCATTTCCATTCCATGTAATGGGAAGTGATTCCGTGTTCAGCTCTGCGGAGCCCAACTGATGTCTTGGCTTGATCTTTTCCAATATTTCTCAAAGATCTGCCAAATGAGGGAGAGCCTAAAATCTGCAAATTTGATAAACAGGAAAGCAGGACTGGAAGGCAAAGTGTACTTGAAAACGGATGAAATCATCTGGAAACAGAGAATGGCAGGAAAAATGAATGCAAAGTGCCACTCTTAGGCTGCAGCAATCAATGGCAATAACCAAAAAGGGAACGATGAGGAAAAGATCAATAAAAAGGACCTGGGCATTGTGGTGGTTGGCAAGGAAAATGTGCTGTGCTGCCATGGCAAAGGAGCCTGCAGGAGGTGTGAAATGATCCTGCTGCCCTGCTCGGTGCTGTCAGGACCTTGGCTGGAGCTGGGTGCCGGGTTTTGAGCAAGGCACGGAGCTGTGAGCGAGCTCCTGTGCAGGGGGAGCAGCCAGAGAGAGCAGAAGCACCCGACAGATTGAAATAATAAGGTCTGTTTATTCTGAAGCAGAATCAAGTGCCAAATGCCAGAAAGATGAGTGGGAATAAGCAGACCATGATGGATGGGGCTGAAGAAGTGATTTATTTTGTAACAAGAAAGAGGCAGGTTCAGCATTACAAGAGAACCTCTCCATTAGCAGTGGTGAAGCACTGAAACAGGGTTTCTGGGAAAGCCCTGAGTGTCTTACTGGTAGCTTTTAAGAAGCGCTGTCACTCAGACCTGTCGGGAACTGCGCAGGTGAAGTCGGTGCTGCCGTGTTCCCGGCTGCACACAGGGTACAGCAGCTGTCTGTGGGCATGTGGGATAATGTCACCGTGACAAACAGAGGCTTTGAGAAGCGGAGGAGCTGAACTTTTTAGCAAAGACTCAATATAATTGAATGTTTTCAACACCACCGCCCTACAGGAACCAAATATCAGGCGACCCCTGCCAACATCTGCGCTGTTAGAAACACTATATGCTTTTTTGGATAATTGCATCAAAAGTCTGATCTTCAGCTTTGCTAAGCCCAGCAGTTCTGCGTCCGCAAAGTTCTGCCTTGCCTTTCGAATGGAATTTTGAGTCACAACAACCTAAGAATATTTTAAACTGTTTGTTTTTTGGGATTTTTTTTTGAAGCTTCTTATTTCAAGTTTCCAAAACACGGATATCAGACACATCAAAATGAGCAGAAGAGCTGCTTGTTTTTTGTTCATATTTTCTTTTAATACTGGGAGGGATTTACATTTCAGTTATTCAGTTCCTAAATCATGCAGAGTCGCTTAGGTAATGAGAACTCTGTCCTGTGCTTGGTGCATCAGGTGCTTCATTTCATCTGGGCCTTCCTTCCACAGCTAGGCTGAGATGCTTTCCGTCCTCAGCTCCCTGTTTCCCAGCTTCCAGCCTCTTACAGTTAAGGTGCAGGTCTGTGGTATAACGAAAATCAAAGGAGTTGTAATGAAATGTCTGAAGGAGAGATGGGGAACCTACTTTTTATTCATTAGCTTAACGCCTGTGCAAAATCTATTAAAATTGTTTTCAATACATAAGACTTGTTGTTTGTTCTTTCTCTGCCTTAGAAGAATCCAACAGCATTATAGATGTGTCACATTTTTTAGGCCCAAAAGTGTGGAACAGCTTTTAATGGGAAAGAAAATGTTTTTTGAAAACTAGAAAACTCAGCAGTGAAATAAATTGAGCCTCAAAAAGTGATTGAAATCTCCAAGTCAATATACAAAAGGTATCCAAAGACTTGTGAAGTCTGACAGAATCTCTTTAGTTTGAGGTGTCTTTCATTTTGCATCAGGGCTTACATTTTTAAAAAACAGCAGCGAGCAGTGCTGTCGGGTGAAGCGGGTTTGAAAGCAGCCTGCCTGCTCATGAAAGCCTGAAATTGTGCACAACTCTGGGTAATGCGTCCTCGGCAGATAACTGAAATAATACATTTCCTAAATTGGCTGCATTAAGCAATTACTGATACCGTAGTGGAAACCATGTAATTTTGTTCCTTCCTTGTAGCCCCAGCGCCGTGTCACGTTCCACCTGCCAGATGGCTCCCAGGAAAGCTGCAGTGACAGTGGGCTCGGAGACCACGAGCCCACGAGCGGGGCCAGCACGTCCCACCCGCTGCCCCTGGGCTTCCCCCAGGACGAGTTCTACGAGCAGGCGTCCCCCAACAGCCGCACGGAGGGAGACGGCAACTCGGACCCCGAGTCCAGTAAGTGCAGAGCTCTGCTCATCTCACTCATTAAATCACTGCAGGAGCAAAAGCCGGGCTTTTTGTTTCTCCAGGTAATTATTAAAAGTGAACATTGATTTTAATGCGGCCAAAGAAGCTTTCTGTTTCTAGAAATGGGAGGTCTGGCCATTGGAAATAAAACACTTGGGGCTGTTAAGGGTTTATGGACGACCTGGTGTTTTTATGGACCCGCTGTGCTGTGCACAGAGGAGCTTTCTGATGAGGTTAACGCTGTTGCCCTAATGGTCATAAATACTGTGCTGAGGGAATTCACATTTTTTTACGTTTCCCTTTCCAACACTACTGCACGCTGCGGTTCAACAGGGAGCTCGTGGGTGATGAGTAGCTCTGGAAAAGACTGCAGTCTCCAGAAATAAGGGTTTCTTGACTTGTCTTTTGAAAGCAGCGATGTAACAATAATCTCAAAAGAGTTTGTCATCTTCTGCCATTGCCACTGCCTTCTTGTGATGTCAAAAACAGGGAGGAAAAATCAACAGGAGCTGGAGCTGTGGGCACTGGCACTGCTCTCTGTGCTGTTCTGAGATGTGATGTGATAGCCAGTTGGAGACTCCACTGAACTTCAGTCAACTGTTAATTGTCCAGAGGCTCCTTATCTGGATTAAATTGAACTGTGCCATTGATAAAGAGACACCTGAATGTCTTTAAGCCTCTAAGGCCTTGTTAGCAGCTTAATAAGTGATTTGAAAATACATCTGTTCTGGGCAAAACTTGGCCCAAAAGGTGGATTTCAGCTGCTTTAGTGTATCAGGAGGAATGAATTAGTGAGTGCTATGCACTTGGAATAGCTGTAGAAGGTAGTTACACTCTGCAGTGGCAAATACAGCTTCCAGCAGAGAGCTTCCCTCCCACTCTGAGCTGGCTCTGCCACGTTCAGCCCGGCTCTTGGCAGACCTGGGGATCCTAAGTTTCAGACCTTATAAAATTTGTAAAGTGATATGTTTCCTAAAATAACGCCAGAATATTGTGTTTTCCAAGTTGATAGACAGCTGACAGGAACCATCACAGGTTTTTGATCTTGTGTTGGATACAATAATCATTTGGTTTTCTTTCTGTTTATGTATTTGAGGCTCTAATATACCCTTAACATTATTCTAGGCAGTCAAACTGGATTCTTCACAGACTTAAGCTCTAAAGGGCTACAAACACAGCCCTAAAAAAAGAAAATATCAAGTTATATAGTATTTGCTGCTTTTGCTGTTCATACTCAGGGTCTGAACTTGCTTTCCAGCTCTTTCTTGTTGCTTGTAACTGGTATTTATACTTTACTGAAGTGAGAATGATGTACATGAAATCAGTATCCAGGGCCTTTCCTGCAGCGAGCGTGGGACAGGACCTGGTGTAGAGGACTTCTCAGAACAGGCGTGTGGGTCCTGTCTTGCCATTTACAAAGAGGCTCAGGTTTGGGATTTGGCAATGCCTTTTTTGCCCAGGTTTTGTAATTTCAGAAGAAATGTGCATCATGACTCTTCTAAAATGTGGCTCTAACAGTAACACAGCTGTGACATCTGAATGTCATTGACACACATCCCTGTGTGGAGGCTAAGCAGGCATCAGACATCTTTCCAAGTGTGAAGTTGAAGAAAGTTTAATCACCTGTCTAATTACCTGACAGTTCGGTTTTAAACTTGAAGTCGCAGTTTAATTAGGGTTTATTTTATGTGAAGATTTTTCTTCCCTTCCAACTTGTATCTTATTGAAACAGTTTCATTGATGTAGCCCGATAGTTGCAGCATGGAAAGCTTCTTTTGTGGCCCTTTTTAGTGTTTTGTGCTTATATTAATGGCAGCACCTAGTGGCAGGACCAGAAAAGCACATTTAAATAGATGGGGTTGTGTGCTCTCCTGCATCTAAGTGGAGAAGGGGAAGACCCACGGCCTATTCGTGTTCAGTGTGCTGCTGCAAAGTGGCTTGGTGCAGATGACACAACCAAAATATCTGTGTGCTGATCTGTGCCAGAGGGCAGCCTGAGGGTCGCGTGGCTCACTTGTGCACGCAGGACACGTTTAGCCAGCAGTGAAACAGTGAAAAGAGCTTTGAATCGATGGTTTCCTCTGCAATCTTCTGCTGGATTTTTGATTGTTGGTTTTTCTTAAGTCCAATTTGGAGTGGCTTGATGCATTCAAAGTATTCCTTGTCTTCCTTCATGGACTAAAATGTTGTTAATGTGAAAAGAGACAGGAGAATACAGTCAGGTAATCTGAGTTCATACAGCAGAACAAGCATGGCCTTCATTCCCTCCCAAGTTCTGTCATATCTGACCTGTCTTAATCTGAAACACTGTCTGGAATGTTAAGCCTGATTTGTCACCTGATGGGGATTTAGTTCAACTTTGCCTGCCGAGGAGAGAGATTTGGGGTGAAATGATGTCAGTAATGTCTAGAACCAACCAAGTGCCCAATGAAAGCTGATGGCAGCTGCGACACCACACATGGACCTGTTCAAAAGTGTTTTCTCCCTCTTGCTTTTCCTTACTACGAACCTTCGATGCCATTTATTTCTCTAATACTGGAAATTTTTGCATTTTGGAAGCTTTCCGTTTACTAGCAATAGCAAAGCATTTACTGCAAAACACTGAAAAAAATGAGCATAACAAAATAAAATTATTAAAAAAAAAAACACACACAAAAAAAACCCTGAGAAATATTGGTCAGAGGAAGCTTTACAAATTCACATCTGATACAGGACTGAAGCAAGGAGGGAAAAAAATAACTGTAAGGTTATAGTGGTTAGAAAACTGTGAGAAATTTATATGCAAACCTTTAGAATTAATTGACTGTGCTAATTAAAATTAGAAATAGGCTATTTAAAATGATTTGTCTTCTCTTACTTTAGTTACCTCCTTAGAAAAACGTAGAGTGCAGTGTGGTAGATGCATCATAAGGAAGAGATGCCAATAAACTGTCACGCTAAGCAAATAGTAATATAAAAATGCGTGTAGGTTTGGAGAGAACCTTATCCTGAAGTGGCAGCACTCTTGTATGTGGTATTCATATATTTTCTGCTCATAAATTGCTCAAATAAGGATGTTCCAATAATTTCCTATGCTAAGGATTTTAACCAAACCATCTTTCCCCTCCCATTTTTTACCCTCTGTGTTATGTTTAAATACAAAACACACTGCAAGCATAGACAAAGACCAGCAAATTCTCTATGTCTGGGCTTCTCTGGCAAATTCTCTCTCAGTGGTGCCCTCTCGGTGGCTGTAAGCAGCGATGTTGATCAAAGGGGTTGAAAGTTACATGCAGACCTCAGTTTTGTTGGGTTATTTAATACATGTGTAACATATTAATGGCAAATTTTCATGCTTCATCTGTTTTTATAGCCTTATCGAATCTCTTTCCTTTCCTCTAGGGAATAAAATTATTTTACTTTTGTTTGGAGAAGGTAGAATATGCCTAGTTCAGCCAAGAAATTGGGCAGAGCAAGAGGAATGATTGCACCTAGGGGACAGGGAATGTGGATGGGAAGCCAGAAAACCTGAAAGTAATCTGCAATTAAATAATAGCAATCATTTTGTAGAAAGAAAATGGAAGTATAAACAAAGCTAGCTGAAAATTAAAGTTAATGAGGCAAATCACACTGAGATTTCAGGGTTTCAAATAGGAGGAAACTGATGTATGAAGGAGAGGGGGTCTCCATGAAGAATATTTAACATGAATTAGTGACTAATAAGCCAAGAAAGTTGCATTGAAAATCAGCAAGTGTAGAGCTAAGGGTGGCCAAAAGGGGAATCAGGAGATGCCGAAACTTCGTGGCCGTGTCAAGCTGGTGTTGCCAGAGGTGTTTGGCTGCCTGTTTTTGTCTCCCAAACAAAAACAAACCTTCACACAGTTGAAGAGCTGTTTGGGTGAACTGGGTAGAAGAATTCCTGTGGGTTCAACCCGTGGGGAGGGGGAGAGGTAATTTTTAAATACATGGATTCCCCAGTTCCATTTGTTCCATGAGGCACAACTTGTGGACAGCAAATGAGTAAATGAGTAGCTGGGGCAAAGCTTTGCTGGCTTTAAGTGATCATCAGAGTGCAGAGAATCAGTCTTAGGAAGAATTAAGACTGCAATCTGTGGTATTTAACCACATAAGAGGGAGGTTTGCAGCAAGGAAGACATCTGTTCCTGATTAAAGACAGCGTATATTTCTTCCCCAAAATTAAAAGAACACTTTCACCTTGACTTAATTTTTGATAAGGATGATGTTGATGAGCACAAAGGCAGGCTGATGAAGAATGATGATAATGGCACTAAAAGTCAGAGCAGGTTCAGTGCATTCATGTGGAGGAGAGGAGATAATCTTCCTCCCAGGGTATCAAAACTGATAGTGTTTTCCTTATTTCCTGTAATTCTGAGACACAGGGGTGTCAAGCAAAATAAAGCTCTGGTCAAGCTTCACTACTGGAAAGCATTTTCAACAAAGAAACTAAGATATATACAAACATAATGCAATAAATGGTGTCACGGGTTTCCCAAGAGTAGTACGAGATTAGCTCCATTATCTCACTTCCATGATATGTATTTTTAACATTGAGGATTACATGTACAGTTAATCTATATATATTTAAGGACTAATAACTGTTATTATGACATTAGGGTGGAGCATTAGTAATTACGAATGAAAAGACATGGCATAATATGAGAATGGGAAAATCTCCATAATTGCCTTCATTAACGAGTTCGGCATTAAAAAGCAGGAACATGTCAGTGAAGTATTCTAGCAGCTCAAAGCCAAGCATCACTGACAATGGAGGAGGAGGTGTGCATGACACAAGGATTGGATTTTGCTAAGGATTTGAAGTAATAGCAGTGGGATGAAATCTAATAGTTGAGAGTCGTTCTCATAGGAACTGGTGTATGTAACTAGTATATAAATCACCAGCTGAAAATGACACAAAGGGAAAAAAACAACGGAGTGTTGCAAAGATAAACTATAAATCACCAATACCTAATGTGACTGTGGAAAAAAATCCTGGGTTACTCCTAGTACAGGGAAAAAAGAAGAAAAGAAAAAACCCCAAGGGGTTGCTGACACCATAACAGGCCTGTTATGAATAATGTTGGCTTCCCGCACTAAGGAAAGGTGAATTCGCATGGGAAACAAGCATAAAGAAATATTATTAATAACAGGGGAATGGGATGCCTATATACAGAGAAAGGAATTAATATTGGCTCGTTTAAACTGCAAGGTAAAGGCCGGCTGGGGACTGGGGCTGCTCTCACACACCAGCAGAGAGTGGAAGCCGAAATGAAGCACTGGGCTGGCTCACAGGGAAATGAGCTGGTGCTGCCTTTAAACCAGCCAAGGCTGGAAATTTGGGGGCTGCAGACGAGAGCAGTGAGGCAGTACAGAAGCAGGGCACGGGAATGCAACCTGGCTTTAAAAAAGGAGCTGGATAAATTTATAAGAGGCCAAATAAATTGCTTTCCGTAAGAGCAGCAAATCCAGTGTGTCGCACGAGAGGTGACCCTTCCACGCCAGGAATCTGGAATCCAGGGGTGAATGTGTTTGCTGAGTCCCAGTTCTGCTCTGGGCTCAGCTCCAGCTCCAGCTGGACATGGGGGTCCTGGTGCCTCACCCATCCGGGAGCGTGGCCGTGCCACCGCCGGCCTCTGGCGTGACAGGAGCTGGCCCCTGCTGTCCCCAGCCCCGTCAGCAGCTCAGTGACAGCCTGGGGGGGGTCCTGTAACTCTCCCTGGTGCGTGGTGGAGAAGAAAGGGTCAGCACAGAGCTGCAGACAGGGAGCTCATTCTCCCTGGGAAAAATGCCTGCGTTTTCTGCCATGCTGACTTGTCTGATAATCAGAAACTCTGCAGTTGCTGAAATATACTCTTTAAACATCATCAATAAGATGCTCTGGCAGCTGGATTTCAGACCTCATGCTGGGACACAAGAAAAAAATAAATCTACAAAGTCTTAAGTTTCTTGTTCCCTGTCCAAAAACTGGACTGCCGACAGATAGAATTTTTTTTAATGATGCTTTTGTTTTTTTCTTCCCATTTTCTGTGCTTTTTATTTCCACAGAAAGGTTGAAACGTAACAGCAATATTTGCATTCCGTGTTGCCGAGTTATAAACATGCTATAGCACTTAGGCCTAATTTGAATAAAAAAGAAAGAAGCTGTCATTAGTTAAAGATAACAAATCTCAGGCTAGAATACATCCCAGTCTACCCTGTGTGCCCATTGGGCCCTTTACCTTCTGCTGTATTGGGCTTTTCTAACCCCACGGCTGAACACTAATAATTAAGTCGGAAAGTGCTGAGGTAATTAATCTTTCTGAGGCAATAGAGTTTGATTGATCTTCTACCTTTAATCAAATTAGCTCGTACGGAGGTGGGGGAATGTAATGGCTGAGCACGGCTCTGTAGCACTTTGTGAAGTGCCAACCTCCGCGATGACCTCCTGCCAGTGCACCCATGAATCACGGTCTGGGAGCCTCCACAGCAATCATTAAGTGGCTGTGTGATTTATAAGATGGGGGAATTGGCAGAGATCAAAACCAGGATGTGCTCAACACTCCCCTTTTAAGGTGTGCCTCTCTTAGGGGTGCCTGTGTGGCACGCGTTGAATGTCACAGGGCTGAGAGCTGTGTGGATTTTCCAGATGTTTCAGCCATCTCTTTCTAAAATGACTTTAGTTAGAAGCACATAGAGCGAAGCAAGCCAGCAGAAACTCCTATAAAACAAAACATTGTGGTGTTCTGGATTTGTTCCTGACTGGAGAGTGGGTAAAAGGGCAGACTGGAGAGGTCAATTTGCAGTGATACAGATGAGTGGCTTTCGCAAGCAGATTTTCACTTGTACCTGAGAGGATAGAGATTGCATATTCAGAAATAATTCCATGATTTGGTAATTTGATCCCTGGGTGCCTGACTTAAGAGTTATTAAAGCAGCTGACACAAAGAGGGGAAAAATGGACGGAGCAAATTAAATTTAAAAATGCAAAAGCAAAAGATTCTCCCACCTGGCCTGTCTCAGTCAAACACAGCACTATAAACACAGACTCTGAGTTTTAACATTTTCTACTTTATGTGTATGAAGAGCACTCTCTATAAATTCTTTTTAAAGCAAATTTTAGATACTTTACTGCTGATATCAGAGTATAAAGTCTCGATCTACACTTTCTACTCTTTGAAGAAAAGTAAGATAAAAGCAAGTTTTCTGAGATGCGCCATGTCCTTTCATGCAGAATCAATGGGGATTGGTGAGGAAAATCAATGGGGAAAATATGCTGGGTTTTCTAGACTGCATACTGGGATGAATTTACTCGGGCAATACTAACATGTTTGTGAATACCACCTAATGTAACTCTGGACTGAGGTTTAGAGTAGAAGTTACTCTGTCTAAAGTGATTAGAAAGAATAGCTCCACCTTACAGCTGAGAGATCAGTCACTTCTCGTGAAATAATAAGGAAGGCTTTAAAGCATTTGTTTTGGTGGGGTTTTTTTTAATAATAAATGAGATCTGACATCTATAAGCAGTGATTTAGTGGCAGATGTTGTGTGATATGTATTTATGCTATCACTTAAGATGACATGGTAATGGATAATCCTATTTGTTCTGTTTATGAAAGTTTTAAAATATATTGCTATAGCGAGCAGGCTGGTGGGGCAGAGGTGGACAGAGAACAAATTTCTTCCCTCTAGGTTTTCAAACTCCTTTTAGCTCTGACTGGCTGTCATATTTGCAGTAAATAGAGGCCCTGGAGTCTGGCTGGGTGAATGGAATCTAATTTGGAGCGCTCTGTGTCCAGCAGTTTGTTAGGGTTTGATGGCTGCGATCGCTCCAGGACTCACAAAGGGCGCGGATTGAAACGGGAAGTTTGTCTGGAGCACACGAAAGCTGAAGCCACTGGTTCCCTCCTGGTGACACCTTTGAGGATGGGTGTATCCTGCATATCTCAAATCTACGTGGGAGTGAGATAGAAGTTTATCAGGAGGAAGCAGAGCTCTGAGGCAGAAGCAATCCCTTACCTTGCCAGTGGGTTTGAGGGTGCCGCGTGTGGCAGCGGGGCACTGATGTCCGCTGGCAGCAGGGGTCTGGGGTGCCAAAGTCATCCCACTCCAGCACGGCTCCCATCAGAGGGGAGTGTTGGCCCTCTCTTAGAACAAACCTTTCATTGCTTCTAATTTTTATTTGGCCACCCAGGCAGAAAGGAAAAGTCCATATGAAGTTTGTTACAAAGCAGTTAATTCCATGTCCTTCCTCCGTCTCTTGACTTTGTCTCAAACTTTCTCTTCTTTCTTCTTCTAAGAATAGAAAAGCACAGATGATGCAATTCATCTTTTTTTTTACTAAATCAAGCTAATCAGTGGCTGCAAGAGGAGCTTTTAGCAATATGAAATATTAAGATGTTTGGTAGCGCTGAGTTCCTGTTTTAAAAACGGAAATATAGGGAAAAAAATTGTCTCTTTTATATAATTTAAGCCATGCGAAAAATTTCATCATTATAATTTGATTTGAAGCATCTTAATTTATTACTTGATTTCCACTGTGATTAATGAAAATATATATCAGGAAGTATATTTAGAGACTGTCTTCAGCTACCAGTCTGTCTTAGAAATTAAATGGAAAAATTGTATTTATTGAACAAAGCAGATTTCCAACTGACAGTGCGTTTCAAATCACAGCATTTGCTGACTCAAATCCGATCAACTCGATAAATCCCAGTGATTGTTGTTCTTGTTTGTGTGGAAATGTGGTCATCCTTTAATCTGATGTTTTCCTCCTAACTGGACTTTGGGTAGGGAAATAGGATTGATCCAGTCTTGAAGAATGCATCAGGAACAACTAGAATTGTTCCAAAATGCTCATCTGTATCCATATATTCCTGAGTAGGGGAGATATTTTTGCCTTTAGTCTTCAAATATCTTTTAGCCTTCTGGAAAAGCAGCGTATTGTTAATAAACTGCCATTCCTGTCTTTTTTTGAGGTTGTGTGATTGGCATTGTGATATTTTTATTTTCTGGTTACTGCTGAAACCTTGACTTTGCTGTGTCTCAGTAAGGAAAAGCCCCAAAGCCCTTGTGCAGGCTCCTCATCGGGGCAACACGGGGTTGGTGTCCCTGTGCATGCTGCTGACCCAGCCACTGTAACTCCAGCTTTTCTTGAAACCTACTGGTCACTGATGTGATGTACTCATTCTGAAAAGTAAAATATATTTGTCTGGGTTGAGCTGAAGAGAGCTGGGCAAAATATTTATGATTATACTTTTGGATTTATATTACCCCAGAGCTTGAGATTCTCACCTTTGTGTTTAATACCCATAAATAATGTTGCTGCTTCGGAGTTAGTGGCAGGATTTTGCAGGGATTCTGCTTTATTCGTAGTGCTGTGTGGTTCAGTAGTGTTCCTATTAACTCAAGTGACATTCTAATTGCTGTTAAATGTTTTCAGAGTTACCTCTGCATGTTGCTGAAGTCAGCAGTTCCAGCAGCTCCAGTCTCACGCATCCATTTCAGAATTCTCAGCCCGGCCTCATGCTGTCTCGGTTGTTTGTACATATCCATTCCCATGTTTCAGTTGGAATTAGATGGTAAAATCCCTGGATTACAGAGAGAAACTTTGCTCTGCATTCGTGGGGCTCTGAGCACAATGTGGCTGTTATGCTGATTTTCTCCTCCCAGTGGAATTGCAGTAAAAATCATCACAAACACTTGTGGAACAGAAGTGGAGCAGATCTGTACAAAAAACATGTGCTGTGCTAGCAATGCTTCTAAGTGCAAATCAGGTCTTGTTTTCATTTTGCCTGCAAGAACCAATTAGCTCAGGGTTTTTTGATTGCCCGAGTTCAATTCCACTGCTGGTGCTGGTGTGAATGGGGTGAGCAGACGGGAGCTGTGTGTGGCTGAGGGCAGGTTCTGGCATTGCTGGGCAGTGCTGTGGCATCACCCTGGGGTAATTCAGAGTCACCTGGCTGCCAGATCAGTGGGGACACAGAGGTTCCTATGATTGGAAGCTCATTTAATCATCCTGGATAAGGTGCCTAGCAAATATTTCCCTGCCTCTGTGTGTGCCAGTAATGCCGACTTGAGGATTGTGTTTTGCAAATGCTTTTGTGTTCCTCAGGTTTGTGTCACTTCAGCCATGGTGAACAACACTGATGCATGTCGAATAGCTTGGCTGAGATGGGATAACAGAGTGGGAGAGTGAGATGGAGCAGGACCTTACAGCACGGGATAACAGAGTGGGAGAGTGAGATGGAGCAGGACCTTACAGCACGGGATAACAGAGTGGGAGAGTGAGATGGAGCAGGACTTTACAGCACGGGATAACAGAGTGGGAGAGTGAGATGGAGCAGGACTTTACAGCACCTTCACCTTTTCCTGCTCCGTGCTTTGGAATCTCACTGCCTCCTGCCATGCCTGGCTGCCAAACAGCTCTGTTGTGATTCTTGTCCTTGCGGTGCTGAAAGCTCTGCTTGGTGCATCAAATTAGAGTCCTCCCTTTATAATAATAGTAGGAATAATAAAATAATAGCAGGAAGCAACAATTGATCCATCTGAAATGCTATTTCCAGGAAAAGGGCATGGCTGCATGGTCTGCTGGACTTCAGTTCCTCTCATTCAAAATAACCCTGTCTCTGTGAAGCACCAGGAAGAACAATCATGCTATTTCAATAGTCGTTCTTTTATCTGGTTGTCTTGACTGATGTTCCAAGCCCAGTGTCCCAGAAGATGTGTCCTCTATAGGGTGAGACGTTATGAAGTCTGGCCCTCATCTAATACTTTGAAAGAAAGCAAGCCTTTCTCTGCCAGGGTAGGCTTTATTCGTGTCACATACTAATCATACACCAAAGCACTGTTTAGAAATAGAAGGACAACCTTTGCCTCTCTTCCTTAGTAGCAGTACATATAAAGAAAAACAGTGGCAATAAAAGGAAATAGGAGTGGTGAGAGAAAGCACTTTGAAAACTATAAAGGCAAAAATTATTTTTATCTCATTAGAACTGGTATTAAAGCTTTTCTTTATACACGTTCTCATTTTTTTTACTGGGGGTCAAATATCAGCGATTGCAGATTCTGCTGGGGTGGACCTCTCATCCATCTGTCTCTAAAATTAGGTCCTTATTTCTCTTTTTTGTGAAGATCACAAGAATCTTTCTCCATCAGCCCCCTTATTGCCCTGACCTACTCCAACACTGGAAAGTATTCACAGGATTGTGGAAAAAGGGTCCATCTGTAAATGAAGCAGGTCCTTTATCTTGTGTTGCTCTGTCCTTGAATGGAATAGCATTTGTTTCGTCTGTATGTAGGGTCACATGAGAATTAGGAGTTTGGATTATTACAGCATGATTTACATGTTTTAAAGAATACTAACAGTTAAATAATCTGCTTGGATATTGAACTATCTGGTTTTCCATCAAAGGATTCATAATTAAAAGGTTTTAACTTTTGGAAAAAGGATGAGGTGCTTCCTTCTACATTTTATTTTGTATTTTTCTTTCACATTTGCTAAGCTACAGAAAGATTTAAAAAGGGCAATACTGTGAATTACTCTGGAGTTAGTCAAGAAGAATTCTTCTTGGTTTGCTTTCCTGCCCCTGAAATCTTCTGATTTTCGCTACAGCAGGGCTATTTCTGCAGAAGGCGTTTGTGCCTGGATCACTGGATGACTCCTGGCTCTTAATTTGTGTCAGAATGCAGCAGACTGCCAAATCCATGTCCCAGCTTCAGAAGCATTGTTGTCTCTGTCATCCTACAGCTGGCACAGCAGAAGAAAGCAGCGAGGGAAGAGCCATGAGTTCGCAGGGCTGATCATAGCAGGGCTTTAGCACCAACACTTAACTGCTCGATAAACCTAATGAGCCCACTTGGTTTAGCTGGAACTGCTGTGTCTCTAACAAGAGCCTGGCTCGCTGTGTCTTAATGCAGTGGGAGGTTTTGTGTCTTTGAGCCGAGGCAAGGGCCGTGGAGGGAGGCCTTTGAGGAGCATTTCCGTGGAGTGTTTGTCTCCAGCAGAGCCCGTGCTGTGCCAGGGGCTCTGCAATCACAGCTGCTCACTCACAGCCCTCGAAAGCAGAGGTTTCACATTGAATGATTGACATCGCCGAGGAGGGCACTGTCCACATCGTGATGACCCAATCCAATGACAGAAAAATCAAAGATCGACAATGCAGCCACAAAGTCCAAGAGAGGTAAGGTATTTCAGAGCATGGAAAAGAGGAAAACGCCCTGAGCTTACTCTAGCACCTGTGTTAGGAATGAATCGTGATAAGGATTACAAAACTTAGGATATAATAATTTAGCCACTAAAGATGTCTTAACAAAAAGCTCCCTCATAATTCTTTCTTTATGCTTTCTATAATACTGAATTGTAGGATTTGTTTTCCCTTTGAAACACAGTCACAAAGAAACATGGTTCTGCTTTGTGCATTCATCTCTAACCTCTGCTGCCAACTTTGCATCTCCAATCTAAAGAGTTCAAGAGAAATTATAATACAAGGAAGCAGATGTTTTCTCTTTTGTATAACACCTATTCTTGATGAATAAGGATAAAAGATGGTGAATGTGGGGGGACATTAATATTTCTTGTTAAAACATGCTTCGCAGGCTGAAGAAACTCATATACATAATGATAGTCAAATGTCGGCGAGTAAAAATAGGGGTTTGTTAAAAAACAGCTGTGCTGCACAACTCTTTGACAGAAATAGAGGAATGCTTTATCCAGTGAAATTCACAGAATTTATTTAGAAGAAACCGTAGCTGTTAATTTTCATCAAGACAGAAGGTTAACGAGTCTGAAATGGAGGGGCTGGTTCAGCCTCGTTTCATGACCATGGAAAAAGAAATTTTTAACTCTGACAGAGCTCTCGCTTTGCTCACAGCAGATTTCTCTGTGGCACCATGCTGTAGTTCCAGTGCATTTTTTAATGCACCATCATCCTCACGTTCCCTGAGAACCTTTCAGGAGCAACTGACACACAGCAATGCCGCAGTTTAATGCTCTTGCTAGCGGCTGTTTTTAGGTGTTTTCCCCAAGGTTCTGTTGCAGCCATTGCCCCGTTTCCCAGTGGCAGTGCTGGGCTGAGAGCCTGTGCCCTGGGCAGCACAGACAGCGCCTGGGACTGTCACTGCCGTGGGGACACAGGTGCTCCCTGCAGTGCTCACCTGCAGTGGCACTGCCTGAGCAGCTCTCCAGGGAATTTGGGTAGGACAGACTCCAGGTCAGGAAAGATCCCGGCCGTTCAGCCAAAGCATCAGCAGCTGTGCTACAGACTGTCCACTCTGTGAGTTTAGGAAGCAGCCCTGGGCAGCCGCCCGCACTGGGAGGCAGGGGATTTTATTAACTGCAGCACTGATGAGGCCCTGGAATGTATAGAACAGAACTGTGTTGCATTTATGCTGTAAAAATTGGTCACCCTTTAAACTGTAACTGCATCCTGCTATTTACAGCAGCTGGGAGAAACTGGCTCTGACGCCCTGCACTGAGCAGTCTCTGACCTGTAATGCACAATTTGCAAATAAACACGTGAGCAGAGTAGACAGGGGGGTCCCAGACAGGTTTTTCTGGTGCAGAAGCTGGAAGTGAGACTGGCACAGCCAGGCAGCTGCATTTCTAAATCACAGTCGCTCTATCCTCTGCCCCCCAGGAAATGCTCTCTAATCCATAAGCACTTTGCATGCTGAGGTGAGATGTTAAATACCAAGAATTGCTTCTATATAATAAGATTATGACACAAACCAACAAGAACAGGGATCTCAAGGTTAAAGATAGCATTTCTCATTCAATCTGAGCTGGTAGAAGGGAAGGAAGAGATTAGAGAAAAAGGAAAGAAAACCAAAAAAACCCCACAAACCACCAAATTGAAGCTGTGACTACATCAAGTTATTCAAGATATATCATACAAAGGCTTTTTAATCTGATGTCAGTGTGTGTATATGTGTAATTAAAATATATGTGTTTTCCGTTGTTAAAATATTGCTGTTGAGACAAGATCTTTCTCAGATATTTGCTCCAAATGTACCTGATTCAAGCCATCACGGTCTTTTTGGCATGTAAAGTTTCTTGCTATAAGAGGGACATATTTTAAGGCAGATGGAAACTTCTTTTCCCACAGCAGTAGAAGATGGTTCCAGTAAAAATATACTATCTTTACTCAGACGTCCATGGTAACAAATAGAGAGAAATAAACCAGCTTTTTCTCCCAGCAGAAATCCCTTTGAAGACAAACGTGTTTTGGTTTTGGTTTTGTTTTTTTCTTTACTCAGGTATTGGTGGTATTTCTGGAACATATTTGGATGTTAAGTGTTTTCTCTGAGCTTCTGTTAAAATTCCGCTCTGAAACAGAAAACTGTAAAATCGGTAAGATAAACCCCAGTGTTTAGTTCTATTCCAAAAATGTTCATTTTCCAGACGAGAAGTTCAGCTGAAAAGTGGGATGCCACTTTTCTTTCATGGCTTGTAGGAAAAAGACATCTTTCTCTGGAGTCCTTGATGGATCTTGCCTTTTTCCTCCCATTGTGTCAGTAATTTATGGAACTTCTGCTCATGCCAGAAGAAGTTGTAAAATGTATTTGTAAATTACTCTTTGAGCATCTTGAACTAGAAGACCTGTTTTATTTGATGTGAAAATAATTCTCGTTTCATGTGTAAGATATATAAACTGCAACAGTAATGCTGCATTGATTGTACTGCTTTGTTTGGAAAAAAATACAAGCAACCCTGAGTGAACAAGGCAATTTTCAGCCTTGATTAAATAGAGCAGACAGAGGAAAGGCTGAGGAGGAAAAAAAAGAGCTCTGAAACTATGGACAGAGCAGTTCACTCAGGCAGTACAGATTTTCTCCTGATTTTCCCTTCATGTGCTTCAGCTTGGTCACATATTCAGCAGCAGAATGATGGGGTTATAATACTCTTTTCCCAAAACATACTGAACTCAGTGCTGCCTTCGAGCAGGGCCCTTGTTTGCCACCCAGGATCTTATCTGAAAACCTGTCTGGCGCTGAATGGTCTCTGGTGTTGGTGGGATTTTGGTTAGTCCTGCTCTGCCTCTTCACTGATACTTTTTTCTAGTAACTTTGGGGTCCATGGTGGCACTGGGGTAGAAGTTACAGGTGCCACAGGCTCTCTGTCTCACCAAATGGGGGATCATTCCCCAAAAAGATCTTTCACCAAATATGGTGGAACTGTGAAGTGGCTAATAGCAAGAACTATCAATCTATAAGTTATTACAATTGCTGTTTGCAATTATAAATGCCAAGGCATAAATTAGGAATCTCTGGGCCTCAGTGTAACAGGCACAGCCCTGCCCAAATTTCACTAGGAAGTGCAATAAATAAAGTGATAGAACTTCAGAAATGACATCTTCTATGAATAAATGCAAATAAATTGGGCATGAAGGTGTTTGGGGTGGTGGAAGAGAGTACTTGGATTTTCAGCAGTGACAGAACTAGATAAAAGACCATTCTTAATGTACAACCACCCCTATAGCTGTAATGTGCAACAGAAAAGAAGAAGTTTGTTTCAAATCTAAGTTTGAGAAAGAATCTTTTACATTGAGATTCTGCCAGTGGCTGGGTACTACAGAGACCGATTTTCCCCAGTCACAAGGCAAACAAACTACCTGTATGTAAATTCAGCACCTTTGATCAGAAAAAAAATGCTTGGAATTATATTATATTTTCATTTTAACACTGAAACTTGTATGTGCTTGGAAAGCTGAACAGCACGTCTGGCTTTAGCCTGTGCTCATTTATAATGACTAATTATCTAATGATGATGGTGTTCAGCATGCATGAGAGCTCCTGTAGCAAGATTGGGAATTTTAAGGGAATGCTGTAGATCAAATGATAATGTCTCATTTGTATTCTCTTAGTTCCCTAGTCACCACTGCATTTCGTAAAGCAGCTACAGAAATGGACTGCAAGTATGCATCATTTTTGTGTGAGATGAGAAAAGGCTCAGTGGTCCTTAAACAGTGCAAGCAATCCCCTTCCCACACCTTGCAGCATCAGCTGATGCTGTTCCGAGCAAATCACGCATTGCATGGAATGAGTTTTCAATCCTGTCACAAAGTGCCCCACTCCTGAGGTCTTTAGGGATAAAAAAATGTATAATTGAAGGCAGAATTAGCTCTGTTGGAGTACCTGGACGTGTGGTGTAATTCCTGTCACCCATCTCTGCCTGGTGATCCCTCTGCTGTGCAGCCGGTGTGGGGTGTAGGACCATGGGATATGTGGGGTGTGTGTAGGACTGTGACCTGAACAAAAGCCTCTGTTTCCACTTAGAAATGGGAAGCTTGGTAATCCAGTTAAATCTTTTTTTTTTCTTTTTCTGTTTGCAGCTGTTAATTAAATGGATAGGAATCTGTTTAGCAAAATAAAAATGGTTTATTACGTTAAAAGGAAAGAATTAGAAATGTGATCGTTCTGTTTTAAAGAGATTTAGGAGTTTTCCATTGACAGGGACCGTAATCTGGCTTCTATTCTGATGTCAGTATTTTCCACTGTGGAGGAGATCTGCTGTATATGCGCACATCTATGCATATTTATCTGCCTTCATAATGCGAACAAATTGCTTGTGCATCTCAACACATGTATCTGCAGATGCATACATCTCCTCTCCCACTGGCTGAGGGCTCAGTTCTGCTTAATTCAACATTTTCTCAAAGACGCTGTCAGGGAGCTTTGCTGGGGAAAGCCACATCTGCCCACGGAAGGCAGCCTTGTAATTGGCAACATCAGAGGGCAGAGTGCTGTAAAGCCCAGCCTGGGCACAGCCTTGCGAAGCTGAGCTCGGCTTTTAACCTGCAGCAGCCTCTGTGCCTTCTTTGGTTAAATTCCCTCCTCCAAGCACTTCCAGTGGAATTCAGTGGGTCTGCCCTGAATGAGCGCTGTTAAGTAGGTGCCTAAGTGTTTTCAGGCTTTAGGCTTTACAAGCTTTCATAATTAGCGCTCTAGACAACATTAATTAAAGAGTACTTTAGGAAGAATATAGCTGTTTAAACCTCTCCAGTGGTTTGCATCTTATTCAGGGATCCCAATCAATGCAGCACATGGGTAATCCACTCAGAAAGCCAGGCATGATTATAGTTTGATATAATCTGTATATACATCTTTGAAATTGTATATAGCAAACATAACTCTATATGAAGTCACTTCAGTTCAAGGACAATTAAAGAAGACAGTAATAATGAAGGAAACATATGTTTTCATTTTCATTATAATTTCTTCAAGAATTGTGATCTGTGGCAATCAGATATGATGAAGAGGGAGGTTTTCCTGAGGCTAGCAATATTTCCCTTATTTCCTCATTTTGCCTTGGGACGGTTAGAATTTGTATCTTACTCATCCTCCTGTTATTATACAATAATAATATATATTACTATAAAGGGGAAGGAGTAAAAGTAAAGCACTGACTGAGAGTTTTTACAGAAAAGAAAAAAAGACATTGAAACGTTAAGCATGATGTTATATCTGAGTTATTGTGCAAGGCTGGTTTGGATTTTTTTGTCCCGCTGTACTTGGGATACGGTGCAGTCATCTGTCTTCCCAAAACCATCTGAGTGTCATGTGGCAAATTTTTTGATGTATGATTGAGGATTGTGTTTGGCAGTATAGGATCCCCTGCAGCAGCTCTACTTAGGGCTTAAACACAGTTTTAATTCTTGACGTTCCTTGTCTTTTATGCTCTTTTCCTCCCATGTTGAGATAATTTCCAAATGCTGATGAAGAAAATTACTGCATCTTGTACTGATATAGCTGCAAAGGCACAATAAAATTTGACACCTTCCATTTGGTGTGTCCTGATCAGAAATAGTTCTATCTCTCAGAACAAATTATTTTGAAGCCTAAAGCAGGAAGGATATAATAGTTAAGCGCAAAATTACCTGATGGGTTTTTAATCACCCTGACAATTATAAAATAAAAGATCTCTGTCCATTACTGAGAGAGGAACAAAGACCAAGAGTAGAAAAAGAGACAATGGCAAAGTAAATGATTGAGGGGCTGGAAGCCTCCTGTGCTATCTAAAACATCTAAAGATGCTCAGCAGTGACTCAGACATTTCCTTGAGTACGCTGAGCTGCTTTTCATCTAGCTCTGTGTGTTAACTACTCCAACAGAAAGAAAATACTGAAAAGCACCTGGACGATTTGCTTGTCTGCTTGTTTTCCTGTCATGTTTCCCTGGAAAAAAGTGGTGGACCCAGAATGCCTGCAGGGTTTGAAGTGTGGAAGCACATCCAAGGCACTGGCAAGGCTCCAGGCAGAGAGCAGGACTGCAGCAATTCTTTGGGGTAAGGGCTGGAGGTGCCTAAACCCACAGAAACTCCCACCTTCACAGTAGTGACAGGCTTCCTTTCCAAAGGGGTCAAAGATAAAGGATCTGGAAGTCTATAGATAATATTTCTCTGTTTTCTTTGAATGATTTTTTTTTTCCCCTGTATGCACTTTCCAGTCCCTCTCAGCATTGCTCCCAAAAGTTCCACTTAGTGAAATTAGGTAACGATCAGACAATAATTATTAACCAGGTAAGCTCGATTCATCATTTTTTCCTCTGGCCTCGACTCCGTGCCAGTGACTGCTGATTATAAATACCATTAGTGAAACAGAAATCAGCAGAATGTACTCAAGTTTCTCTTTTCAAACAAGGGGCTATTTTTCAGCATTCAGGTTCCCCATAGGCTTTTAATCAAGGTTATGGGAAAGTCCATAAACTTTCTGCTGAATATTTAACAAGCTGAAGGTCGCAGCAGACATGAGATCCCAAGGACGAGGGAAACGAGATTGCAATCAGAAGAGCAGAGGAGACCTGGCGATAAGCAAAGCTTTGTCTACAGATAATATCTGCCAGAACAAACACCAGAGTCACGTTTGCCAGCTTCTTTTGTGAGATTTAATTTTCCCAGTATAAACAGCCACAAAAAGGGGGTAAACATGATTGGGGGCTGTTTGCAGCAATGTTAGTCACTGAATTCCTTTGAAATGGTGATTGAAATGCAGTCAGAAAAGAAGTTTAAAAAATGGAAAATGTTTCATTGTAGTTACATACTTTTCTTTTTTACTGACCTGAAATCCTAATTCCCTGACATTTTTTTAATAAATTCTCTAAACAACCTCTATTATACTGAATTTCAATGCCTGTTTATATGAGTAGCCAACAATTTTTCTTTGCTAGATCTTTTTAATTGAACAATTTTTAACAGTCTAGTTGTGACAATATTTTCCTGTGTACAAATGGAAAAGCAGTCTTGCAGAAACTCTTACCCGTGCCTATCCAGCAGCTATAAAAATATAATTATAGCACTCTGCATAATGCATGGAGTGAATATTCAGAAAAGTTATCTGAAATGTCAGCCTGGAGAGGCTACACAGGGTGTCCACTGTGCTGTGGCTTTGCAGCAGCAGTGCCCAGAGCTCTGTGGCCACAGCGGCTGCAGGAGCTCTGCAGTGGCACAGGAGGCACTGAGCGTGTCTGAGATGGCATCAACCTGCAGCTTTCTTGGGCATCCTCACAACTGCCTGACAAAGTTCTCTCCCCAGTAATTAGTGCACTTTAACCTGTGTATTTCCTGAAGCTGATATGTTGCTTATCCCTTATTTGTAGCGAGAAGTCAATGAAATATTTAATACTTAGTGTCATAGCCTATTCTGAATAGTATAGATATGAATTCCCTTGGTAAAACCAAGTTGTCCTGTGACTTTTTATCTGATGAGGGTGGGCAGGCCCCAGCACAGCGTGCCCAGAGAAGCTGTGGCTGCCCCTGGATGCCTGGAAGCGTCCTGGGCCAGGCTGGACAAGGCTTGGAGCAGCCTGGGATAGTGGGAGGCGTTCCTGATCATTACAGAGGAGGGGAAGTTGATGGTCTTTAAGGTCCCTTCAAACCCAAACCATTCTATAATTCTGTGATTTTTCTCCCTGCTTTGTGTAAGAACGATTAAAATATTTACCCTCAAAAATTCCGCTGAACTCGGAGTTGGTGATGTAACTCAAAAGCTGAGCACATCCCATTTCTGTTAATAGAATAACACAGTTTTCCAGTAAATCTGGTTAAAATAGGTAGAATAGACTCATAATATTGTCTCTGCCTTAATTATTATGAGAGAAGAAAGGCTGCAGAGAAGAAACCACGCTAAAGGTTTTTCCTCCTTTTATTATAGCAGATACTGTTAAGGACCACAAATGTCAGCAACTCTGTGACCATTCTAGGTCTGGGACGATTTCGTCAATCAAATTGTTGATTTGGGGGTTAATTTCTTAGAACTGGATGAATTTTTTCTTCAGGTTATTCCTTTCATAATTTGTTCACTGTTGTTGAGAGAAAGGAGAGCCCAGAAGAGAACTGTAAGCAAGCTGCTATTTTTTATGACAAAACATTTGAGACGTTTCTGTTTCAAAGGTTCTGGTTTTTACACCACATTCATAACCTCCATCATTCAGTGAACAGATTCTTTAGTCCTTGTCAAGCATTTCCAACAGGGAAGGCTAAAAGAGACCCAAGATTTTTTCACTGGAAGCTGGAATCCCTTTTCCCTCCCAAATGCACGAGGACTGCCCACCCAGAGTGGCTGGCTCTCTGCCCCACGTGCAGTGCTGATCCTGGCATCCCTGTCCACACTCTGTAATGATGAAAAATTTGTGCGCCTCAGGAGCAGAGATTTTTGCATGACTCCTTTCCGAGCAGGGAAGAAGAAACCTGGCTGGGTATTCTCCCTTGCCAGACCTAAACCCCCAAGTCTTACCTCATTATGTGGGATGAGGATAATTTTTTCCTGTGTGGGGCTGACAGGGCGGGATCCATCACCCCTTGGTTTTGATCATGCTGTCAAGCCACCTCTGCCACCATATAAATAATTTCATCTGGAAAGAACCTCACTCTTGCTGCTGTATTTAAAAATACAAGAGAAAAATTTGAATTGTGGCATTTTTAATTCTGGCCATAAAAAACCAATCAAGCACTGCAACAATGAAACTTGTCTGATAAAAGGATTGAAAACCTGAAGCAGAAGTTGTTTAATAATAAATGGGATCTCAGTGCTGCACTTGTAAGACACTTGTGTTTCGCTTGAGACTGTGCTGCTCTCAAGACAGAGGAGCTGAAAAGAAGTGTATTGTAAACATCCATTATATATAGTTCATGCATACATCTCGTTCCTTTGCCGCTCTGATCACGCAGAGTTACACTTTCAGCATAAGACAAACACGTTCGGCAACTGATGAAAAAATTAGAAAGCTCGTGTCGGAGATAAATCTTTTAACCCCACTACGTTTAATTTGTCCAGTGAACTTGTACAGAATGGAAATATCACAAAGTAGCAAGTGTAAAGCCACAAGAACCAAGTTTGTTTTGCTGGTTTAAATAGAGAATTTTGTTAAAAATGTAACTACTCCCAAATATTACTACCAGGAACAAAATTAAGATTAAAATATCTGTTTAAAATTTAAGTTTTGGCATTTTTAAAATTTTTTCTCTAATTTATAAACTCAGTTGCTGTCTTACCAGCTCAGTGGGGGACATTTCAGTGTGGACCTATTGAGTTTAGTTTTTCCCTGTAACAAATCTTAATACTCTTGTTATCCTTGATGAAATACCCTTGATGAAATATGCTTGTCCACCAGAGAATAGCAGACGTATTACAGATAAGAAACCCAAAACCTTTGCATCTCTTCTAACTGACCTTTATTCAACTTATTAATGTATAATAGTTTCTCAAAATGTTTCTCAGGTTTAAACTTAATGGATTAAACTTAAATCTGCTTCTCTTTACACACTTAAGCTTATATATTTATATTTTAAGGAACACATGGAGGTTGAGTTGTCCTGACAAAGAAGTATTTTGCAGAGCTGCATTATATAGCAAGACTTTTGAGATGTTTCATAGTACGTGTATTTTAAGAGCACTTAGCAGCAGTCAGACTGGTTCCAGGTGATGGCTCAGAGCAGCTGTTTCCCTCAGCCTGGTGTCCCCAGCAGCACCGTGACAATCTCAGCCCTCTGGTGCTCTTGGCAAACACAAGCTTGGAGTTGGCTGACTTTGAGAAAACCCAGCAAAATTGTCCACAAAGAAAGGTGATTTATCAAGCCACCCCTTCTGCTTCTGTGAGATCCATGAAATTAGGAGAGTGGAGACTAAGATTAGAGACCCTCAGTGCGAAAAACTCCCACGGCACCTCTGCAGAATATTCTAAATCGTGTGCTTATGGATAACACATCAGCATTGCAGATACTCCCTTTATTCACCTGGCTTGTGCAGCCAGTGCAGTAGATCCCATATGGATGTCTCATACCTGCAGGTGAAAGGGATTTTTTTTTTCTATTCTTTGTGCTTCTTTGCATTTTCGTTTGTTATCTCTGAAAATATAAAAAGTTTTTAGAAAACAAATTTTTGGAGGTGTTTTTGGCTGACAGTTTTGTTTTTCCTTAGAGATTAGGAAATACCAGTAAACCAAATGAGGGAAGGTATTAAAAAAACAGAGATAAAACTATTTCAGTATGAAGCTGGTTGAATAACTATTGATCTTGAGAGAACTGGAAATTTAACCCTGTCTCTGTACAAACTTCACGATAGTTATTAGAAGTGGAGAATAATCTGTATAAAAAGAAATGTTAGTGTCTTAATAGAGATGAGATAACATTGATAAAATATTTCCATCCCACATTCAAAATAGTGAAAGGAAATATATATTATCTGATAATTGTCAAACCTAATAGAGAAACAGCAACATTGGTGCTAACAAGTGTTAAATGTTAAAGGATAAATGGGCCGCACATGCTAAGTGAAAAGCAGCATCTGCCAACCTGGCAAGACTGCGACAGGCCTTCCAGATAGGTAAAAAGCAGTAATGAAAGAATGTGTAGTCTTGTCATATTAGAAATATTCATAAATCCTGCATAATTTGACAGTGAAATGGTTTTCAGACAGATTAGGCAACGAAGAGCAAAATTATTTATTTTTTTCCAGAAAATAAACTAGACTACAAAAATGAGCAGGATGACATCTTGTCAGCATCCCTGAGAACTTTATTTAGCCCACGTCCCTCACATCTGATCCATACCTGCAAATAAGGATATTCTGGGAGGATATATGAAAGTTTTCCCCGTTGTGTGAAATTCAGTGCTGTTTTTTTACTTTATTATAAATTTAATATAAATTGTTATAGTAATCCAGCCACGTGTCTTCCTGTAATACAGAGAGACGTGTTGGCTTTTATACTGGAAAAGAGAGTGGGCACTTTCCTGCCTCCTCAGCCTCTGGGCAGGATGCACATCCTGCCGTGAGATATCCATCAATGTGAGTGATAACCTAAACCAAAATCTCTTTTTCAACATGGGGCAGGTGAGAAAAGCTCGTGTTGTTGCTTTCTCCTTGGTGCTGTTTGAGGAAGCGCTGCTCAGGAAGTTGGAAATGGTTTAATACATTTTCATTTGGGTTTGTGAGATGCTAATAAAATATCATAAAGTGTAATCAGAGCTGATAATGCCAAGTCAAAGTCTGACAAAACTAAAGGATGAAAATGGTGTGGCAGCAAGGGAAAATTGTCAGGTAGTTATTTATGGGAGAGGTGTCAAGCTGTGGAAATGACAGGATTTTCAGAAATTAATTTGAGAGGTCAAGATGGATATTTTTCTCAATCTTGTCTTCGTGTTCATATTTTTAAATATTCATCAGAAATGTTTATTTTAATTATATAATTTCCTAACTGGCCAACTTTGAATGCTGCTTATATCAAGATAATATCAGAAAAAGTTATTGAATTTTAAGAAGCTTTATTAAATTTCTCTTGACATATTTAAGAGGTGGAATTCTCATAGCAGTTATGAAAAGCAAATATTTTTTTAAGGGACATTTTATTTAGAAGCAAATATTAACTAATTTATTAATAAAAACCCCACCTTTCTGCCGGTGTGCACTCAATAACTGCATTTTCAAATGAAATTATGAAAGAGATGGAGATTTGAGGAAAGATTAAGCATGAAATTCCAAGAGTAGAATATAAGAAAAAGCTAAGAGTAGTCCTAAAAATAGAAACGAAGAAAGAAATAATTCTTCACATGTATTTTTCAAAGCTATGCTGACATTTTTCATTTTGCCAAGCTGTTGTTTGGCATCACTTATTGTCATTATTCTGAAACATTAATCCAGCAATGGCAAATCTGCCTTCAGAAACTTCCTGGTGGGATTGCTGTGTGCTGTCACCGATGTCTGCGACTAAAATAATTTTAAGAAAAAGTTATATATGTGAGATTTATAGGCGGAAAAGATGCATTTCATGAAAAGTCAGTAAAACGGAATCAAGCCCACTCATCTGAAATGATTTGGAAAGCTTCTGGAAAAAGCCATGGAGAACATTTTCCTGGGGTTTGGCAACAGCCAACAGAGATGGACTGAACTTGGTGTCCAACAGCAAATGTTAGATAGACACAGCCACGCTGCCAGCAGGGTAAAATCATCGGCTGTGCAATCTGAGCAGTGAAGGTGACAGTGGGAATTGGAGTTGAGAGCTCCATGGCTCGCCAGGGATCCACAGCCACGGATGTCCTATAAATCTCAATTGCTTGGTTTGGTTTTGATGGGATTTTATTGCAGCACTGAGAACTTTCTTGCTTGTGGACGTACTGTGACATTTCCTCCAGGAGGCTCAGAGAGACGAGCATGTGATGCTGCTCCTTCTTCTTGTAACTAAAATGCTCCAGAAGTGATGCAGGCATCACAGATATTTATTCATGTCATTTGAGGAAATGCTGGCAGTCATTCAGCGTGGGTAATTAGTTTCAGCTGTAAGAAATTCCGGGTAAGGTCCCTGAATGGCAGCGAAGATGCAAACCTGTTGTCTCTTTTAATGGGTTTTGTGTCCATGCAACAGTTGGTGTGTTGGGTACATACACAAGGTTTTAAATTAATCTGTGGTTTTTACGTTGTGATTCAAGATGAAAAACATGTAACCTCTTCTTTTTAAGTCTGCCTGTTGGGTTTGTTAAAGTGCTATCTGTAATTTCAAGTCAGTCTTCCACACTTTCTGTAATGTTCAGGCTGTATGCCTGTTTTGTCAGAAAGAAAAAGGAATCTGTGCATGCACACCTTAAAAAGGAAGATTTCCTGACTTTGTGGGTTAACAGTTTTCAGAGAAGCCATTGTCTTTTTCCCATAATAACCATTTTTTACATAACTTTTCTTTTTCACCTGAATGCTGTGAAATCTGCAGTTAGACATATGTCCTGTGCCTTTGCTAATGATAGGAAATCATACTCTTCTCTCTACAATTCCCCACAAGAAATTTCCTCTTTGTTAAATGTGAATAACGGATAATTGGTGATTGGTTATGTTTTCAGCTCCCTGGACTTGTTAAGTGAGGCTTCCTTTGGCGTTCAGGGTTGGTCTGTGAGCACAGTTTTCATAGCACAGACTATTCTTTCATCAGCAGAACACAAACCTCGCTAATTTGTTTTATGATGACAGTGCCTGGTAGCTGGCACTTAGACTTGTTTAAGCTATTGTATTACCATTTTCTTTGGTGTAGCTTTCTGCTTTCTGCAGTAAATGTCATCTGCAGACAAATTAATAATTTGTTATCATTTGCTGAAGCGAGAAATAAGAGAGGTGGAAGTCAGCTAAACAGGCAGGGTCGCTGTGGTGGCAGAAACCAAGAAAACGGCACTGGCAGAATGCAGTAAAGCTGACTCTCGACTGTTTTCCACATTCAGTGCATTATGAAGGGGTAAATACCGAGAGGTGTTACCAGGTTCTGTGTGTTCTGGGATCACCATTCTGGGATGGAGCACGCTGTAGTGTAGGCACGGGTACCACGCCTCATCTTGCAGCCGGAGTTTCATCATCCCTTTATGAGCAAGGCTCTGTAGCCAGTCAGGTAAACAACACATATACATAAATGATCTCTGAACCTGTGCTCCTGCCTGGGAGCTTCTGAGGACTCTGCAAGTGTGAGGTAGTTCATGTCCATGGAATACTGGAGTGATTTCTCTCAGTGTCCTGTGGAAGTGTCGTTTTCCACGTGATCTGCAGTGCATTATCCCTCGGAGAGGCCGCGGTGTCTCTCTTTAGGATGCTGAGTCCCTTCAGAGAGGTTCAGCACAGCCCTTGTTTCTGCCTGGCTTCAATAGGAGTTTGATCAGCAAGTTATTAGCGAGAGGTGAAGGCTGCACTTGTCAGAAAAGACTTTCTGTTTGGCAGTTCTTGATCTTGCCCTGCAGAAGGACTCGCGGGTAGAGGACACGGGGAGTCGTTTGCTGAGCTGCAGCTGAACGTAGGGAGCTGCCTGGCTGCTTCTTTTAATTAAATCCACCACCAGCCAAACAACTTGGCTTGATTCCATGGCCTCCTTTCTTAGAGGGTCCCCCTGCCCCCAGTTTGTCCAAGGATAATCCGAGTGCTACAGCTTATTTGTGATGTTGACTAAGCAGCACATTGCTTTTCTCTTGGTAGTTTGATTAATCTTTATTAAGCTCATGGCCAATCTGGACATAGTCCCTTGATTTTGCTTTTATTTTTAGTATAGTCCTTAATAAACAAAATCACCTTCATTATTCTCAAAGGAAGGAGTAAAAATTGCCTCATAGATAGGATATTTTTACTAAACGGGTGTGTTTGTTATAAAGAGTTGCAACACATCTGAAAAAAAAAAAAAACATGTAAGCTTGTTCAGTCTATGGTTATTTGCTGGTACCTTGATGGAGCAGCTTACAAATCATGGCACTCAGACACAGCCTATTATTTATACAATGGCGTTTTGAAGAAAGTTCATTTTTAAGGTAAGCAATCAAGTAATTCCTTATATGGAGATGGGGGAATACTTAACCTTGAGTACAACAACATTAACTCCAGCGAGCTTAATGAATTATTCATGCTATTATCCACCTTGAGAGACATCAAATTGCTCTGCACTGTCTGCAAAGTGCAGTTAACAAAAAAGTGATAGCTTGGTGAATTATATTTGTATATCTGAACATTAAACTAAAGACAGCGCTGTGGAAAGGCATTGGCGGATGTACCCGTACAACCCATGCAGAGCAAGGTCCTGCTTGCCATTTCCTAATCCACTCGCAGTCATAACTCATTAATAATTTGTTTGCAAGGAATGGGCCAATAGACAAAAATCATTTAATATTCAAAGGTGCCTATACCAGCACTAGAGGATGTAATCACTGCAGGCACTAACCTTTTTTCACTGAAGTTGTTCATTATAGTCCCTGGAGGCTGCTACAACATCCTGAAGTATATGAAGTTGCCTTTTACTCTATTGTATTTTGCTTTTTACAGACAGAAACAAAACTGCTGTTTGCCTTTCAGCATGCAAAGTGACAATTTTAAAAGCTTGGCTGAGACCGGTGCTGGCATTTTGCTTGAGCAAAACAAAATTTCGTCTCTTCAAACTCTTTCTCTGAGGTCTTCGGATATGTGCTCTTCGCAAATATTTCTTGCTCCCCCCATGCCTCATTCTAAACTCTTGGTTTAGCGGCTTAGTCAAGTAAATATACAAAATTATGCATATTCAGAGAGTTATCAGTATCTGGGTTCCTCTCTGTGGGCACACTTCCCACAGCTGTGCTTGCTGCTGCTGCTGCCCAGTAGTTTTGGAAAGACTTCCCTCCAGGAAGTCATGCAAGAGACTGGGCCTTGTGGATTCCTTTCCTGAATTTATTCCTTAATAGGAAGGTACAGAAGATTCTTCAGATTCTGACTGTATCATCACTTACAGGGCAGTTTGAGAGGGGTAACACACAAACACACACATGTTCTTCATGTGCAAGGGGAGATGAACGGAGTTCCTGCTTTTTCTGGTGACTTGCATTTTTTTGCATTTTACTCCCCTCACATTGTGATTTAATAAATAAATTATCTCCATTTTTAATAGGAAATTGCCATCTTGCTGGAACTGCTGATTTCAGGAGGCTGGCTGTAACGGCAGCTTTGCTGGCTCCCAAAATAGAAAAATGGCTCTAAACCACTTTTTCTTAATAACTTAATGTTTTAAGAGAAAGCAATTTTGAATATAAGAATACATATTAGACATATATAGATTTCTATTTTTAAAATACCGTTAAGAATGTCATCAATTTTCAGGGAATATAGGAAAGTACAAGAACAAATATTACACTGTTTGTCTTCCGTTCAATAGAACTGACTGCTTTTTATAATCTACCAAGGCTACCTGGGTAGGCTTAACCTATGATGAGACAAGTTTTTAGCACAAAATTGCACTCCAAAACTCCTTCTCAGTACCTTAAATAGGTGTCCATGGACAAATATTTACAGTTTTGTGCGGCTGCTCATTCTCTGGGCCTTAGCACAGTATTGATACAATTTTCTGTCATGTTTATTATTAATGTTTTAAACATTATCTCTCATAATCTTTGCAGCTCTCCATAATGCTTAGAATGAAGGGGTCGGGGGTGTTTGGAGAGGACACGATTTTGCTGTCTGAGTACAGCGAGATGCAGAACTCCCACAGAAAGGGATTTATCATTAACTAAAATTCAGAACATCAAAAAGATTCAAATTGAACCCCCTGGCATCTTCAGCTCCATATCAAGATGGTATTACCAATTCCTGAATTTAGTCACTAATTGCTTTTGTCTGTGAGATGTCTTTTAACCCATTAAAACTGCTCAGGGCAAAACCCATGTATTTTATGGATTTAGTTCCTAATACTTTGTAACTCACAAGATCTGATAACTCTGATAAATTTCTAAAGATTCCCATCCTCTGAGTCTCATCTTTTCCTTGTGTACTATGCTTGTAGCATTAATTATGATTTTTGCAGATACATAAGAATGCATTCACGAATTTTGAAAAATTCAAATGGTTTCAAAGTGTGGTGCTGAGGAAAACTGTTTATCATCCAAACATCCACACACACAGAGCCTTTCCTGGCTATAGAAATATCAAAATGAGTAGGATAGGGAGCATCAATCCCAACTATTGCCAAGAGATTTTTAATCAAAATATTTAGAAGTTCTCCAGTCAGTGTTTAGACTGTCAAGAATGTTGGGACCACTGCAAATCCTGATTTCTCAAATTATTAGGTATAATAATGAGTAATTCTGAGTGATTTCAGAGCTTAATTAAATTCAAAATTCTATTTTCTGTTGCATGGAAGGCTTGGTATGATATTATGGGTTGAGGTTTAAAGCAGACTCAGCAGATGGACATAGTCATGTACAGCTATGTGATATTTGGTTGTCAGAGACCTTGGACTGTGCTGGAAGCAGATATATTTACCTCTCCCATTTACAGATGGGTCAGGACTGAGGTCACAAACAACACAGTGAAGGAAATCTCAGGCTTTGCCTGCTAGCTCTGTATCGTGGGATGCAGCTCTGTTCTGCAGGAGTTCAATTTCTAATGCTCCCTGACCCTTACTCTGCTATAAATAATCAGAAATATTCATTACAGAAATGGCAGTAGCTTTGGAGAAGTGATGGAGTGTATATTACAAAAGGAAAAATACATCCAGTTCTCATAACTCCTTGCAAATTATATTGGAAAGCCTTCAGCTGAATATATTCATATCCTGCTTTGAGAAATGCTACAAATAATGAGTTGAATTATCCTCAAATAATTCAGCTCGTGTAGATGTGTGTGTACCTATTTCACTGTGCAGAAGCTTATCATTTTCTGTTTTCAGCCTGATACAGCACGTCGAAATATTGAAAAAAGTCCTTTAATTTAAGGTTGAGTGTCGTTATTAAAGTCATAAGGTCCTATGGGTCGAGTAGTGCTAACATGGTACTGCTTTGTGGTTTTTTTCCATTTCTGTGCTTTTTATTTTGCTCCATAAGCTTGAATCTTTAGCATTAACAGCCTGGAAAATTCTACTTTTCTAGGCATTAATGTAAAAATGATTCCTGGCTCTGGTTGCACAGCTTGGTCACTCGCAGTGGGTGCAGAGGAAGAATGTGCTGTCAGCATTGTCATTCTCGTGTGCTCAAGTTTAGTGAAGGGCACTCTAGAAAGAATCATGAGGCTTTTTTTGTATTAATATTGTATTTTGAGGAGGGCTGTCTTAGGAAAATTTTCCATTTGGTCGTGTGAATCTTGCTATCATTTCTGGTTTGTTTTTTTTTCTGTGCAGCCATCAATGATAGAAGCACTGTTGGTTCTGGAACTCTCGCTGCTGCTTTGTTTTGTTTTCTCACCACAGAAAATGGAATTTCATAATGCATGTGCAAGCTGATGCTGTAATAAAAGAAACTGTAGAAGAGCAAGGAATGCAAAATTCAAAGACTTTTCCAGGCTATAAAATGCCATACCTGAGGAAGTTCTGATAGGAACACTAAGAAAAATTCTCCTTTCTGTTCAGCGCAATAGAAGAAAAGCAGATATCAGTTTTTTGAGAATTGATTTTCATTTTTAACCAATTTAATTTAATCTATTTATTAAATATCATCTTTGGGTTCATAGCTTGAGCTTTGGCTTTTAGATAAGACCAGAGAAGTCTTATAAGGGGCAGCATTTGCAGATAATTCAACTTGCTACTGGAAAGAAATAAAATCATTTGTTGTAGGCTTCAAGCACCACTGGAACTTACAGAGTTTAGCAAAGCCTGCTCCGTGGTTTTAAGCTAAAAGAGGGTTGATTTTGATTAGATGTAAGGAAGATGTTTTTTACAGTGATGGTGGTAAAACACTGGCAAAGGTTGCCCAGAGAGGTGACGGATGTCCCATCCCTGAAAATGTTCAAGGCCAGGTTGGATGGGGCTCTGACAGCTCGGCCTGGTGGAAGATGTCCCTGCTCATTGCAGGGGGCTTGGACCAGCTGGCCTTTGGAGGTCCCTTCTGACCCAAACTCTTCTGTGATTCTACGACTGTGTAGTCACAGAATCTCAGAATCATTATGGTGGGAAAAGACCTCCAAGATCATCGAGTCCAACCTGTCACCAATCCCCACTTTGTCAAGCAGACGAGAGAACAAAGCACAACCTCCAGTGATTGCTTGAACAGCTCCAGGGATGGGAACTCCACCAGCTCCACGGACAGCCCCTTCAAGGCAGGACAACCCTTTCCATGAAGGAATTTTTCTTCGTGTCCAAACTGAAACTCCCTTGGCACACAAGGGAACAATTTCCGTGGAACAGTTTCCAGCAGAACTTCCCCTTCCGTGCTTTGGCTCTTGAACCATCTGCGCGTTCATCGGTCTTGCTGTCCGTATTCAGCTGGGATCACGAACGAGGTTACTGGGAGTGGCACCGCAGTTTGTACCCAGCCTTTTCTGAAACGTGGAGCACAGTATTCGACATATCTCTGAGGGCAGGATTTTCTGTTTGCTGTTGTTCCTGCGATTTATGGTTCGATTTGCTTTTTTATTGGTTTGGTTCTCTAACGAGGAGGGAGAGCTGTGATGTCTGTGGTAAAGCGAGGGCTAACTATGGTACTGGCAGCAGGAGGGTCCAGGTGTAGGGAAACCTGAGAGCAGGTAAGGAGTGACTTCAGTGAGTGCTCAGGCACACAGAGGTGCAGTCCCGTCCTTTCTGTACAACATGTTTGTGTTTGCAGGGAGTAAATGTAGATGGGAAATTCCATTTCCTTCAGTGATCCATCCTGATTCCTCGCGGGGACCCTCTGTGCTCGGTGCTGTTCACTTTTGAAAAAGGAGAGTGAACTTTGCAGGAGGTTCTTACGGCACATTAACAGTGTCCACAAGTGCAGCAAGTGCGGAGTCCCCTGCAAATTTACAGCCTTATTTACTGCATAATAAGTTCCCGAGGGAGACACAGGCTCAGGTGCACTGATCCGTAGAGGCTGAGAAGAAATTGGAGACAAGCAGAACTCACCGACATTCTTCAACTGATTACTCATAAACCTTGGAAAAATACCATTTCCAGCTCTGAGACAGCCTGGTTTTATCCACACAGTGCTCTATTTTAACTTCATGTTAGCCTAGAAATCTTCCCATGTTGCCCTGGTAATTTATGTGATGTTCCTTTGCAGGAACAAAAATCTATCTTACACTTAACTCCTTTTGATAATTGATTCTCTCCCATCTGCTTACGGCTGGTGTGGTAGAAATGTGCTGGACTTTCCTTATTTGCTCATGCCTTGGAGTCATCTTTTAATATAAACAGCTGTGAGTCTACCAATAATTTTGAAATGAGCCTTTCTCAGTTTCTGACCAGCATATCCAAGTTGTATCCCTTGATGCAATTTTTAGTGTGTTTTTAGGGGAGTGCAGACTGATCGTTTTGCACTATTTAATAGGAAGGTATAAACTTCATATGGGATAGATCCTGCACTTGAAATAAATTTTTAAGAGCAGTGTGATCAGCTTCACGTAAGCAGAAACATCATATCTTATGGTTTGGCTGTTTCCTTCTCTCTGACAAACCTCACAACATTTAAAGTACATTCTTTTTGCAACCAGACAATGTTTTTCACCGAATAAATAACTGCAGAGTGTTGCTGCTCTACCAGTTTATTTAGTTGATTTAACACAAAATAAGGCACTCTGTGTTTCCCCTTGCCCTGGATGACGCATTGTGCTTTTATGTAGGGTCTTTAAAAAAAAAAAAAATTCTTAAAAGAATTATCTTTTGGCCCAGTTTTTAGGGTAAATGTATCCAACTGTTGTCTTGCATATCTTATTTATTGTAAAAGCCTGCAAGAAGCCAGGGGAGAATTCCTCCAAAACAAAATAATACAGGAACAAAGAAGCTGGCTGCAAAGTAGGGAGTTCCTAAGACCGGGGCAAACGAGCTCTGTTGACTTTGGATTCCTTGCAGCTTTCCTGATGTGTGATAATCTCCAGTGTTGGTTTGCTTCTTATGCAGTGAAATAAGCACCGGATTTGCAGTGGAGAAAGAGCTCTACGTGCAGCTTTAATGAACGAAATGTGTGCATGCACTGTGAGGGTGCTCGTGGTTGCCCAGAAGGATTCATTTGGCCTTTGCAATCAGAGCTTCCACTCACCAAGGTTCTACTTGGATTTTGCAGAAGACAAATAGGGTGATTCTTTGCAACTTGGCTGCGTTTAAGGAGGTTTAATTTACAAATTGGCTCGTATTCTAAAGTATTTTATTGCTTTTTATTACTCTTAACTGATGGCAGACAAGTACTGAAGTGTTATTTCTATTTTTTACATGTTTGATACTTTTTAATATATTAAGCATGCATTTAAAATTATCCTCACCAAACCCAGTATTGAAAACTCCTGGAAGTCCTACTTTTCAATTAATAATACAAACTGAAACAGGCATCAGCCCTTATTCATGTGCTGTCAACTACTCCGATGAGCTGTTCATTTGCCAGATTAACTCATATTTTTCTATTTCAGTTAAGGCTTGCCAAAAAAATGATCTGAGGTGTCCAAATATGTCATAATGAATAAAAATTCTAAAAGATGCTTAAAAAAACACAGGATTTTTTTTTTTTGTCTGTAAAGTTAAATCAAAACATGCATTTCTGATAAAATCACATACTTTGTTGTACCATTTTCAAATTCAAATTTTAAGTCAAAAAGCATAATGGAGATAAATTTAGAAATTATTTTGGGTAAATGCTTTGTTATTTAAATGTCAAAGTATTCAATCTTTTCAGGGTACTTTGCTTTTCACAAACAACTGTGTACAATCAATGAAATGGCTGTCATTTTTCATAATTTGAGTAAATACAATTCCAGCTAAAAAATACCAAAGCTCTTCTAAAACCAGTGGAAAACAAGGATGGTTTTTGTTTAGAACAAATTGTCTGTTCTCAGAGAGGCCACACAGCAGGGACCCAGCCCCGTGCCTGGCAGTGTCTGTGACTGCAGGAGAAAGCAGAAATTAAACTTTGTTTCTGGTTGCTTTGACTGGTTCTGCTGGCTCCTGAGGAAGGAGTTGGTCAGTTCCAGCTGTGGCAGGAGAAATGTGGATTAAAGCCATCTGTGGTTACTCTTAAAGTACAAAATCCACTTGGCTCTTTCATATTTTGTTGTCCTCCATACACAAACATCTCAACCAGTCCTTTTTCTCTTAATATGATAGCGAAATCAATGACATTCTTTTGGTGTACTTTAAAGTTCCTTTCTGCTGCAGGATATAAGCCATGTATGGATGCCATAGTCATGGAGAATTTGGGCACATTTTGCTGTTAATATGCAGTATTTTTAGCACCAGACTACCTACGATGTACCTTATGAAATCTTTCCCTTCTCAGGGATCTGGCTAAACAGAACTGACGGTCTGAAAGCAGCTGATGAGATTTGGGGTCTGACTTCAAGCAGTTATGGGTCAGTACCTTCTCTTTGCTCTGGAATGTGTGGGGAAAGGTACTCAATTTCTTTCAAGAGTTGCTGTGGTGACTGCTGTAGGCCAAGCAAGTGTTCAAATGTCATCATCATTTCCTGAATTTGCTGCTCCATGCTCCATGTCTACTGGTCACAATAGCTGGGAAAACCTCTGCTCTTTGTTTATACAATCTGAATTTTAGGTACACTTTTCTACAATTTCTAGATGAATATATTTAATTTCTATCTCTAAGAAGACAAATGGCCAGATCTCAGGCCACTGAACTAGTGAATTTTAGGAAGGCAGAAATATTTGCAATGTCATATTGGTGTGTTTCCTTCTAATAGTGCAGTGGTTCGATTGTTAAAAAAATTCTTACCCAGAAAAGGCTTGGTCAATTTTCTTCTCAGGTCATTTCCCTGCATTATCCAAGTACTTCATCAACATTATTCAGTTATCTACACAGAGCTTTTTTGTCTGGGTTGTGATCATATTTGGTTTTAAAACTGGAAACACAGAAGAGAACTTAGCAAAAAGCTTTTGTCATCCAGAGGAAGATGCTGGACAGGACTTGGCCTTTCCGTGTTCCCGTTCTGTAATCACCGGAGTGCTCACACTGCTGGGGCTGAAACAACGTGCAATGGCTGTGGCAACACCAGAGCTACACAAACAATTTAAATAATCTGATAATAGGCACTTTCCGCCCCATTTAACATTCCTTCTTCTGCTTTGGTTCATATTTCTTCTTTAAACAAAAGCTCTTTTATTTGTTTATATCTGTTTCAGTCTATTTATTTCTTTTGCCATCTCGTGTTTATCACTGGTGCTCCAGCCACAAACCCTTGCAATCAGTGCTGCCATAAGTGGTGACTCAGGATGAAATTGGGATGAACTGCAAATATTATTGTCTAGTTCCGGGCTCTGATTTAATTGCTTTGTTTTCATATGAATAACTTATGTGGCTTTAGAAATTAGTGCGTCTTTCTTTGTTTTTTTTGAAGGTAGACTGAACAATCTACCAAACCAAGGATTTGAGGAAAAATCTCTTCCTTTTTTGTAGGCAAGAAGTGAACATGAGAGTGTTCACATTTTAGGAGCACTTTACAGGACACAGAATAAATTCTAAAACAAAGTGCATGGACAAAAACTGAAAAAAACCCCATTTCTCTAGTTGTTTATACTTTTGGTTTTGTGATCCATTATTGAATAATATTTTAGATAAACAAACTGCATACATTTCAATATTCTCTTTGTGGCATTAAAATCTTAATGAGACTCAAACTATTGTTTTACAACTTTTTTTTGTTTACTTACAAAATGCAGTAGCAAAAAAGGGAAATAATTCCGTAAAAAACCTGATAGTAAAAATAAACTGTGATAAATTATGAAAAAATACAATGTTATTAATTAAGGTTGTTTTTTTTTTTTAATTAGCATTGTAGATTTCTTGGGAAAACACACCTGGTGAGTAGGATCTTGTGCTTCATTAATTTGTATTACCAGGTTCCAGTTTCTTTTGAAGTCAATGCAGAGGTAGCCTAAGGAGGACAACTAAAGAGGACTTTGATTTGGCTGCTTGCTCAGTCACAGAGCAGGGGAAGGGTAGATTGAAGGTCTTGTTTGCACAGCTCTCTGCTCTCTGTGTTAATTTTTCTGAGCTGTGAATTGTCATGCAGTCCACAAACAATTTGACTCCTGACATTCCCGTGTAAGGAAATCTCTCAAAATACAAGTTTTTCTTTGCTGCTGCTGGTGATCCTGTCCAATACATTGAGTCAACAGCCCTCAGGTTTCAAGTGCCATTCTAATTAAAACCTAGAATTTGGATAGTCAAGTGCCAATTAGTTCATAATTCCCACTGAGCACATGGAAAATCTAATTCTCCTCCCTTTTTCCTTACCCTTTAGATGGCAGCATAGCAGATGCAAAGCTTTGTGCTGCTGAAGCACCAGCTGCAAGGAATTCCTTCAGTGGGACATAAGCTACCATTAAATCTATGTTTGGGTTTTTTTCTGGTTTTGCTTTTGTTTTTTTTTTAATGAATTTTCTTTCTAAAGTCTCTCTACAGAGAGATTGGGCCATCTTTATTTGTACAATAGTGTGGGCAGCCAACAGAATTGTGAGTGTGGAAAGTCACCTTAAAGTGTTATCCTAGTCACAATTCTTTCTGGAACTAGCAAAGCAGAAGTTGTTGGTAATTATAATGAGCCTATTAAGCCTAGTCATGAGTTTAGTTCCATCAGGAAAAGTTTTAGATTATTTTCTCATCTCTTCTATTCCTTTGAGAATAATTAGCAGCGTGATAATCTGCTTACTTTAAAACAGGACTAATAATTATTTTCTAAACCCAGTGCAGTGTGTGATTTAAAACAAGGCCATTACACCTTTGAATGTTTTTTTTGTTGTTGCTGTTGTTGTTTGTTTCTTTCTTTCTTATTAAATTAGAATTAGGATAGCCATAAGTGTAAAATGGGTGACACGGTCAGTTAAGTTGTTTTGGGCTGCTTTTCATGAGCACAGTGCCACTGAGCTGGCTGGGCCCTCTCACATCTAATAAGGCTACAAAAAGTTCCAGAGGCTTCCAGATATGACAGATTTGCAACTGCAATTACAGGGATAAGTCCCCAGCAAGATGAGTATTCAGGTATGTGCTTAACACGGCATTACATCGTATTAAGTGGTGGTGGCTGTGCCCTTCTGGTTGTCATTGGGGCTGAGCTGCAGAGAGGAAAACATCAAGGACACCTCCAGGATCCCAGAGTGAGTAATCTGCCACATTAACAGCAGCGTTCTGGGTTTGCTGAGGATACAGAGATACCTTGGGATGTTTATGGCAAGGAATGGCCGCTGTCTAACGCTTCAGCTGTTCCATGCACAGTGAAATCAATAATGGTCTTAGACAGTTTTATAGTTTTAAATATTTCAGTTACCCATGTTGGTGCAGGAGCTGTTTTGTGGTTTGTTTTTTTTTTTTTTTTCCTGAGGGAAGAAGGTGTGCATTTGGGTTTCTGAAAAGCTGCATACACTGCAAGCTCTTATTTCCCTTAGAAGTAAAAAAGATATATGTGCAGAAAAATTATGTCACTAGGTTCCCATGACTAAAAAGAGAGACAAAATGGCCAGTTCCTGAATTTCTCCTTGCTGGTTTTTAAGGCAGGAACAGTGAGAGCTCCTGGTGATTTGGAGCAGAGTAATTTCTGTGTTGTTCCAAAGGTGTTTGGGTTGGTTTGAATTGTTCTTCGTGACTGAGGTAATTACAGACAGGAAAAAGACCACGATCACTTCAAGATAGGAAAGTTTTTTGTGGTAATTTCTACTGTTACTTACAAAAGGTTTTGCGGCAGTTCTGGCTACAGAGCTGGTGTGCCCATTGAAGGCATTGGGGAAAAGGCAGCGTGGTCCCCAGATTGTGCCTGACGTCTTTGTGCCATTTGAGTCCTATTTAATGTTGATGGAATCATGAGAGAAGGCTTTTACCTTTTCTGGGGCTCTAACCAGTAGCTGTCTTAATTTTTTTACATTCTCTGGCAAGGATTTGCTATTGATGATTGCAAGGTAGAGTCTGAAGGGCACCAAGGGGGAAATTCTGTACGTACTGAAATCAAGCTCCCTATATTACAACAGAGACCATGTTTTCATGTAGATCACAAAACAGAGAACTGGTCCCACCCTGGTGATATCTAAAGGAAATGACAATTTCTTGCTCTAAATGCACCAAAAATAAAAGAGCTCTGACTGGGTGACATAGATTAGGAAAATAAAGCAGAAATTTCAACTGGGTTATATGTATAGCAATCAGCATTAATTGTGCAAAAAGGTGCTGCTGACAAAATTCCAGGTAACATTTAGCACTTTGTTTCTCCAAAGGAAGTAAATGTCAATGCTGTGAATAGTAAATACAATTTTTGTGATAATAGTAGAATGATGTTTCTTGTTATGGTTTAATGCCTCGTTTCTGCATCACTAGGGAAGCTGCTTAATATGTGCAGAACAGCAGCAAAGTTGTTAATAGAGGAGAAGCAGCTCACAGGGTTCTGCTCAAACAAGTCCTGTTGATAGAACAAACAACGATCTGCTCGTGTACAGCACCAGCTTCTCACCGGAGCAGCTCGCTGGGTTTATGTAAATGTGCCCAGAGAAGCCGACCATGAAATATGTTCTCTGTAGAGTGCTTCTGTAGAGGCTGGAGGGTGTGTTTGCAGAGGAATGGATGTCTGAGGCTGCAGTGGAGGTTCCTGGTGCAGCTCTTGGTAGAGAACTTTGAAAAAGAGCATTTTGTGCCACTCAGCTGTTACCTCAGGCTGCTTTGCCTAACTGCTTTCCAAGTGCTGTGTGTGTAGCAGTTTTAGGCTTTAGTGTGTTGACAAGTCAGACAATAAAACCATTTCTTTAGTGCAGGCTGTTGTTTTGTTTTCACTAACTTGTGTATCATATTTATGTCCTTGTTATTTTAACATCCCTACATGACTCAGAGAGATCAGGGGTTGTATTGAGGCAGTTTGTCTCCTGCAAAAGTTACAAAGCAAAAATGATTACAGGCTGAAAAAACAGTTGTATCTAATTGCAAGAATAGTGTACTCTCAAAATCAATATCCTTGAAAGAAAAAAAGAATTAAAAACAATAATAAAATCTATTAGAAGTTAAATTGCCATGATATATTAGGGCATGTTGGTAAAATGGTTTCCTATCTTTTCAATGGTGCATTGAGAAGTAAGGCAGGATGGATGGATGAGTCATAATACCATTATTAAGAAATGGTTAGGGCTCACCAATATCCCAGGGTCATTAGGCAGCTTAATGGGAACTAATTCTGGTTCCAGGAAAGGACTCTCTTGCCCCATACCTTCTCATAACTGGGTGGAGTTCTACAGCAGCCCCTGCTCGTAGCCTGGTGTGAACATGGTGTGACTCAGGTCATGTATCTTCCTTCCTAACAGATCATCTGCAATTCTTTCCTGAAGGAAGAAAAATAGAAATTAGGCTTTTGAGATATGGGCAGGATGTCTGCCGCACATGTGGAAATGCAAAAGTGAAGTTTGTGATGAGAAAACCAAACCTGATCGAATGCCTGGCATCTCCTCTGGTGAACCTAAAGCCTGCCTGGGTGTAACCGTGGTCTTCTGCATCTTTTCTTGTGAGAGCTTAAGTGGGAAATACATTGTGCCAAGCAGATAACAGAAATGCACGCTGATCACAATTGTCCTTTCCTTATTCTAATAACACTTGATTACCAACACGGCACTGATTTTTCTTTTTGTTTAGCAAAGCGTTGGATTTATATGCATATATGGATTTATATGTGTTTATATGTTTCTCTATTGCTGAGTTTCTATTTTAACAACACGGAGATTTGTCTAATGCACAGGCATAGACTGCAGCGTTGTGTTAGCAACGCTGGGCCGTCAGTGGAAAGAAGGTGCAGACTAAACACTTCTCAAGTAGGATGAATAGCATTTGGGTATAAAGATGATTTAAGTCATCTTTTATAAGAGTGGATAGATAGCAGGTTGCAATTTTATTTTCCATTATATCTTTAATTAAACATGACGCCCAGACCAGGTCTAATTGCATCAGTGAAACAGTGAATTTCACAGTATGTCACAATTTTTGTTAAATCAATACCTTCCAAACTGGAACTTTCCTGCACAATTTTTCTGACAAGCTTTGTTGGGAAGTGCTGTGAACTGCTCTGAACTGCTGGAACCTAATTGCCCAGACTGCTCATCAAACATTTGTGAGAACCCTCAAGCTTAATTTCTCTCCAGCTTAATTCCTTTAGTTCTTGTCCATCACATACTTCTCCTCAAAATACTCGATGAAAGTAGATTCATTATTATCAGTGAAGAGTCAGATGCCCCAGTGAGGAGTTTACAAAGTGGTGGTAAAGACACAAATAATCCTCCCATCAAGAGGTGAACAGGTCTGTCCTGACAGCTGAGTTTGAAGCGGGCAGTAAAAATTAAACAACTCACACACTAGTGAAGACGCACCAACCAAAATTCCCTATGTGTTACATAAAAACTCTGCATCCAAGCTTTTACCATGAAAAACTGTCTCAAACTGCACACCTGCAGAGGCCTCAGGCTGCAAACACAAGGCACAGCAGCACCTTGAGCACTCGACTTTCTCAGTTTTAACAATGTTTTGTCTGAAATCGGTGGGTGAGGGAATGGATGTACGCACACAGGATTGCTAAGGCCTGGTCAAAACTTGCAGATTCCTACAGCATGTCAGAAACTCTGCATGCCATAATTCATACTTTTGAAGTATTTTCTTTTTAAAACTCGCAAGAAATAAAAATGATCAGAAGTGACGACAATAGCAATTAAAATCCATTCTGGCAGCATCACACCCTGTTGCAGTGCGTATTGAAAACTCTAGCTCTTTGTTTCCTGGATTTATTAGGGCTGCTGATGTCTCTACAGTTGGTTAGAGCACGGTGTTAATAACACCAAGGGTGTGGGTTCAATCCCCATATGGGTCATTCACTTAAAAGTTGGACTTGGTAATCCTTGCGGATCCCTTCCAACTCTGAATATTCTGTGACTCTGTGAAAGACTGGAAACAGTTTTAAATAAAAACCTGGAGAAACCCCCAACAATGTCCCGCTCTGCCAGTTTTAGGTACAAGCACGCAGAGAATGACACTGCTGGGCAGGAATGACAAAACTACTTAGCGCTTCTTTTCTCTTAGCAATCACCTTGGACTGAGAGTGTTTTCTTTTTACACCACAATAAATAAAACTGCATTTAAATAAGAAAGCAGAAATGAGATGAGAATGCATAAAAGAGTAAATCGTGTATGACCCAACCAATGAAGAGTGCAGACAGCACATGTTCGGAATAAAAGTGGAGGCAGTTAGCTCCCTGTGAAAGCTAATGCGGTGCCTAGGGACAGCCCTGGGGGATGAACCATGGCAGACACGGGGTTGTTTCTGCCACTGCAGTTGAGATTCTTAACCCTCAGAAAAAAGAAAGACAGATCACATGCAGGATTTTTTAAAGTCTTGATGGAATTATCCTCAAGTTTCTCGTAATAGTCCTTGAGGTAACCATCAAATAAGTCATTTTTAAATGGGCAAAAATCTCTGCTCTTTTTAGAAATAGTTTGAGTGCAAGATATAGAAACCAAAGTCTTACAAGAACTTTTTCTCCCATTTCTTTACTGAATTAGAGCTGAGTGTATTTAAAATGCTCCTCTTCTTCTGCATGCCGTGATATCAAAAAATGTTTGAGTCTGGTGAGGTGTGAGGAGCCTTAGAGTGATGTAATTTACAGGATCGACGTGGAGCTGTAATTTGCATTCCTGGATGAGCAGAGCAGAACTAGGAACATCAAATAAGAACAAGTTCAACTCAACTCATGTCTGTTTTTCACCTAAGTGGAAAGGACTGAAAGAAAGAATTGAGATTTAGTTATCCTGTAAGAATTTTCTCTTCCCGTTTTGCTCCTAACTCAGCTTGTTGAATTATAGACCTGCAGGCTAAGGGTTGGTTTTTGGTGCTCGCACAGTGGAATCTCAGTTCCTTGCACTGTTCTGTGTGCATGCAGGGGAGAACCAACAGAGTGTAATTAGTGCTGGGTGTTATAATTATCAGTGAGGTTTGGGTCAATCTTACTGTGAATAAAGTTTGGAAAAAGATGAAAGGTAGGTTTCAGTCAGAATTGCCATCCAACATGGAACTTAGGTCTGTGCCTGGTGGCAGAGTTGTCTCTTAGCTGCACCACCAGCGTGTGCAGGTTGCACCATATCTTTAGTAGAGCTCCTGCTGGTCCACAATCAGTGAACAGTTTGTCCAGAACTGAAGTTAGTTCTTAAATAAGCCATCAGAAATAAAGGAAATGACGGGAAAGCCACGTGACTTCCAATAAATACTTTTCTACATTTCTAATAAATCTAAGGTTGTAAAATGATACAACTTCTAGTAAATGCAATTCAATTTTTTTTTTTTTCCCCAGTGTTTGCATATATCTAGTGCATATGGAAATACCTTTCTGAGAAAGCGAGGATCAGTCACTTCAGAAAGCTCTAAACTCAAAGAGGCTGTTTGTTGTCTATTGAAAATTTTCAGAGAGACTCTTGTTATTGCCTTCAGGAAGATAAAAGGTTCTTACTACAAATACGTTGTTTAATGAGTTGACTTTTCCAATTTTTAAATAAGTTCACTTTAAAATGTTTTAAGAAGTGTCAAAGAATTCACGTTGGATAGTGTGGAAGAGGCAGGGTGAGGACATGAAAGGGAATGTGTTTGCACACAAGGAATGAGTGTCAGTTCAAAGCTACCTGTGACCTTCCTGTTTAATGAACACAAACCAGGCTTAGCTCTGGTTTATAATTGCAGTCAGACCAGCAGCAAGCTGGACTAATGTTGTTCTTTATTCTCTGAGTGCCCTGATTATGGGGAAAAAGTAGCAAATACTCCACCAGAGCGGTGGGCTAAGATGAGGAAGGATAATAATTGTTCAAAACTACAAATTGTGTGGAGCTAAAAGATGTGAAACACAGCAGAAAGAGCACAGAGTCTGAGGAAGAGCTAAAGCTTTACATTCTGAGTCGTTTTACAACTGTTTTAACCCAGGGTCATCTATCTCCACTGTTTTTCACAAGTTCATTCTTCAGTAAGAACTTTTCAGGCATTCTCCCATTTTTTTGAGAGCAAATGAGTGCTATGGTAAGCAGAGCAGCTCTCAAAATATTTGTTTTAACTAGCCTAGCAATAATAAAATGCTTATTCAGCTGAACTATATCTTCTTAAATCTCTTTTAGGTTTATGTATCATAAAAATATACAAGCAGGTTGAAAACTGGAGAAACTGGAACTGTTTAGATACCTGAGGTCACACAAGACACCAGTTTAAGATTTAGGAACAGAAAATGCCTCTCCTGATTCCTGTTCCTTACCTCTTACATCTCCGTTATTACAGTATTTTATATCCCTTCTTTGTAATAGCATTCAGTAAGTTTTGTCCTTGCGCAGGATAAAAGACAGTGAGAATTCCATTCTGAAAGAACATCTTTAAAGCACGTTTGTCACAACTTCTCTACAGGAAAAATTAGTACAGCAAAAGCTTCATATTTAAAAAATACAACTTTTTAAATCAGTCTAACAGTCATGCTAAATAAACAACTCATCTCTGTCAATTTATGTATCCGTAATTAGTAAGATTCAGCCACTAGGCAGATAAAATGCAATTTGTAATAATTTTGTTGGTGAAAAGCCTCCTAATTACTGCACAGTGGTTCTGGGCACTCAGGGCACTGCTCCTTTCCTGGTGTTATTCAGTAAGCAAGATTTAATTTATCTATTGGATCATTACGAACTCTTGTTGTTTTCACTGGAATATCTTGTCACACAACAAACATTCCACCAGTTCTCTCATGTGAATATGTTTTTGCTGCATTTCTCAGTTTTGATAAAGAAATGCAATAAATTTTCACTGAAAGCAATATCTTTAAAAGTATTATTTAGAGCTCTCTTTATTACAGCTGTTAGGCAATTGTGCTTTTTGCCAATCATATGAGATAAACTGGCCATGACACTGGCTTCAGACTTGTTTCTAGCATTTTATTTAGAGTTACACCTTTAGATTTCATTAGAACTCCGTTTTTCATCATCCATTTGCTGAATAACCTCAATAAACAGTCAGCCTTCGTCCAGCAGGACTGCAGGAAAATTTGTCTGATCTTAATTGTATGTTACAGGCTTGCAGGTTTTCTCATGGGCTTTATGCTCACTGGCCTTTAAGGGGGCATCATAATCCCAGCACATGTTGGGGTTGGTGAAGGATTGTGCAAATTTCTCCCGTCTTTAGGATGCTGTTATTTCAAAGGTGAAATATGTGTAAACCAGGGTGTTTATATAACTTTCCATTTACTCTGACCCACTTTTGGAAACAATTGCATGAAAAGGTTTTTCTGCTGAAGGAATTTCTGCTTCTAGAGGATCTGAAAGCTTTACGAAGCTGGTGGATCTGTGGTCTCCGTTGTTCTGGGTGTTGTGATCATCCCAAATGGTGGCACCATCAAGAGCTGTGTCTGGAAATCAGTCTTACAGTTCTGATGCATTATTGATAAGCTTAATGAAACTCAATGAGGTTTTAAGTTTTAGGATCTCGGTGTTTGTTTACACACGTGTACACGGGGAAATTAATGCAAATGAGTTCTGAAATTATCTTAATTCATTTTATCTTTCATTTAGGAGCGAAATAACATAAACTAAATTAAGATCATTTTAATTTTAAATAAGAATAGCTACACAAGGACTTAGGATAATGTAATTAATCCACTTCAAAGTTCATACATTTTAGTTAATTCCAATTAACCTTCTTGAGTATCGTCATGTTGGTAAATTCCTCTGAGCAGCCTGTCTCTAATGCAGTCATGGAGAGGACCAGAAGTGCTTCTGGCATCTCTCTCCAGAATTAGAGCAGGGAACAACTTCCTTGAAGATGCTTCTTTCTTCTGGGTTATGTTACTCTGCTTTTCTGACCAGACACACTTTCTGAGGAGTATTACGGGATTCTTTTTCACTCTTCTTAGGAAGAAGAAAATTCCCCAAACACTGGTATTTTTAACATGGGCAGTACAAAAGAGTGTAAGCATTATCCCAAAGATCAACAATCTTACTTTTTCTAGACTTTTTCTAGACTTCTAAGCATTTATGTTTATAAAATGTATACTTTAATGCGTATGCTATGTTGTATATGTCACAGCATCATCCCTGGAGTCACCCTCCTCAGCACTTGCACAGATACATCCCATTAGGGGCTGGCTGTTTGGTTATGTCTGTGTTTATTTTAAGAAAAGTGAGGAGCTGTCTCTTCCTTTTCTAGATGCTTCTTTCCTTTGGGCGAGGCCTTTACCTCTGGGAGATTTTCAGCCCTTGTGACTCCCCCTCACTGCAAGGGGAGTGGGTTGTGAATTGTACAGGATTTACATCACTTCCAGTGAGCCTCTGAGATGGGTAAATTGTGACTCAGATCCCAGGTAACTCTACAGCGCTTACAAGATCTAAATGAGTGCGTGTTCAGCAAAACACAGAAGGAAGCCCTTTCTGCCTTCGTGCTCATATCCTGGACCAGAGCTGTTTGGGTTTTTTCCAGCAAGTTTGCTCTCTTCACACAGTTTCCCTTCCCCAGAGTGGTGTTGCAAACAGCTTCTCTGCCCCGTCCTCTCTCCAGCTTCCTGACATTTACTCCTCAATCAGCTCTTCCCATTAGCAGCACCAGATTTCCACCTGGCTCTTTGTTTTCCTCCTTGCAGTATCCTTCCCTTATTCTGGACGCTTCAGTTTACAGGCTAATGTCCAATTTCTTTTGAGCTGTGCATTTCCTTGTTCTCATTTCCATTTAATCTACAGCCCGACTACAAAACTTCTCTGTACCAAAATAGCTTTTCTTTACTATTTTATTGAGCACTCTTCTTCTTTTCAGGCATGCTGTTGTTTCTTTTTCTCCACAGATCTCTTGTTCAATGCTGCCATCAGCTTTTTCCTGCATGTGGCACCCAACATTTTTTGGACTTGTTTTAAAATTCTCTCAAATCTGTGCTTCCTTCTTATTCTTCCCTTGCTTCCATTTATTATTATATCACTGCATAATATCTTGTCGCTTTCTTCTGGGAAAAAACTTGACAAAATGAGGTGTTTATCTGTGCCTTCCTGTTGGTTTGACATTCTTTCTCCATCACAAAGATCCTTCATTACAAAGAAGCAAAACTTTCTCATCTACTTCCTCATCTACCTGTTCTGCTTGTCCCATCACATCTCCTTATATGTCTTGCCCTGTTTTTCTCTTTCATTTCCCTTGACAATAAAAACATGATTAAGCCTTAAGGCTCTCAACCTTTAAAATCACCAAACTTCTGAAAACTCTGTTTCTTTTCTTTGTTTTCTGTTGGTTTATGCAATATTCTAATTAAGACTGTCTGGAGCTCTCTTTCTCTTAGTCTTACCCCACTCCAGCTTCTGAGCTCAGCTAAAACTGTTGTTACCAAACTTTTAATCACACATCTTTTTAGTTTGAAGCCATTCTCATCTTATCGGATGCTTTTAACAGTCAGCCATGCTCAGGCTTTTTTTGAGATCTTGTCATTTCTTGTGTCTTGTTTCATCCTGCTATGGAATGAACCTGCATCTGTCTTCCATTTCCCCTACTGCGTTTTGTTCTTTACGAGCAGACACATTTTTATTTCATAATTAGGGATCCTATTTTTGTAACAACACAAATAATAAAATTTTATTGCTTCATCCAAAGAAGCCAGTAAAGTTGAGGTGAGGAAAGAAATTTGAGAACATCAACCAGAATACTTTCTAGAACTCAAGTGGTTCAAATTAGGCATGGCATTAGCATCAACACTTTTAGGACGTTATCTAAAAGTTTAAAGCTAAGTAACATTTCCGGGTTGTAAGTAGCCTATAGAGTACTGGGAATTAGGGGGAGGTGTAGGGCAATAATTACACCTGCCCGGAGGCACTGGGAGTATTTTATCCAGTACTTACAGTGCTACATCATCTTCTTATTATGCCAATGATGTTTCACCACATAAGCAAAAATGGGAGAGAAAAAGAAAACACAATATTTCATCTTGCACTGTATTCTTGCTACTGGAAGTAATTCCAAGTAATTATGTTACATTTTTCAGTGACTTCTTAAAAAAAAAAAAAAACACAAGAAAAAACCAAACAAGCATTCACTTACGTCAAGCTCAATAAGCAGAAATCCAAGGTGCTCAAGACTGTGTGGAGTCTGTGGATATTTTCCAACAATACTTTTGGGAATTGCTCACTGAAACCCAGAGTACATCTCTGCAAAGCTGCCTGGGAATATCAGACCGTCTGTACACAGCAGCGTCTCCCTGGGCAAGCAAAGTGTTCCTGCACCACTCCGTGACATGAGAGGGATGAATTGCTGCTAAACCATCGGCTTCTGCTGTGGAGGAGATGAATTTGTTTTTATGAGAGCAGCACGCTGCAATTCTATGGTTTTCAGTGAAACAGCTTTGGAGCAGAGTTGCAATTTGTAGCTAATCAATGCCAGAATCTGCTGGCGCTGCAGCCCGTGGAGTGTTTGTCTCACCTTGTACACTGGCACATGGAATTTTGAGGTGACCACAGTTTCAAAGTGTTCAGGTTCAGGATAAGAGTTTGAAAGTAGCATTTCCTGAACCTACAGCTGGAAATTGGGCTTAGTCTTTAAAAGTTTTAATTAAAACTACCATCGTGAGTAGAAGAAGCTGTTGCATGGGAGTTTTGTAAGCAGAATGACCCAGAATAAACATCAAGAAAGACTGACTAATTTTGCCACCAGATATTAGTGTAAAAATATTATTAAAATTAATGCTGTTTACAGAAAAACAGATGCTGGATCACTAAGCCATTGCATATTCCAAATATGCTGGGTTTTGTTTGGTCTTTTACACACGATTTGGGCTTTGAGTACAGTAAACTTTGTTCTCGAACATTGAGAGAAAGTGTTCTGACGTTAGTCCGTAATAAATGAGAGTAAAACTTAGAAGTAAATTCAGGGCTCATCAGAGATTCTCTGCAGTGGGAATTAGCATATGAGACTTTTTTCTATAAAGTTAGAAAAGAAAAACAGCTATGCAATGCATATTCATAAAGCTGTATCCATAAAGCTCACTCCAAAGTGTAGGATTATTGCATTACAGTAGTCAACTTTTCAATGAAAATGCCCTTAAACATAAAATAATAATGTCTGCAATCTTGATTATTGTTGTTCATATATGATTCAATAATATCTTACTCAGAGTCTAAGATTAAGCTCATGAATCTGTAATCTCAAATACAGTTTTTTTCCATGTGATCTTAGGTAGAAAATAGTTAATAATTTACTTTTTTTTTAGCTTTTAATAGAAATGAACCAATTATCTTCTGATACTCAATTAGAAATGAAAACAGAAAAGCCCTTCCCCAGGAAAAAAAATCATTTGCAGTGATCTAGAAGAATAACAAGAGCAATGAAGAAAAAACTGTTGTAAGTGCAATCACGCTAAGCAGACTTCTTTTACATTTTGTTGCTTCAAAACTATTCACTGAAGAAATGCTGAGTGGAACTGGTTTTGGGGCTTAACAGAGAACACGTGTGTGCCAAATAGATTTTAAATGTCGTATGGTGAGAAGGGTGCATTGAGAAAACGATGCTCAGCCTTCACAAAGCACACGGAGGAAGAGCAGGGAGAATCGCGGGGGCGCGGTGGGGTTTGCTGTCCCACAGGTTGCTGCTGCAGGTTCAGGAGTCATTTGTGAAGTCCATTTGTGAAGTGCCTTTCACTTTGTGCTCCCTTTGTGCCTGTGGAGATTCGTTCTGTGAGCCCGAGCCCGGCCCCAGTAATTTCAGATCACAGGGATCTCCCTGGGGTCAGTGAGCTGTGAGGGAACGGGGTTACACAGGCTGGATATTTGTGCTGGGATTCCAGATCTTTCCATCACACTGCAGCATAAAAACCCAAGCAGAGCTGCATCCCCTGCTGCTGTAAATTCCTCTGTCTGAAGGCTGTGTCAGCTCAGGATCTGCTGCCCGGGTTTTGTGCAGAGATTTACACACAGCCAGAAGGTTTGCGCTGCAACAGCAGCTCAGGCTTTATTTTATGCCGCTGCTTGGGAGAATATGTAAATTGTAGAGGCACCAGACTTTTTTCTTCTTGCCTCCATATGTACTATTTCAATTTAGATATTGCCAGTTTGTCTAAGCAAGTTTGGATTAGGTCAATACTTCATGTTATTCCTGCAGCATCCTAGTTTTCCTCAGAGTCTTTTCATTGAATAAATTGCACTTTCAGTCAATACTGAGCAAATCACTGTGTTCAGAGGCACTATTGCAGACAATGTGCCAAACAAGTGTCTCTTTAATTTGAAACTTTTTATGGGCAAGAATCAGCCAAAAAAAACCAAAAAAAAAAACCAAAAAAACCCCAAAGAAAAACTGGAAACAAATGTGACCAAAAGGAAATTTGTTCTTGAGCTTATGTCAATATGCAAAACCCTGCTGTGACTTGGAATATGTTCCAGATTCAGTACCTACCTACCAAAACACCCTACACAACCTAAAGTGGCAATTTTGGAGTGTTTAATAATTGTCACAGAAAAAGAGAAAATATTAAGTTAAAAAACAGAGTTTCACTTTTTTTTGTTGTTGCTATTCTGTGTTATCACACAATTTCTTTGGTTTTTATTCTGGTATGTTTGCCCTATTATTCTGATAATGACATGAGGAAATTACTCTATCAATGCCTGCACTAAAAATTTGTTATATGACGGCAAATAATTTCATATCTATTTTGTGAGTCCATACAATAGCTCTGTCTCCTCATTAACTTTGCCTAAAACTCTGGTTGTTATAAAACTTTCTTACACGATTGTAATTCTGGCGGAGTTGGAACTCCTGTAACCAAAATCCAGCGTGCAAAGGCAACTGCTGGAAGTTTCTCCCAGAAATGTTCTTCAGGTCTTGACCTTCTTCAGGTCAAGTCTCACAGACTTGTTGTGAGAAAGTCTGTGCTTGATAATACGGGAGATCTGGGCAAGAGGATGTTCTGTTCTGAAGCCTGAAAGGGAAGGTCTGTGAGTCTTGTCATTGTCAGGAAACCACCTTGTTGTTTTTCATACAGACAAATTCTTGGTTGTTGAATTACATTTCAGTTTGTTCAGTGTGATTAAATTTGCCATGAGGCAAAAAGTCAGTGCAGAGCTGAGTCAGATACACCTGCTGTAAGCTGAGGCAGGAAACGGAGCTATGAGATCACACAGAGTTAACGCAGACCATCTGAAGGAGCAAAGGTAGCAGTAACTCCAGCCAAGGGATTAAAAGAGATCAGCTCCTGGAAGAATCTCTAACCCCATCGGTGATGTTGTGATGAGGAGTAAACTCAAATTTAAAACAAAGACATGCGTTACTCTCAATCCGCGATGAGCGAGAGGCCGCTGGTGATTTAAAGCTGAGCCGCTGTTCCCTTGGAAGGAGCCGAGGCTGGGAAGAGTGAAGGGTGCTGCTGCTGCAGAGCTGGGGCTGGCAGCTGCTGCAGGGCTGAGCTTTCGCACTCCAGTCAGCGCTGGAGGGGCCAAGGGATGGCAGGAAGATTCCCTGGCAGTGCTACCAGACACATGTCAGGGCACACTTCAGAGCTGCCTGAGCAGCTCCTTTAACACACTCTGGAAGGTTCCGCTGGTGATGTTGTCACCCACGTCATATTTTGGTACATCAAACACTTATGTTATATAAAATAGATTTCTAATTCAGTAACAGGCCTCCAAGCCAACTGCTGTGCAAGGATTCATGCTTCTATCAAATCTGGCCTGTGCTGGCAGATATCTTTATAACATGGGGCTGTCGACCTGTAATAATCAGAATATACACAGAAGTTGTCCCTCAGCTTATGTGGTGCAGCAAAGTCAGCGAACAAGAAAAGGTGATTACTCTGTATATGGTGAGAGGATTGCGAAGTTATGAGGCAAATAATTGTAAGCAATTATTTTCCTCTGAGAAGACAGAGGGGCCAAGGAGGGAGACTTTGAAGAAAGCTCACTATTTATGAAATATTTCCTCAGGTCTCAGTGGCTCAGGCAGAACTGGTTTTTTAGGTATTTCATAAAAGCTGTCCCAAGGAAACTGATCTATCAGAAGTTTACTCACTTTGCACAGCTAAACACTGAACGCTTTCCAAACTGTAGCAATTCTTTCAAATAGTGTCACCAGGTGCTTTATCCACACCCCCTTCAGGATGTGAGGGATTCTGTGAAATGATCAAAGCATCGTGCCAGTGCCTTCACTACCTAATGGTTTTTGTTTCTATTTTTAACAAACCCTTTGTACCTTCCTCCTAAAATAACAATAGGACTCTTAATAAACACAGTATTAAATCTCAGTAACAGCATAAGTACTTTGCTCTTTCTGTATTCTGTGCCCTGTTATGCAAAAGAGGCTCAATAGTAAATCAAAAGGCTCCCCGTGGGCTGCACCGCTCTTTCCTCCCTGGGGAGAAAGTTCAAATACTGCACAGGTGAAGGAGTCTCATTAAAAGCATTTACCCCCTAATGCTCTGCCAGGTAAAACTGCCTCAGTGTCAAGGAGAAAGGACTTATTTAGACTGCAGACAATAAAGCACTGCCAAAATTATATTCCGTTCAGGAAAAGAAACAAGAAACAAAGAGTAAAAGAGGATGAAAAGTGCAGTTTATAGAAAATGCAATGACAAGTTGTGTTCCTTTCAGTCTTTTCCTTTTTTTTTTTTTTTCCTAATTGTACTTTTTTTTTTATTTTTTAATTTAAGGGTTCTGCATAGTCTTTCATATGAGGTCTTATGACTTAATGTGGAGAAATAGGGAAAACTGTGCAGCTCAGGAGCTCTGTGACAGAGCTTAGAGGTGGATGGTTCAGGAGCGAATTCTGGCTTTCAGCACTCAATAGAAGCTGCAGTAGTTCTGGCACACTAAAGACAAGTCTGGACCATGCAGTTAGGAAATAATGCAAGTAACAGTTTTCTTCTGTGCCTCAGTAGGTAAAGCCAAGTTTCTACTGTAGATCGTAAAAGTTTATGGTGGTGGTGTGGTTCCAATCCATCAACAGGAAAAAAAATGAGCTCTTTGTCGTCCCCTCTTGCTGTTATTGCTGGTTTTAAGCAGTTCTGGACTACGGCGTGTTCTGTGAAAAGTACATTATCTATTTCTTGGTATCTGTATGAAACAGTTACACTTTGGTAATTACACTTTTATAAAAGCAATGAGTAAGGGGATGGATTAGGACAGTGTGGTGAAGAAACAGAAGGGGAGGACTTACAACTTTGGGGGAAAAAATGCCAATCAGATACCAAACCAAACTCCTTCCAGGGAATAAATGTATTGACATTTTTGTGGGGAATATCTTAAAATCTGTTCAGAGAGAATGTATTCTGATTTAGAAGTGACTGCAAATTTTGCAAGTTGTTCTTGCAGTTTGTGTTGGTGAATTTGAAGCACTACCAGAATAAAACAGAAGTCTGCTTTTACTTCTTTCATTCTTTTTTCCAGAGAGAGAGAGAAAGGAAACAGAAACTAAAGTATTAAAGTGGAGTAAGAATAAACACTTAAGATTCTAAGAAGGAACAATCTAAGCAAAGTATGGGATGTCTCAAAAATATCTGTCATAGGTCTATTTGACACAATTAAATTGTCCCATTCCTCCTAGTCTAAAAACAAAGAAAAGTTCGAAAAACAATCTGAAAGGAGGTTTAACAGGGAATATCAGCTTTGAGCACAACAGGATGCCCTGTTAATAGCATGTATTTACATTCCAACAAATCGATGTGCAGAAGTGGTAAACATATATGGGAGTTGGTTTGTCACAAATTTGTATTTTGATAAGATAAATGCAGTGATAATATGGATAAATGCAGTGATAATATGGATAAATGCAGTGGTAATATGGATAGTTAGAATGCTAGGGGTGTGAGAAACTGAGCCCCACCAAGGCATGGAAACTTTCCCTGGCCCAGTGCTCAGTGTGCTGCCTGGATAATTTTCCACCCCAGGCTGTACACAGGGAATGTTTCTTTGCACTTCTGGGGGTCCTTAGAATGCACTGGGAACCAGAGCATCTGCTAAACTATTTATGAAAAAGAAAACATCCATAGATGCATTCCACAGCAGCTTTGGCAATCAATTGGTAGAAATGAGTTCTTAATGGTAGGTTATTTTGTGGGATGGAAACTTGCGGTATCGTGACCTTGCTGCAGCAGGTACTCCGTTCATGCCTGGATGGAGTTTCTGACAAAATCAGCATGTAATCATGAGCATTTGATCAAAAGTTCAGGGGGAGAAGATACAGTCACTCTGAGTTTGACAGGGTCACTTTGAAAATGCATTCAGCGTGCACTCTTGCATACCTGCTGTAGCAATGCAGTTCAATCAAAGGCATTTCGAAAAATGGCTCCATCACCGGATGCTTCATCTCTGGTAATATCTTTGGATCCCATTTCCTTGGAAAGTTAACAAGGCATATTCTAAGGATAGATGCCTTTGGCTAGGGTACATCCAATATTGTATATGCAATTTTTCATGAATATGAATGAGTGACTTCAAAATTAACACGTAAGTGTGCGTTTCTTCACTGGTGAGGACCACTTTTACACGTATTTCTGAATGCAGAATATACTGAAAAGCAGTGGTTCTAGGGCTGAAGTTAATAAAAGATATTTTGGCTATTCTGGTAACTTGTCACGTTCTTCAGCTGATCAGACACTAATGAATGAACGGATGACTAAAAGCTGAAATGAAATTAGGTTCTAATCCTGTCAAATTGCCAGTCTGCCTCCTCATGAACCGAGTGAAGAAAGCAGCAGGATCTTGCCAAAAGCATCCAGCCTGGGATCTACTTGTTCTGGCATCCCCCACAAGGCATTCAGGAATGAGTTGTAGCTCGTGGTTAGTATTTACTGCTGAAGGTGCCTCTGCTTCCAAAAATAAGTGAGTTGATAATAATGTTCTTTTTCCTGCAAATGCACATTCTTGTATGCACTGGTAGCTGAACTCTGACATTGAGCCAAAAGTTACAGGTGCCTCAGGGTAGTCTCCTTCTTCCCCCACTTAATTCGTGGTTAACGTGAAGGAATCCAAGATTAGTAATAAAACCCCAGAGGAAATGATATCTGCTGCTGTTTATAGTCTGTGTTCCGGTGGTCCCTGCTCAGGGCTTGAAGGTCTCGCCAAGACCCCCCAGCCCAGTGTCAGCTCTTCAGAGCAAGCCACACTTCCCATGCAGACGAGTTGTGCACGCGAAGCAAAGCTGCTGTTGGACACATCAGATTTATTGTGTTTACTCAGAGTGTTTCCATGTCACACACCCCCCCAGCTCGAGCTGGGCCGTGCAGGCACCCAAACTGCGTTCTGCCAAAGCCGTGACGATAGCTACGAATTTGTGCGCAGAAAACATTTTAGAGCTGTGCCGTGCTGACAGAACCAGAGACCAATGCATATTTTAAGAGATTTTCGTCGCAGAGACAGAGAAAACAATGTTGGGAAGTTCTCACCTAGCAAAAGTGGAGTCTCGGGCACGAGCCGAGGTGAGGTGTAGGCCCAGAGTGTGATTGCTGCTGACAGTGGGTCCCTGATATGTTTATCGCATCATCACTCTGTGATCCTAAGAAAGGTATTGCAGAGGTAGAGAATCTTATTTTTTATAGCTTGATTTGGCTAAATAATGACTTTCTGGACATTAATGTGTGATTATTTAGTTATTTCAGTTATGCTACAGTAGAAACAAACCCTAAGGCACGAGTCAGCCTTTGATTTTAGGATGTGCCAGTAGAAGCAAGTGGTATGGACTAATGGCTTCCTTGAACACCCCTCAGAATACGAAAACTCATCTACGTATCTGTCACTGGATATGTGATAATAGCTACATATCTAACATTAAAATTTCATTTTCCCTCTTCTCCAAGACGACATGAATAAAAACCAGTCAGAGCTGTAGAAAATTCTTTTTACGATTTCATTTCTGCTTACACACTAACCAGCGAGCACCACTTTCCATAGCTCCACTCTCACATCAGTGCATTATAGTTTATAACCAGCATGTTAAACTTCTCCCCTCCTGGAGGAAATATTGCAAATAAAACACTGGAACCACAGAAACACGGAGGTTGGAGAGAGCCTCTGAAGGTCACCTAGGCTGAAAATTGAAATGCCACTGGAAAAGCAGCACAACAATGTTTGTAAGTAAATATTTTATTCTTGATCTTTATTTATATGGGAAAGCCAAGAGAAACCTTGTTCTTCTTCCCAGCAGAATGAGAAAAGTAATAAGTACTTTTGTGTGCCACAGGAAGGACTGTCGTCCCTACAAGCTGGAAAGGGCAGGGGATATGAAGTGCTTTGTGCAGGTGCCGGAGCAGGGGATGTCCAGCAAAATCCTGCTGAAGCCAATGTCTCGAGGAGTGAAATAGGTCACTCCTTGCTCTTGGCTGCTCTCTTGTACCTGTAGGAAAGAGCCCTAGAAATAATCCAGTTCTTAGGTTAGAAATTATGTTTTCCTGCAGAAAGACTTTGAGAGGGGTGAAGCTTTAATAAAATGTCATTCCCAGTAATGTTTTTTAATAAAAGGGTACTTGTGGTGAAGGTAGACCCGTCACAGGGGTGTCAGGGAATGCTGGCATTGTGTGCTTAAAGAAGCAGCAGAATAAACATGTTTTTATATTTCTACTCCTTCCCTGTATGTGGTCAAAATAACTTTAAAAGTGCTTTCATTTCTTCAGCAGAAATTGAATAAATATTTCATTCTAGTGCTGCTCTCATGTTAATGATTTTGGCTGGTCACTTCTGAAGTAAAGATAATTTTTTAAGTGCTTCTGTACTGCACAGACACTGTGTTTTCTAATCTTATTATTGAGTTTAATTTGTTTAGGTTAAAGGTCATGAAATGCCAAATTTAAAGTAAATATAATGTATAATTGCTTTTATAGTGTATTCTTCATAAGAATTGTACACTGCAGTTTCTACCCCCAGTCTTATTTACAAATTATTAATTCAATAGTAGCACTGCAGCATATACCATTCCCAGTGCTTGAATTTAATTAAGAATGCATCCCTGCTAATTGATTGCGGTGCTGCTTTCATAGGCACTTTTCCCTAATGGCTATCTCAGGATATTTCCTGCTAATTAGTTAGAAAATTTATTTTCTTTCCTACATTGTCACTAAAAGTAAGAACAATCTGAGCTTCACCTTTGTACTATAACATCTACAAGTGTTTTCTTAAAGTTTCGGGGAAATTGCAAACTCTTATGTTTTCTACTCTTTTTCAAAATCAGGTCAGCCATATTTCATTTCCTTATTTTTCTTTTCCCCAGTAAATGAATGGAATTACCAATCCGGTTCACCAAGTGCATTTGTAATAATGGTTTTCTGCTCTGTGGAAAAAAGCGCTGTGGTGGATCAAGGCATTTGATCCGCATTTGATTCTCAGCTGCCACCAAGAAATAGGAAATGACTGCATTCAGTGCTGCAGTAATTTTCTGCCAGGTGTGAAACATTCTCAGGACAAAAAGGAGGTGTGACAGCTCTGTGCAGAGGGGCAAATAAATAAGGCACCAAAGGGTCAAATAGTGGAACTTTGTGCAGATTAAAAGATTGTGGGAAACAAAAAGTTCAAATCTGACGTATAATGTCTGAATCACTCATTAATTCACATCTGATGTAAATAAGAGAGTGTTCAGGTGAGTCCTGAGGTGCATTAAACACTCTGATGTTGGTGTGTGATAACATTCAATGACACTTTCACCTTGTTTAGACTTGCAGATTTGGGAAGGGATCATGAAAGTCATTACAGCAGCCCCATTCATGCTGCCATGACCTCGAGCATAATGAAATAAAGACTGCAGGAGTAAACAATTGTTTAGGGGATAGGCATGGTTCCATAACTATTTATTTCTCATTACTTTGCGTTTGTGGTTCTCCACTTCTGATATAAGGGCTGACAAAAGTGGGCTTGACCCCCTGCACCCAGCACAATCTGGGATTAAGATCCTGACCTTGAATTTGATGTGAATTTTTCAAGATCTTACAGCTTCGCATTAGAGACAAATGAGAAGTGACCTAACAACTGATAAACTCCATCAAACAAAGACATCTGTCTGTGCACACTGTGCCACAGAACATGTTTGGGAGAGCTGATTTTAGGCCAACTTCCATTTCTCATATCAGCTCCCTGAGGAAGGGGATCTCACATCACCAAAGCACTGGCAGGTGATGGAATAATAATAATAATAATAATAATAATAATAATAATAATAATAATAATAATAATAATAGCAATAATAATAAATAAACTCTGACGAATCTCACTGCAAGGATGCCTTGAGTTCAGCTCTTAGGCTTTGTACTGGAGCACTGAAGGTGCACACAGACACTTCCTTTAGCGGGTGTGTGAATCCATGGGGCCTCCAGCTGCTCCTGCTGTTCCTCCGCGACTCCTGTGCGTGTGCCACAACTCCCTGGAGGAGCCTGGCGGGAGCAGCTGGGAACTCCTCGTATTGTCACAGGCAGACCAGCGAGAGCTGCTCTCTCAGCCTCCTGAGTGCTCAGGTACTGGCTCTGGTGGCTGCTGCCGGCAGAATTTTGAGTATCTCCACGTGGATAACTCTGGAAATTGTCAACAGTTGTGACGCAGATTAAAAAGAGTTTGAGGGAAGCCATTGGAATAAATGATACAGTGAAGAGCCCTCACTTTTCCTTGAAAGGAGTTGGAGTTACGGTTCTAAATATCCATTTCCTCAGATCTATTGATCTGTGCACTTGCTAGTTTTTCACATATAAATCTGTTACGTTTCATAAAACCATGTAGAAGTTTTGCATTTTTCGGTGTGGCCCTTTCAATCAGTTATCTAATGGCAGTCACAATATGTGCATGGAGGGCAAAAATCCACTCAGGAAACAGAAGGAAAAGCACATATTCATGTGCAGTTATAATGATTAAGACTTTCCTTATCTGTCAATATATTGCAATCTGTAAGATGTAAAATGGAAGTCTAGGGGTTTTTTTCCCGAATTGAATTCCTCTGAAAGATGTCACAGAATTTTTTTTTTTT
>VZTI01002729.1:3057504-3144525 GCA_013397865.1 Struthidea cinerea
TTTTGGTGAGAGTTTACAAAAAGATTGTATTTTTATAGACACTTAGGTGGTCATAATATGAAAAAAAATCAAAGCAAGTGTTTGGTATTCAGCAGATATCTCATTTCTTTGGTAATTTTGTTCAGAACAGACTGTGTCTTCCTGAAAGCACACTGACTTTTTCTCATTTGATTTTTTTCCCCTCTCTTGCATTTATCTTTGACATTTAATTTCCAGATGGGTGCTTAGTATGACTGATGCTTTTTTTTTGTATGTGTGTGTGTGTAATTCCATCCTGAATTCATTTTCAAGGCTGCAGAAAGTTGGCGGCTGCCAGTTAGGTACCAGCATTTTTGTATATCTATATGTGAAATCCTAATGTGATTAATTAATTATTAAATGCAAATTAACATACCAAGAACCACACAATCTCTGTACATTCCTGGGTCTCTATCTTATCTGATACATTTTGATTTGTTCTTCATTGACATCACTGTCACCATAGTTACCACCAAGACAAGTTAGAAAAACGTCTCCGTAAAAACAAAGGAGAAAATATCACTGATGTAGGGTCTAAGATGGCAAAAGGTTCATTACAAATGATAGGCAGTATTCAGATTTTTTGCATCGTGAGGTGTTAGACGTGTCTGATTTAATGTTGATGGGCAGAGAATTTGCAAAAGCGTTTGCAGGTTCAGAGTGAGAGTAGCTGTTACCATAGGCTAGTAATTGTTTTTATTTGGCTTCAAGAAGCCTGAAGGTGAATCCTGGAGAGGAACAAAACCCAAAGAAAATCTTTCAAAGCAGTTGTAACAAGTGAGGGCTGTTTGCTTTCCAAAGAACAGTCACTGGAACAGTTGAAGATTAGGAAAACAATTTGGCAATGGAGTCGGCAGAATAAAGTTCAGAGGAAGTGCTGTTGGCAGAAGTTCATTTCATTTGGTCGATCAAGTCTAGCATTGTAGAAAACAATGATTTACTTTGCAATGGGCTGAACTTTGGGCACAGAAATAGTTTTGCATGACTTGTGGGAGCATTACATAGATGGCCTGGCAGAGAGAGCCAGGCAGCATTTTGTACGCACGTCCTCTGCTTCCGCTGGGTACCACTGGGGGCATTTTCCTCTCTATTTCCCCAAATTAACATTGTCATGTAATATTATCACTTGGAGGGCTCAGCGATTCTGTATATATATCTATATCTATATATATCTATATATATCTATATCTATGATAGTAGCTACTGCACGTGAGTGAGTAAATAATGGAATAATGGAGTGGCTCCACTCTTTTGGATAATGTTGTGCAGCATTGATGTCAAAGTACCAGAGATAGTTCGCTTTCATAGATAATTCAGCAGTCCCTTTTTTAGTCTAGACGAGTGAAAAATTAACTGTGACATTTTATATCTCTTAAAGTATCTGACCTGAACTTTTTTCCTGTCTCTGCTGTATATTTTATATTGATTGGTCCCACTTAACCCAGTATTTTGATGGAGAAGTACTTCCTTTGAAATGGCTGAATGTGCTGATATATATTGAGTTCAGCAGGTAAAATACAGAAAGGGAAGTGATTTTTTTTTCAACAATAAGATTCTCTTTTAGAAATCCATGATTGCAGTGGGTGAGATTCTGGGCTTGATCAGATAAAGGCTATTCACACTCCGAGTGGATGTGGCTGTGGAATGGATACAGACATGCACTCAAGGTCAGACACTGAAATGTGGAAATAAGCATACAGGTGAATAATGCTGTAAATTCGATAAATCTGGCAATTGGAGATTTAAAGGAACAGCTCTGGTCGCTTTGTTTTTGTCCTTCTACCTTTCCCCTGTAATGGAAGATCCATCTGTGTGGTTACCAGTGTTTTATCAGATCCTTAGTGCAGTCGAGTTATGTTCATTTATAGATCTCAGTGATAATCACTTTAAAGTTTCTCATAGTACCTATCAACCAGCTGATCAGTAAAGCTTATTTTCTAGCCCCCATTCACTTCCAAAGAGAGGAGACAGGAGGGTCACGCATGAATCTTGCCATTACAAGGGGTTCCTTTTCCCTACTGAAATCTGAGAACAAGCACATTTTCTAGTTAAATAGAGAAGAACAATGCAAACTATCATTAAAAAAATTAAGTTTAGCATTTCTAATGTGTGATTGTGTAGCAAGATAACCTTCAAGTGCTCCAGATCCATCAAGAATTTTTATCTCCGCGAATTCCATCTGCACATTAATTGTATTAGATTTTCCTGCTATACATCACATGTCTAAAGCTTGTTGGCCATAAGCAAAGGATTGTTGGAGACAGAAGACAAATAAGATCTTAAAGTCAAAGGTTTCCAGCACATGATTGTTATGCCTTCAGTTGTCACATGTACTTTTAGAAGTTCTTTTAGGAATATATTAAAATTGTTTCTAAGTCTGATTATCCTCTAAATTTTAAACTTTAAACAATTTTTAATGTAAAATTCTCTAATAAGTCTACGTATAATCTGAGTTTTTTATCTAATGACATTAACCTCTTTGAAAAGGACAGTTCTGGTACAGCTTCCACGTATTGATGTTAAAAAACCTTGTAGCTCTTAGCATTAATTCATTCAGTTTAACAAGACATTGAGTTGATAATGCAATACAGAAAATGTAAAATATTTTTGACAGTTTATGTTACTATTGATTATTTATGTTGTTTCTAACCTCACGTTTTCTGTTAATAAAGCCACTAGTTAGTCTGGTATAAAGCAATATTAGGCTTTTTTCACTTATTTTGTGCATCCAGCACTCAAGAAGCAAAGTTCAAAGTGCATACAACAAATATATAAATGCAACAAATAAATACATAAATAAATACAACAAATGTTTGTATTTAAATAGTCAATTTTTTGATTTATTTAATGATTGTAATGCAAGGACAATCAAAGCCTCATTGTGCTTGGAAGTGTGTGTAGATCACAAGCCAACAACGCTGCATTAAATAAGCAGCAGTCACAGTGGTGCTTCACCTTGTCAAAAATCTTGTGTGGAAACAGCTCTCACAATTTAAGGTGTAATAATGCTGATAGATTCCGCTCTGTTTCTTTGTCCTGCACTCACGATGTGAGAAATGCTTTGCTGACTTCCTTTCAAGAGCACAAACCAGCATTAAGAGCCCTACAAGTTGGAGCTCTCATGTCAGGGCTCAGCATTGCCTGATTGTTTTCATGACTGAGTCACAAACCCTGTAGTGATGGAGTTAAAAATGCTGATAATTGTCTAAATCTGCTGTCATTACAGGAATTCAGAGATCGAGGAGGTTTTCCAAGACTGTAATAGGATCACTGTCTGTGCCCTACAGTGCAGGAGTCAGTAACTCCCTCAATTAGGAGGCTGAGGAAGGCAATCCACACAGCACTTCCAGGGCAGGGAAAAATAGAGACACATCTAGTGAAAATATGGTTATACTTCTACTTTGAAAAGTCTGTGATAGCTTTACAAATTGTTACTGGGCAAAAAGAATCCAGCAAGAGGCAATTTGCTGTTAACGCAATTACAACTCGAATGGCTGACTCGAGTTTTGGTGTGTGACAGGAATCGGATATCCTGCCACAGCATATTATGCATGGGAATTTCCAACCACAACCCATTAGAAAAAGCCACAGTGCTGCTCTTTTGAGTTCCTAGCTGCAATTAGGCAGCAGTGGGACACTGATGTGAAGCCTTTATGAATAGAAACCAGCATGGCCCTGGGCAAAAGTGTGTGAAGTGAAGGGATGGCTCAGCAGCAGCAGCAGGGGACAAACTCACATTTTGAGCAACTCTGTGTTGCATGAGAAATGTGTTTTAATGTGAACAGGCATCTACATTCACCTGGGTATTACAGGAGACAAACTCCCTGACAGCAGCGGCTCCATCAGTCCTGACTCGAGCAAGAAGCAGGCTGGCTCTTAAACAGCAAAGTGTCAAATTATTCTTGTTTATGGAAGCTTTTCCATAAGTTAACCTCCTAAATAGAGCTAGTAACACAACTGAATTTTTTTATATAGTAAATTTGTTCAGGGGGTGTAGTGGGTTGGCATAGGGTAGCGATTGGTGGGCGTAGGGTAGCGATAGGGGATACACATCATAAAGTCACCCCAAGACAGGGGGCTCTTCAGGTCGGTTCCAAAACTGGGGGAGAAGCAAAGAAAACCTTAAAAAAAAGTAACAAGTGAATCAGTTTGCAAAGTTTGCTCTCTGAGTTTTGGGGTTTGTTACCTAAGGGCTTTGATTTGTGGTAATTCCTTTCTTGGAAGATTGAGGGAGATTGGGTTGTACAGCCATGACTGGGCAGATAAGAATAAATGATTAAGATCTGTCAACATATGAAGGTACTTAACTGAGATAAATCAATGAAGGACCTTAGTAAATGTCAAAAGATGCAGAGCTTGAAACAACTAAATTATCAGGTTACAGAGACAAGGTCTCTGTCAGCAGGGGGAGGAAAAAATCAAGAGTGTGAGAGGAGGCTCTAGATTCTTACTCTCAATTTGTACTGCAATTTAAGAGTCCCTAACTCTTCTTTGTTGTTTTTTTGTTGTTTTTTTTTTTTTTTTTCCTAATAAATGCTGTTCTGTGCGGTTCTGGACATCAACTGGTTGCAGAAATGTCAGAGAGGTAAAGCCTCTGAAACGATGTTTCATCAAAAAACTATATATTACAATATTTAGTAGGTGTTAAGTGTCAAAGTACAGAGTCAGAGGGGAACCAAGTCACCGTCTTTGTGGGCACAACAGCTGAAGTGAGCAGAGTTCACAGGAGCTGGATCTGAGCTCCCCTTGAGGATACCAGAGAGACCCAAAGCTGCCCTGATGTTCGTGCGGTGTTGAAAACACTGATTGCTAGAAAAGCACTAGAACACCAAAAGGTGGTGTTGCTGAGACAGTATTACCTGTTCAGATGAGGGTTTCTGGTTAAGTCAGAGCAGCTAATTAAGCAAAGCCCAGTAACTGTGGCTTATTTGTCCGTTATTTGCATGCATGCTGTACTTAGGCACCATATAACCCTGGCAGGACTTTGCTGCAGCACTCAGGACAAAATGCAAATATTGGTGGATTTGCACTCGTTTAAGGGACAGATACAACAAAATCTACGGTTTTGCCATGGCCCCTAACTGCTGATTGAGGCCAGGCTTGAAAGACTCTTGATTTTAAATGTTAAATGTTAATCAGTTTTAAATCAGAACTATTTTGATCACTACCGGTATTTTTAAAACTGAATGCTTCAGAGGTCAAAATTCCTAATCAAGATCCAAACATAACTAAGTATGCACTGAAAAAGAAGTGAACAGAACTCCATAAATGAGAGAAAAAAAAAAAAAATTAGATGGAACAGTACTAAAACTTCCAAAGAAACTAGAGAAGAATCCTCAGAGTAGAGCCTCCAGGGTGAGGAAAAAAAAGCGTACTTAAAAGTATTAAATTTGGAAAATTATCTTCCCTAATCATAAATATAATCTTGTCATTGCCAGATCAGTGTGAATTTTGTCCTTGACCCTTTCAGTCTGGATCTGAAAAAAATCCAAACTTCCAAAGCATTTGGGCAAAAAAATTAAAGAAGTAATTTGACCAGATCTACTTGCTTAATCAAACTGATTATTAATTAAAGACAGGACAAGGTAGTCAAGTCAGGAGCTGTGGAGCTCCCTTCCAGTGAGCCTGGGCAGGCCAACATGCAGAAGAGCTGCTCTGCTGCACTGACAACTTTGACAAAGAGCTGCATGCAGGCAGGTTTGAGACAAATTCTTTCGGGCAGTGGTATGTTTAACCAGATCAGCACTGAGCCATCCTCTACATTTCCAGTCAGATGCACAGACCTTCAGCTAAATGTGTAGGTTTGTGCTTTTACAATATTAAAATGTAATTGGAACTGCCAAAAAGTAGCAGTATTGTCTTAGAGATGTGAAAGTTACGTAAAATGCAAGGAAATGAGGCGCAAGAAGCCTGTTAGAAATCTTGGATTAATCTTCCCCCTAAACTGATGATGCTTTAAAGCTTCTCCTCTGTCAAAAATGGCCAGTGAAGATACAAAAAGGAGTCCAAGTTTCTTGAGAATACACTAAGTAGTTTGAAAGAAAGTTCAAACAGTTGGTCCTATCAGAAGCATTTAATATGTAGGAAGCATTTATTCTGAAAATATTTTTAAAATCCATCGTTCTCGAAGATGCTTTTTTTTCTGTCAACATGGCAAAAATTGAAACTGTGTAAAAAGCCTCATTATCCCATAAATGCAGCTCTGAAAGCCTTGTCTGGCTGCCTATTGAATTAGCAAATACAAAAGTCGAGCGCTGCGATTGATGCTGCCCTGTCAAAGCAGCAGCCAAGAGGATTTAGGTGGCTTTATTAAAGCTGGGTTGTACGGCAAGACTAAGTATTAATTCTAAATATGGTCGAACACAAGGTTGGAGCATGTCTGCTGAGACTGCTTTTTGCCTCTGTTAGATTACCAGATTCAAGCTTACTGTCAAAACGCAGAACAGAGGTTTAGATGTAAAGTACCCACTGTATTCCACAAAAAAAAAAAACCAGCTTTAAAGTTTTAACCTTATGACAGTCTTAAGAAAAGGACCCTAAGCCCGCCCTCAAACTCAAAGCAATAAAATGTGTGAAATAAAATGTACAGGATGTATGTACTCAACTTTTTTGAGAGGGGTGTTTGAATCTTCAAGAAAGAGTGTGAAGAATGCAGCCCATTTCCTGGCAGTTAGCGGCAAAGCAGTGGCAGGAGCTGAGGCGGCTGCACTGTCCTGTTCATGAGAGCGCTGTGCCTGCAACAGCTCTGTCAGCAGGGTGGGGTCCGGGTCAGGGCAGCCTCTGCAGCTGGAAAGGTCCCCATCCCCACACACCCCCAGTTCCAGGAAGAGCAGCCTGGGACTGGTTACAGGTATTTTGCTCAGGAGGCAGAAAGACTGAGTTCATTTGGCTTTCAGAAGGCTTGAAGAAGTACTTACACAGGCTTCATTTGTCTACTGCACCTTCTGATTAAAGGAGAGTCAGCTTATTTCCACAGAGAAAACGTGTAACAAGAGGAGCACCATCGTTAACTGGCTCGTCGTTAACTGCTGGAGATGGAGTGAAAACTGAACAGGGTAGAAACTGGGTTTTCAATTTTGAAAAGATTTCTCAGGCTGCTCTTTTCACGTCTTTAACATGAGACAAATAGGAAATTCTTACAACTCAAGGAATCATACTTTTTCATCAACTGCTAGTTTTATTGCCTGCATATTTTTGTGTATCCAGAAAGTGGCAGAAAACAAAACCAGCATTCAAGTACAAGCTTACTGCTCATCACCACCAATGCTGGGAACTATTAAAGTGTCTGGAAAGATTTATCTCTGTGAAATGTATCTGAATGTGCAGGCTGTTGTGTTCCTATCCAGAGATTTAGATATTCTGTTTGTGTTCTATGATGCTAAGTGCACGATGTTGGAGGGCCACAGACAGGGGATTGTGAATGGTGCTCAAGAATTCAGGAGATTGTTTTAGAATAATTAAATGCCCCCTCAGTTTCTGAGAGTTGCATGCAACTTTTGTGTAAGCTTACATCTGAATTATTATCAAAGAAGGTCACAAAGTATGGGGACAGCAGGGACAGAGAATAGCTTGGTACAAATTTAAATGCCACTCCATTTGTGCAAAATAAAATGAATGTTGTACAGTTTCAGAGGTGTAACTTAGAATCCATGACCTGCTACAAAGTGTGGAAGTTTCTTCAGATAACTTTGACAACAAGAAGGACACAGTGTTTGGTGTCCAAATTCATATGAACTACCCAAAACTGAGAACATCTGCTTAAGCCCTAAGGCGAGGCAGTAACCCACGAGCTGATCTCTGAGCAGCAGCATATTGCAGAAATCAGCAGGCGTGTGCAGAACACAACTCCAGAGCAGCTCCTATAGTTCACAGCTAATTTTTGCCTGGCAAACACGGATCCAAATTTGATGAGCTTTAACATACAAGATAATAAGAGCAGTCCCATGGCAGGGAACACTACACAAAAAGAAACAGAGAGAAAACATGAAAAGCTAATTGCTTTAAATTCTCAGCAGCTGTAATGAAATACAGTAAGAAACATCCCCAAGCATAGTGCATTAGATTCACTTGCTCAGAAATCAAGAACTGGTTAAACAAGCAAAACTGAGATTGAACAGTCCCGAGCTCAATGGCTCCAATTTCAACACAGTTTTTACAGGAAAATTCATGCTGTTTGCCCAGCATGCACGAATTAAAATTAAGCTAAAAATGTTTTTCCTTTGTTCTTTTCTACTTTACTTTTCAATGAGCAATTTTTCTCACATAAACACTGAGCAGAGCAAATAACAAGCTCATTGAAAATATGAGTCAAGAACAAGCAGTTGATTTCTTATCTTTGCACTGCAGATTGGGCATACAACTCAAGTACAGTGCTGTCCTTCTTAAAATGCATCTTTAAGTGTCTGTAAGAACATCTTCATTTCCAAAAAATGGGGTTACTCTACCAGCTGAAAGATATGTTATTGCAGTGAGCTTTCCACTTCTGTATTATCCTGGGTGTAGGCCTTAAATTGAAGCATATCACTCAACCTATGGGATGATGAGCAGTAATTCATGGCTTCACTCATAGCTGAAATGGAGTCAGTGCAAGTGCAAGTCAGTCCAATTTTCTTGTACCTGTGAAAGTAATGGTAGAATTAAGGATACAGCATTTCTCAGAGAGAGCAAGGATCAAACGTCCCCAAGCGTTCCACTGTTGGCTTAGCTGGAGTAGGCGAATGGACCAGATCATGCAGAATGAAAGATTTCAGTGCCACATTTCCCCACCACAATTTAGGCTTCTCTGTACTCTGTTGCCATACCCATCTGGCATAAGGGCTACTGCCTGGGCAAGCTGGAGTCCATCCTGATGATATGACATGATCTGAATTTCAGCTTATTTCAGTCACTCAGTGCAATAAAGGACTCATGCTTTCCACTCCAGGGTTTTAACCATATCAAGCTGTTGGAGTGCACTGTGTGCTGGAAGAGAGACAGGCCCTGAGGATCAGAGGGAGGGGCTCTATCCTGGGCCCAGAGGTGACCCTGGGAGTGCATCCAGGTCACCGGGGATGGACTGAGAGAGGATTGTGTGTTTATGGACAGCCTGGGCCTGTGAGAAGTGTTCATTGGAGTTTGTGGCCTTATAGGGCATTGTTTGCCTGTTACCATCATAGGTGAAATCTGTGCAATGCCCCAGGTGATTGGGGGACACTGTGGGGAACATCTTTCCTGTTTATAGGATGTGATATCCTGCTGGGTGCTGGGATTTGGGGAATTCTGACTGCGCAATAAACGGCTTTGCATTCTCCATCTGATGAGCGAGGTCCTTGCCCGTGCATCGTTACTGCATCAAGCAATATTTGTTTCTTGCCCGTCTGACATGGCTGTGCAGCAAGGACCTGGGAAATCTGTGCGAGGTTCTGTCACTCTCCCCAGCACTAGCACCAGCAACTGTCACTCAAACTAAATTTGCATTTAGGACTACTTTTTACTCCAGATGATAGAGAGAAAAAAAGGTATTTTGTACCCTGGCATTTAGGAAAATCAGGTGTACTGGATACCAGGTGTAGTTTGGCTTTCTTGAGTTGGCTGATAACTCCCAGAGAGTGAAACTGCTCTGATATAATCACATGCCTCTGTTAAGTATCTATCAGTTTTACCATTTCACTTGCAGAAGTCTTTGCTAGCAAACTAAAAGTCTGATTAAAATCGCTTTTCCTTAGGAACTCAATTCGGTGAAAATTTCTGTTAAGATTTTGTAATTAATTCATTTCCTCTTTTTCACTTGGCAGTTGAAAGTGTAGAGATTTTTTTAAACAAAAAGCTTGTGGGTGTTAATTCTCATGCTGCATGTCCTTACTGCTGTTAATTCTCATACTGCACGTCCTTACTGCTGTTGACTAACATGTTGAACAAAAAAAATTATGATCCTTCCTTTTCCAAAATCACAGAATTACTCATTTTCCACTTGAATATCAGGTGTCAATCAAATGTGGATCTCATAATTACGGTTGTGCAGTCACTTCCATTCATTAAAATTATATGCATAACAACATATTGTTTCTAAATTCCTCCTCAGAAAAACAGGATTCCGCTTTTTCATTCTGCAGTTTATTTAAAGGTTAAATTTTGATTTTAAAGCAAGAATTATATTGTGCCAAATATAAAGCTCTGTTTGTTATGACTTACACTAAAAGAAAATCTTGCTAATTTTATTCTGACACTTCTCATTCTGAACATGATTTTTGATCAGTTGAATATATTTAGTGCAGAAATACTTCAAATGTTCTTAGTTTGACAGAACAATAAATAAATCAGTAAGTAGAAAACATATTTATTGCTGCTAGCAACTGCTTGCCTTGTAAGGAAAAAAGAAGCTGTTTAAAGGGTTTTTTCCCAATATATTAAAAAAACAATAGTTCTGCTGGTTTACACTAGCACAAAACTATTATATCTCACAATATTTACCCAAAGTATATTGTATATTGACAAGAACATATTAACCTTTAATAATCAGAAGAGTTCAATTTTTATGTAATTATCCAGAAATGCCAAGAGGTTTTGGGTTGGTTGTGGGGCTTTGATACTGCTTTTTTTGTTTTCAACCATTTTGATGTCTACATTAACAGTAAATTTTAGATCGGTCTATTTTAATGCAGTTTTTTCAGCAGCTGAAATACTGCATTTGGTATCTGAGCTTCCCTTTCACTGATTCGTTATCTATAGGTGCTAAAAAGCTAGAAGCGGAGAAATTCTTCAGCCTTTTCTCAATATTCTGTGAGCAGACTGTCTTTCCTATGGAAACTATTTTAAACAAGGTCACAGTTCCATAAACTCCTTGCACCCGCAGGCTGTTTTGCAAGATTGTTATGGCTTCGACTTTGAAAATATTTTGGAATAGGTATCTTAGGACTTGGCCAATCCTCTCAAGGGGTGGATGGCCGAGGAGCCAATTACCTATTGCCACTCAACACACTTTTGCGATCTAGCCTATAAAATTAGTCAGAAAATTATTAAAGCACTTCGGCTTCCACTTGTTCATGAGCCTGGACTCTGTGTCGTTCTCTTTATGCGTCTCGGACGCAACAGCGACAGTTATCCCCACTGCGAAGCAGTCTGGATATTTCATCCAGGTAGGATGGATCCAAGGAACCATCCAAGACATTCCGTGCTGCATTGTCCTGCTCCTCAGAGGCACGTGCGAGTGCAGTTGTTTCATCTCCTGCGCAGTGACACAGCTCAGGATCGGCAGTTTGACAAATCCAGCTGCTTTACGGAGGCCGAGGATGTCTTTTTGCATGGCACACAGGCAGTGAACTGATGGGGAGTTTGATCTGCAGTTCTCCACCTGTTCACCAGAAGGTGAACTTTGCAGACTTTAATCTCATTAAACCATCGCTGGGGAGAATAGTGAGGAATTCTGAACACTAGGCCCAAGTCTTAGCCTTGGCTGCAGGAATATCCTCCAGCTATTGCACATCTGGCGCTGAGAAGCTTTCAGCAGGGACAAAACATACTCAAACCGGGAAAATGTTATTTGTCCGCTGTGGATGCTGAAGGCTTGGTCGCGGGGAGATTTTCCAGCTTTCTGTCAGCATCCGTGTGAAAGCAAGAACTTTCTGCTGGCCGAAACAGTTAGAGGTTTTTGTAAACCAATCCCTTATCTTGCAGGTGCAAGATTGTTATGCAGTGTTGTTGTGATGTTGACTGAAGAAATATTTTGAAATATTTTGAAATGGGTGTTGTAGGATTTGGCCAATCGCTCTGGGAGGCGGGTGGTCAGGGACCAATAACCTTATGCCATTCAAGCAAACTAAGATATATAAACAAGTCTGTAAATTAATATATAATTCCATTTCTTCCTGGATCGAGCTTGTGTAGTTTCTTGCCATCCCCGGTACAACAGTGGCAGTCCACTGATATGTGAAATAAGTGCAATAATTTCTTCAGTGTTCCTTGAGCTTGGTGGATGGGTTGATTTGATTTGTGCACATTACCTGCCCAGCCAGCCCAACAGCCTCAGCAATCCCATAGTTACAGGGGAATATTGTGTGGAATATCCAGCTGGGCAATGGGACTTCCAAGCAAAATGCAAACCTACAGCTCCGTGTTTGGCTGTCTTGCAGCAGAGCCTATCGAGAAAGGAATGCCACAATCCTTTAATTGCCACACAGTGGGAAAGCCACTTTATCACACAATCAATAGGGCAACTGCTTCGGTAATTTCCATCCTTTCTGCAGATTTCACTCACCTGAAAATGCTTTTGCCTGAACGCCAGTTAAGGCCTGGTCTTTCTTAAGATAAATGGCTCACAAAAAGCTCCTAACAAAATCTAGATGTTGTTTTTATGGTCCTAACATACCATTAGGAATCAAAAAGGATTGAAAAAAGGTCTTGGAATTAGGAGTTTGTGAAAACCAGTTTTGTGTTTTCAGTGAAGAGCCGTACTGCACATGAGCTGTGTGAAACGGTTTGTACCCAGGAAGGGTGGGCTTGGAGCTTGGCTATGGATTGCAATCAGAGCACAGCACGGAGACTTAATAGTTTCATTGAAAATGAGACAAAGGCTTCCAAAATTTTAAACACAATAATTCTGGGGTTTAATCCTCTCTCAGCTCAGATTTTGCAGGGCACAGCCCAGCTCATGGCTTGCTTTCATCCTGGCTGCATTGTTTTCCTTTCTACAGTCGGCTAGAAAAGTAATAGAAGCCAACCTGCGACTGCAAGGTCTGAGAGCAACCATTTGAAAACATATTTTAGCAATCTTTACTAAATGATTCTTAGGCTCTCTGATACACCTTGGCTGGCCTGTGCCCAGGGGATGTTGCCCCGTTACGCACAGGTACAACCCGGATGGAGCTTGGGGTGGTTTGTTTCCAGAGCCCCTCTGCCTCAGGAATCCTCAGCCCTGCTCTGGGAGAGGATTCCTGACAGGCAGGAGGGGTTCACTCTCTCCATGGCCCCTTCAGTCACTGCTGCTTTTCTTTTCCTGAGGCTGCCAGCAAAAGTGCCAATTAGTAGCAATTGTGATGGTGATTTCTGAAGTGCAGTTTAAAGGATTTCTAACCGGGTTGGAGCTGTTGTCAGTTGACTGACTGGAATAATAATAATAAAAAAAAAAGCTCAGTGCTGCACCAGAAGCTTGTTAGACTTTCCTGTGTGATCTGCTATGGATAGTGGAACTGCAACAGCTTTTGCATTCAAAAGAGGGATTTTCCTAAAAGCATCAGTGAGCACTTGGCTGTTTTATCTGCTCTAAAAAACCTTAATTTTAAATTCTGTTAAAAACAAAAATAAATGAGGATCTGGAAATAGGAGGGGGAAAAAAAGAAATAAAGTAACCTTCGGGGCATGCATAACTGTTTCAATACACCAGGATCCCTTAAGTGTAGACTTATCAAGTGGAAAAAATGCTATGCATTTTTTTATGTACAGAGTTACTGAGATAGAAGCATAAGCACTAAATAGGTTAAAACACAAGGGGCCTGATATACTGCAGCTTTGTGTTGACATTTTATCATAAACATTGCAGACTGACACATACTGGCAAGCCATCCAAAGAAGTAAACATTTTTTATTTGTATATAATAAGGCAAAGCTTGAGCTGAATGCGAACAGCATGAAGCCATTTTCTTAAAAACTAATCTTTGTTTAAAATATTTTCTTTCTGGGATCATACATATTTAGCTTCTTGAATTTTTCGTCCCTTAGTAGTTCGATCTTGCAGCACTGTGAGACCCGTTCTCAGAATTAATGCACTCACACTCTTTGCAAAACAAATAGCATTCTTAAATCTCAGGGACATATGTATTGGTTGCATCAAAGATCACATCTTCTTTTAGCATTCCCAAGAGGCTTTTTTTTTTTTTTTAAACTCGGACCAAAATAAATCCCACATTCAAGGCCCTGAGTGAGTGGCAGGAGCCCAGGCGGAGCTCGCTGTGTGGGACATGGACAGCAGCCCTGTGTCCTCCTTCCTGCCCCTGTCTGGAGGACTTCCAGCTACCCCTGAAGCACTGACTGATTTTGCCTCACTCCCAAGGAGCCCTCCTGAGCTGGTCCCCTCTTAGAGGAAGGGGACGTGACTGAGGGAGCACAAACAAAACCAACCCCATAGGACGCACTGTGGTGAGGCTCCTGCATGGGGAGAAGGCTTTGGCAGGAGCTCCTGAGCTCCAACCCCAGCCTTTCCATCCTGCTTTTCATGAACACGGCAGCAAAGTCTGGTGGGAGGGAGCAGAAGGGTTTAGAATCGCTGTCTGTGGAGCAGGGGGTGTGAATTCATGTGAGAGCAGTGTCCCCCCATTGCACCCACCCGGGGTCACGGCTGTGATCCACACGGGCCGAACAGGGGGCGAGGGAAAACCGGGGCTTTGGGTTCATCAAATGAGTGTTGGGTCACTTCTCTGGGACTTGGAATCAGTTAAACTGAGGCTATAAAAAGACTGAAGCAATTCATTTGGGTGTTTTCAGAAGACTCAGAAGTGTGAGGCATTGCACACTCATTTTGTGGTGCCCTAAGGATATTTATTTGTCCAAGGAGACTTGGGGACCACCACTGAGAGATAGTTCACACTTCTAAAATTGCTTTTGTGACTTTAAATGCCTGTTGCCTGTCGCTTAACTTTTACTCACATCCTAAACCCCACTTTTTTTTTGCTGTGTCTATCTGTTTTAGAGTGAGGCTTAAGCAGATGTCAATCATGAAGAGTTTTGCAGAGATTTATGTTACCACACTCCCATTTCCATAAATAGGAGTAAAAACTCCTGATATGGCAATGCAGATTTTGTACATACTGAATTATATTCTGATTATATAAGTGACAAGCGCCTCAGAGACTGAAGGTGCTTTGAAATATGCAGTAGCTGTCCTTTGGAGAGAAAGAAGGAACACACTCTGATGCTGATAAGAAACAAAGAGAGACTGTGGGTGTAAAATGCCTTTAAAATATTTGACCAAAAATACATGAGGGTTTCCCCCTCATCTATTTCTAGTGCAAATTGTGGAAGAGAAGTCAAAATTGCTTGGTTTACTTTTTAATCTGGAAAGAAAAAAGGGGGCTTAATTTTTAAAAAATAAAATTTTGTCTGTTTAAAGAAAATATGTTGGGGTAAAGGTTGTATCTTTTTGATAGAGTGAATTTTCAATCTGTAAGAATACTAAAGCTGGCCCCTCGACTTCTGGAAGAAGTGGTGTCAGTGCAATTAATAGACAAATAGTAGCTCACTGAAGTTTTATTGTTCACAGTTATAACAACTTTGTTGGTTGCAAAACTGGATCCAGAATAAGACCAAATAATATCTATAGTTATTTTCCAGGTATCCACATTTTTCAAGTACAGTTTTGTGCAAAAACATGCACACACGTTGTGTTTATTTATATATAATAACCACATTTTCTTTCATAAAACAATAGTAACTCACAAATATTTTTTAATGTAAAATTATCAATGTAGGAACCTAATGTGTTTTTTTTCTGGCTAAAGCCTGCCTGAATATATAAATATTTTAAAGTTAATGTCTTATGTGACTTTTCCTCTATATACCAAGAAAGATCCCTGTGATTAAAGCATGTAATGTATTTAAGGCACAAGCAGTTGGCCAAATTCAGACTTATGATCACAGAACCCTTCTGCATAAACAAAATCAGCCTCTGTTTCTGGCAACCATATCACATAATATCTTTTATGTCAGGCTCTGTCTTAAAAATTATTCTTATGACTGCTTGGAGCTATCAAATTCCTTTAATGGTTCTTAAGTTTTCTAATTTCTGTGCCAATTTATTCAAGGCATTTGTTTTGTGCCAACATTATTGTTTTAATTTGCTATTTTTTATTCTTCTGATCTATTTAAAAAAAATAAATTATCATTGTATTTTGGAATTCATTTTTTTAAGCAAAGGAGCAAGCATCCTTTAGTCTGCTTGTTGTAGAGTTCACCACTCACCAGCCAGCTTTAGTAATTTTCTATTTAACTTCATTTTTTTAATTGCTGTTTACAGGAATTGTATAAACCCTCTAGATAAGACCCTCATGTATTGAATTAGAGCATGCATCCCTCCCGATATCTGTAGAAAAACACCAAAAATGCCTATATAGAACAGCAAAGTGCATTTATCTTTTTCATCATCACGTTAGCTGGGACTGTTTAGAGAGAGGAGCAGCTGGGGTGGTTCTGTAGAGACCCATTCCCTCCCAGGCAGAACCCCCTCCGTAATTCTGTACATTTATATACTGTAAGGAAGAAGGGGGCACTTTGAAAAAGAGGTGGGAAAATTGAGGCATTAAAAAGAAGTATGTGGGAGTAAATGGAAGTCGCTAGGGTGGAAGAATTTTGGGACACAGGCATGCTGTTAATTACTATTCCAAAGATATTTTCATCTCGTAACTTTTCCCATGAACTGCCCCCCTGGGCTGCCATTCCCTGGTATTAGTGCACTGAAATTTTAATAGTGTTAAATTTCATTCTGCCATCCTTCTCAAGGTCATCTAGTCCCTCATGTTTGATTTCTAGTGCCCTTTGAGCTGATGGCTTTCAATTTCGTCCCACCAGAAGCCCCCATCAGCACCTGCTTTTTTATGGATCCATTAACACTGGATAAGAAGCCTCCTGCCCACTTGTTCATTTTTTTCCCTTTGCAATGTGTTTGTTTTACAATATTTAAGCAACCTTTTATCTCTTTTTACAATTCTTTTGCGGCCACTTTCCGCAGATTAACTCATAGTTTCCTATGCATGTCATATATTTTATATTAAGGTTCAGATGGGTTGGTTCTACCACATTTCTTTTATCTACGAAATCAGTTATCATTCTGACATCCAGAGCTGTGGGTAAACTCAGGCTCTCTGTCATCCTCTTTGCCATCTACCTCCGTGTCTTTACAAGGAAAGCGATGGCTTTTAGGTTTCTTCTCCCTGTGTGGAAAAGGAAATCATCACAGAAGAGCTGAACAATAAAAGATAGTTTATTTCTGTATGTTCAAAGCTTATTTTAGACAGGAAGTAATTCAAGCATTGCCTTTTTTTTTTTTTTGGTGGAATTATAATAGTCATGTTTTTATGCACTATACCAAGTGCTGCCTTTCTGACTTGTTTCTCTGAATAATTCAAAGTATATCTGAATTTCTTTCCTTGGGAAAAAAAATAAGCCTCTGACATGAACATGCAAATACAATAAAATAGATATTGCAGTGTGCCTAGGAGCGTGGTGTGGGAACATTTTGATTTCCTGATTCACGAGAACAGTCCAAGTGTCTAAAGTGGAATTCCCTGCGTGGAGTAGGGAAATAATTTCCACTTCATTATTGGTAATTTTGGAACGATGACAGAATAAATTCAAGTCCTGAATATGTATTTAAGCCTAAAGAATTATTTCTCCTACCTTGAACTCTAGGTCTGTATGTGAGCAAATCTTATAAACTATTGGAATGACACAGAGAAGGTGTTCTGGATACTTGGGTTTTGTTTTCAAGATGAAGATCTACCGTATTGATTGACATCATTGTTACAAGAATTAATTATAGGGCTAAGGTACTGTGAGATAATGAGTTGTCACATGTAATGGGTTAAACTCAAACTGTGTAGGGTTTTTTTGAGAAATCCTTCCTCAATGTTCAGCATGTTTATTTTATTGATGGTGTTCTCTTGTAAACAACCATTGCCATTGCTGTAGTCACTGCTTACACCATCTAACGCTACAAGCTCCTGGAGGCACTGGCTGAGCTGTATCCTGAATTAGCACTATTATTTCATAAAGCAGTAGCTATTTTTTGTTTTGAACAAACTATCCATACACCTGCTAATATTTAATCTGTGAGAATTGCATTTGGATGTTAACATTCTATTCAGATAAACGGGGCTGTTCACACCTTGGTAAGTGCCTTGCTGTTTCAGCTGCGTTGTGAACAAACAGGACAGCCACGGATCCTTGTGCAGGAGAGAGTTTATCTTTGAAAACAGAAGAAATAGAATTTTTTTTTAATTAAAATGTTCAAAATCTTATTAAAGCATAACATGTAGGAAGTTCTGAAATCCATAAGCTTCTCCAACTGTGTCACTTCCAAGTTCCATTTCCATGAAAAGCTGATTTCCGTTTTTTTTGCTTTACACCACCCAAATAATGTTGTGCCATAGGGAAACAGCACTATTTGCATTAATTTGCATTTAGGATTCCAGAGTAATCTGGCTTCCACACAGTGCAATGGAAATCTAAACTTTCTCTTCCTTCAGTGTATTCCTCCAATTACTTTCCAGGGGCTGAGGTAAAGAAACTGATATCATCTTGCAGAAATTGCCTTTATGGATTTTATAAAGCTCTCCTTTCCTACAAAACTGAAAATTAATTGTTAGTCAATTAAAGGTAATTGTCTTTAATTAATTGGATTTATTATTTGAAGTTCTAAAGGCAAAGCATGAGAACTCTTTCACCTGAACTTCTAGGGTAGTCAACACCCCTTTTTAAAGCAGAGTAGAAGATACAAAGAATGTGAATTACTGATTTATTTGAGAAAATATGGTGATTATTCCCTTTGCTGCAGAGTAACTGAACAAGCCTATAAATATGTAAATTGTTAAATCTTTTCTATTGTCTAGAAAAAGTTTGATTTTATTCTTTTCTGACATGTCTATGGTACCCCGGCCTGCTTTTGTATCTAAGCTGTCAAAGATTTCCATAGATTTGAAAATCTGTCCCCTGTTCCCCATATGAAATGTCACTGTCAGTTTACTCCATGAAAAATGAAGTTTATTTGATGTGGTTGTCACGATTCTTGTATAAGCAATGCACCTATCACTTTTTTCTGCAAAGCAAAAACTGACATGATATGTAGTCAGATTTTTTTCCTGCAGTGACTTTTGCAGAGCAAAACTATAGTAACGTGCGCTTTCTTTACTCAGATAATTTACAGAATACAGAAATTGCCACAGTCTGAAGGAGAAGAGGGTGAAATAGCAGGATTTACTCTGCGTAGATCGGTGCAGCTGGAAACACTGCTGGAAAGCAGCTGTACTCAGTGCGTGTTTGTTCTTATCTATCACAAACTTAATTGTCAAGTAATTGTGAGGGCTGGTTGCAAACATTCTCCCCTAAGCATCTGTGTAGATTTCATTTATTTCATTTTTCATTTCATTGGGACAAAAGGGTGACACTGACCATTTAATGAACGATTTCTAATGAGAACCCTTCTGACCTGAGTTAGTACTTTTAAGTTCCTTGTTTTTTCTTTTGTTAATTCCTCTGCATGTTACAGGTACATTCAGATTGCAGTTTGCCTTTTTTCCCTCACTGTTGTTGATTTTTGACCTTTTCTATTGTATTTTAGGATTGTCATCTCTGTATTTTCCCCTTGGATATCCCCTCATATGATAATCCACATACACAGACATTCACTTATGTTCCTACAGAAAGAGAATCATTTTATTATCGATGTTTGACAACTACATTTGGATATTATTCAGTTCTTTATCATCTGTAGGGCTCCATTTAGAGTACAGATTTGTGCAGGTCCAAGGCACTGTTTCAAAAGTAAATCTCCATGCTAAAGAATGATGATTTTCCCGTTTGAAATCTAGAATGCCCAGTATCTAGTTGCCTAAACGGCTCCTATCCATCAAGGCTCCTATCTACCTGTGCTGCAGTAATATTGCTGCCTGCGGGTGTTTCTTTCGTCTCATATATTAAAAAATAGTCACTACTGAGTTTGTGGAACACCTTAATTCAGGTGTTTTAGCACGACTGATCTTCACTGAAATATGTCTCTGGTACAGCTGTTAGCCCTGTCCTTAATTGCAGCATGGCCCAAGCACGAAGGAAAACAGGTATTTAATGTGCCATATAGTGGCCAAGAAGCAAATACCACACTCACAGTGGTTCAGGAATAAACTTCCTGATGGATGTTTGCAAGTTATCTTGAATAAAGTGAGATTTGGTGTTTTAATTAAATACCTTTCCTAGTTTATGAAGGCCAATTTAAAATATGAATGTAAGTTTTGGCCTACGTTGACCTGCTACATTCTGGTAAATCAAGGCATCATTTAAGTGAATATTTTAGTCTGTCAAACTGGCCTGAGCAGGTATAATAAATGGAAAAAAAAAAAAATTACAAGTCTAGCTGGATTATATATTATTAATAATAGCCTCCAAGATGTATCAGGCACTGCACCAAAATGGAGCGTTGGTTGTGATGCCAAAGGGCTCACACAAAAAAACCTCCAAAACAGGTAGATAATCAAGGATGTGACTATCATCAAGATATGAAATCAAGAACCTTGTTTTTCCTTTCAATCATATAACCTCCTCCCATTAAAAAAAAATCAAACTCAAACCCAACCAAACAAGCAAAATACTCCCAAAGCCCTGCCAGTTGCCTGTATTTCTTTTCTCCTTTTCTAAGTTTATTTTATAGTACAGCTCTCATTCACAAGAACACTTCAGGCCTAATTTGTTTATCCTGATATTTGCACTTCTGTGTTCCCCATTAATGTTGCATTTGAGCATTTCAGGATCCCTCTGAACAATTCTGAGGTCGAAATTCCTGATAGGGGAGAACTGAAAGGAACCAGTAGCAAAGTCATACAAATAACAAATAGCAAAGTACAAATAACTTGGAGGGGATGCCAGATGTAGGACAGCTGTAGTTCCCATTTGTAGGAACAACAAATTCTGCCTCCGGGCTGTCACGTTTTCACCTTATCTCCCCATTGTTTCTTAAACTGCAAAGTGCTGACTCTCACCTGACTTTTAACCTATTACACATCCCAAGAAAACAATCCCCAGTTTATTTTTCAGCAGCCTAGTCCAGTCTTTATTTTTTGTTCATTGAACTCTCCAAATAGAAGGGGAAGATTTGATCTTTGAGAGATGATGTGGTAAAGCTGTGATATGGGATCATGAAAGATGTGGGGAGGATATTTTCCAAACTCTTCAAGGAGGAAGAGCAGAGAAATGGAAAACTGGCCTGTTTGAAATCAGCACAGAGAGCTTGTTTTTCTCTGGGGACTAATGATTAATCTGCATCACTCATTGCCATATGGTATCCTGAACTGAACATTAATAAGAATAAAATAACACTCTTCTTGAAATGATTAGTATTTAAATTATGTCAGAGTATTGAAAGGATTACAGATCTTATGCTTCCTTGCATAAATGGTCTTGTGGTGCTCGTAGTAAAAAGTACACTTTTCACAGGGTAGATTTGTCTCCTAAATGAAGAGTTTTGGGTTTTTTCCTCAAAATGTCACTGTTCAAGACAGGATTTGGGATTAGATGGATGACTGCTTTGATCTGTGCTGGCCATTCCTCTTGACACTCCAGACAAGGAGTTCTAGGACTAACATGTGTCGTCTGGAAGATTTTTGATCATCTGGCCGCCTTGGGAGATGGAGGGCTGCTCCACGATCTGACAAAGTGCTGTGATGTGTTGAGATTTTCCATCAAGCTTTGGGCAGCAGTGAACGTTTAGTGACAAATTGTCGTCTACTCAGGAGCAGTGACAGTAAAGGGAATGCCAGGGAGCCTTCAACTCTGTTGGAGGAACCTGTGCTACTGTAATTAGGAGGGTATCAGAAAACCTGCGAAAGTTTATTTCATAATCCGCTAAAGTCTGGACCTTATTTATCCCCCTCTTAGACACAGTCAGCAAAACATGCCCCTATTTAGACTGGAGAAGGTTTGAGGGAGGAAGAAGCAGATGTCTGAAGTTATTCCCCAAATGCCACCATTTTGCATCTATTTGAAAGTGTTGCTATTATTGTTCATGAAGGTCAGCACGCCTTCGACAAGTAGATAATGTTGGAAACTGGGCTATTAATTTTGTTGAGAATATGATATTGAATTAGTAGATACTTGAAGAATTGCACAATATGTAGTGAAACAATGGGATCATGTTATCTAATCTAGAAGTGAGATTTTATTGTGATTTACTGGAGGAAATACTGACAGTGCATGCTTGTACACTCTTTTTCACTCCTTTTTCACTCAAAACACTACATAATCCCTTCTTTTAGGACACCTTCACAGCACATATGGTGTGCAAAGTCTCCAGTCCCTGGAGCCCTGTGATAGAGTATGGGAGTTAATAGCTCCTAACCGTGGCCATCCTGGCTCAGGATTTTGAAGTTGAAGCTCAAAAAGCTCCTCCTGTACAAATTTAGTTTATTTAATGCTGACTTGAAAACTTTAACCCAAAAAGTCAGCTCTTAGAGGAGTATATGGTTGCTTGAATTCATTAAAAACACTTTTTATTTTTGGGAAGTGTTAAATTTGGATCAGAGTTTTTATGGAGCAGGACACAGAAGAGAAGAACAGCTTACCTTGAAACCAGAGGGTTGCAGGGAGAGCTACAAATATTTAGGCATATCCTCCATCAGCAGATGCTGAACCAGAAACTCTCATTTTCAAAACTGCCATTAACGTTAGAACACCCTGGGTATGTCAGCATCTACAACCCTACTACAAGTATCTCTTCTAACCAAATACTAAAATCAAATCATCAACTTTCAGTATTGATGACAAGTGAAGATTTTTACAGGGTGGGGGTGAATGATGAAGTCAATGTGCTCACATTTTAAGAACTGAGTAGAAAAAGCTGATTCTTAGTTCGCTTGGCTGCATGTGAGAGATTCCACTGAGCTCTCTTCCTGTGTGTGCATCAGTGGCTGTGCCTGCACTGGGGGGTTTGTTGGGTTTTTATTATTATTTAGAAGTTGTTTCTTTGTTTTAATCCACTTGTGGGAGCGATCTTCTGCCTGTTTAATACAGAGCATAGCCACATGCCTCTGACCCCTGTTTTGTAGAGCTGTGCAGCCCACAAGGCCCCACAAAGCTGAGCTTTCCTGGGTCGTTGTCCCATAAATGCTCATGTCCCCAGTCTCCAACCCAGTGAGTGTAGCATCCTATTGGGGTGCACTGGGTGGTGGTAGAGAGATGGGCCCTGAGGATCAGAGAGAGGGGCTCTGTCCTGGCCCAGAGGTGACCCTGGGAGTGCATCCAGGTCACCGGGGATGGACTGAGAGAGGATTGTGTGTTTATGGACAGACTGGGCCTGTGAGAAGTGTTCATTGGAGTTTGTGGCCTTATAGGGCATTGTTTACCTGTTACCATAATGGGTGAAATCTGTGCAATGCCCCAGGTGATTGGGGGACACTGTGGGGAACATCTTTCCTGTTTATATGATGTTCTATCCTGTTGGGTGCTGGTATTTAGGGAATTCTGACTGCGCAATAAACGGCTTTGCATTTTCCATCTGATGAGCGAGGTCCTTGCCCGTGCGTCGTTACTGCAGCATCCCTCATTCTTTCTGCTTTGTATTCCACGGGACCTATTCAGCTCTCATTAGAGAACCTTAATGAAGACTTGGGAACTTTTTTTTTTTTTTTNTTGTGGTTTTTTTTTTTTTTTTTTTTTTTTTTTTTTTTTTTTGTTTAAACTAGGGTTTTTAAGGGCTGTAGGCTGGAAGCACGAAGCTGTTCCACTGCTGAGAGTAGCCAAGGAGTCCTGGTAAGGCTGGCATACTTTGAGGCACACGGTCACAAGGAGACACAACTCACCCAATGTATTCCCAAAACATTCATTTTCTATGGATATTTGGTAAGTGTTTTTCAGAGATTCAGAAAGAACTGCAAATGTATTTTTATAGCAGGACAGTAGGGTATGTGAAACATGCAGATGGTGTTTGAAGGTGGTTCTGAAAGCCCATTTTGAAGCCTGAGCTGGGAGGAGTGATGCCAGATGCATCCTCTGCCATGTTTGCTCATAGAGTAGTCCCAGATTTCATCTTGTGGGAGATCTTTTGTCTCCAGTCCAAGAGAGAGTTTGTAAATGAGTTAGCACATGTGGACAGGAAACTCAGAGCAAGATCCAAGGGTGAACACTGTTGACAGAATTAGTTACTCTTCTCTGGTTCAACTTACACAAATTGCAGTGTGACTTGATTGATCCAGGAAGTTTAGTGCATTTCTCTTTGTTTGTTTAATTCAACAAAGCCCTTCCACTGACTTTCAGCAGATTTTTGGATTGAGCTCTCAGGCAAACAGTGAAATAATTGTGACTACTAGAGGAGCTAAGGTTGAAAAGCTTTTAATTTTATATTACTTCCCAAACACTCGGGGGCTCAGATTCAATAAAAATACCAGTGCTTTTGAATTTTGTTGTTGATCTCTGTACTGTATTAAATTATGCATTAATTTAATAAGTGCTCTATTGAAAGATGATCCCCACCTATGTATGTTTACCAGTGAAGCTTTATTCCCACATTGTTTAAGTGGTGTATAAATACATAATTTAAACCCCCCCAATTGACTGAGGAGGGTTATAAAAGATGCAGAACTAGAATGCACAACTTTCACCTTTTCCGGTGCCTGAAGGGGGGCTGAGCACTGCCTGGCTTTGTCTATCCTAGCAGCCAACCCAAACTATTCTTTTGGAGTGGCAGAGCAGAGATGGGGTGGAAGGGGAGACAAGACGCCAGCATTATCTCTGAAGTGCAACCAGATTGAGGCTTTATTTTGTGCTACCATTAGCAAATCACAGTTTGGTTGTTTAAATGCACCTGGGGCTGAGGAGACTTGCAGCCAGGGAGCATTATAAGAAGTACATAATTCTAAAAGAAAAATCCTTTCTTTTTTGTTTAAAAAAAAAAAGAAAGGAAAAAAAAGATCTTTTAAGTATTGCAAAGTGCTCTTGTTACTTCTTTCAAATATTCAGGGAACGTGGCACGGTCCATGGATCTCTTCAAAAGTGGTTAGTCATTAAAGGCTTGAATGTAATAATAGATTTCAGAATTATTCAGTAACACGAAATTCAGACATACAGGCTGTTCTAGTCTTTCAGAGGGAGAAGAAAGCATCAGTGAGGGATTCTTTTTTTTTTTTTTCTGCTTAAAAAGTTTCTTAAATAAAGCTGTAAAAAAATTCTGTATAATATTTAAAGCAAGCATCTATTAATAAAAAAAAGAATCTTAATTTCAGTTTCTGGAAAGGAGTTCATGTATAACCTTAAAAGAAGTTAATTAACTTTTGTTGTATTTGCATCTATCATACTCTAAGATGGATAAGTTCAGTTCCACTATGTGTTACTTCTTGGGTCCTTATGAAGGTAAATACCTTAAGCATGATAAAAACCTAAGTACGTGCATTAACTCAGTTTAGTCATTCCATAGCTGCATAATCTCCAGTTAACTACAGTCCTGAGATGAAAGGGATTGAGCTGCTTGGTGTTCCACAATTAATTTCTACAATTGCCACTATTTATTTTACAAATGGATAAATTAAAAATACTACATTACTCGTAATTGCGTTGCTCTCACTGATTTCTTTTACAGTTGAGGCCTGCATCCCAAAAGGAGAATTTTCACCAGAGGGAAGAACCTGTGGGTATTGGTGATGATGCATTTAAATCTCTGTGTGTGGGTGGGTGTGTGTGCAGAGTTCCATGGGAACAGGAAATGAACACGAGCAGTCATTTGCAGGGCATTTTCAGTTCTCCTCCGCTGGTTCCCAGAGTTCCTGAGCTGCCAGGTAGTGCAGGCTGGGCCAGTAGAAACTCCTGCTTGGCCACTGCCAGCCTAGCAGTGCTGGGGCTCAGGGTCCTTTGGCACGGGGTTTCATCAGTTTGACATTGGGATATATCAGTACTATAAATGCATTAACCAGTGTGGGACATTTCTAAAATCTTGAACTGATAGGACAGAGTGTGCAGAAACTGAGTGCTTACCTTGTACTAATCTTGTCCAAAAGTTTCAAAACTTCTGGGTCTTCTGTTGATCATTTCCACCTTATTTACCCTCATAAATTTCTTTGCTGTAAATGCTTGGCTGTGACTGCAGAGTAACTCATGCATGGGCAAATTTAGATGCAGTAGCAATCTGACCTTGGTCTGGACTAATTAACAGTTTCTCAGTGGAGATGTGTAGGCAGGTTGACACTTTTCCAAGTGAAAAAAAAAATAAGTTTTTACACTTTAAGCTTTGGTTTGTACACATCAGATCTGTGGCAAATATCTGCACACTCATCTTCTCTGTGGATGCGTTCGAGGGGAGATGGGGCACCTCATGCAGAATATTTTACAACAACCTATTTTTTATTCACTTTCTTGGCAACCTCCTGAGGAAACAAGACATATCAAAATTAAAACAGCAGCAAGGAGAAATCAGTTACTGAGGTGAAGTTGAGAAAAGCAAAAGTGACAGCAGTTATATGAAGAAGCGCTGGCTCTTGAAGTTAAGCTGCTCTGTCACATACCATCAATTGGACTATTATCTGGCACAGGAGGACTGTAATAAATTGTCAGATTTTCTTCTTAGCTGAAATGATGGGATGGAAATTGTGCTGTGTATTTTTGGACAGGCATGGGGCGGGGGGGAAAAATCCAGCATGTAGCAGATTTCCTCACATGCCAGACCTGCCATGATGCGCAAACCCAATCTCCTAAATGTAGCTCTTAGAAATCTTGTATGGTAAAAGCTAAAATGGTTAAAACAGAAATCCTAGCTCTTCTCTGGGAAAATAAGGTCGAGGAGGAGAAAGTTCACTGATGAAAGACAAACTATTTATATATATATATATATTTAAAACATTAAAAATGTTGTTTCGGATGATTTTTTTCTCCTTGTCAGAGAAAGTGATGAGAAACGCAGGCTTCTGTGCATCACTGCCTGGTTCTGTTGTATTTTCATTGGAAGTAAACTTTTACAGAATTGTGGTAACAGAATGTTGGTTATTTGATAGCTGAATCTAATGATTGCTGCCCTTGTGTGGGGCAGGATATGGACGAGATGTTATTAAACATGGAAATAGTTTGTAGGGTTTAAACAATATGATTTAGACTCTCTTGACTGGGAAGCAGCTGATATTATGTAGTGATGGTAGGACTAGCAGATAAAAATACTCTTTAAAAATGTTGTATGTTCTCAGGAGAGGAACTTCTTCAGTAGAATTATTCTATGACTAATATGTATATCTGTATTTCTATGTGTAACAACAGGCTATTGATACCCACTTTAAGAGCCTTAGCGGGATCATAACGTAACTGCTGTAGCTCAAATTTGAATTATTTTGTATGGCCAACATCCTAAATCATGCTAAGACTTCAAGGACCTTGAAGGGTATTACAATTTTTGTAAAATATTTATAATATTGTAAAGAACAAGTTTTATTTGACCAGTACTCCATAAAGACATCAACAAAAACACCATAGTGAGGGGCTGAAATTCTAAATGAGTGACTTTAGAAGCCATTAAGGCTGCCAGCTTTGTTCCTCTACTTCCTTATGGCCATTAACTGGGAATTCACCTTTCCCTCTGTTTTCCACTCAGCTGCAGCTGTAGTTTAGTTGTGTAAAAACTCACTTTGGAGCCTTTTCAATGGGCTTGGGGAGGGTCAGACAATGAGTCAAACTGAGAACTCATCTACTGCCTTCAGCTTTCCCTTTGTGAGTCTTTGCAAGCCACTCAGTGTGGAAGGTTCAAGCTATGAAGACTTGGATCTCAGTGGATTTTATGAAATAATCTGTGTACAATATATTTTCATTATTAGGGCTGTAAAATGTGCATGCCTTACTCAGACCTTCCTTCTTGGCAAAAGAGGAATATCAGAAGGTATAAAAAGGTATATTGGACATTTTTTTTTTTTTAATATCAGTTCAAAGATCTTGGTAGTAGGTTCTGAAATAAGTTTTGGGTTTTTTTTCCATGAGAAAATGGATATTTCATCTGCTGAAGTCAATAAAAATTTGTACAAGCCAAGTAAGAAAGAGTGGAACAACAACACAGAGTACCAGAAACCACTGGAAAACACATCCTGGGCTGGATCAATCGGAAATATGAAGACTGTAAAAGAAGCAGCAACTCTGACAGAACACTGGGAAGCAGAAAGCAGAGCTGAGAATCATGTGGTGGTGAAAAATCGATTATTTACTTTCATTATTCCGCTGCCCTTAGAATGTGAGCCAAAACTGGATGTGCCAGAGCATGTCAGAGAAGTGTAAAAAATCCTCGAGCACAGACTATATTGATCTCTGAATTCTGGAGGAACACATGAACATGAGCAAGCTGTTAACGAAAGATGTTTGCATCTAAATAAACAGTGGTGGAAGGAAGAAGGCAGCAGCTGCTGCATCAGGTTTTTATAAAATTCTAGAAATGATCCTGGGATCATTTCAAAATGACAAAACATGTTGGCAAAATGTTTCAAAATATCTAAAACTTACCATCAGTGCGAAAGGAATTCTAAAAAACTGAATTATGCCCGCATGGCTCCTGCAATAGGATATTTTCCCATCCTGCTTCTTTAGGATTTCTGGTCTGTTGATTGAATAACAGATACACTGCACCTTGTTCGAATAATTCCTTGGAATATTAAAAGATTAAAGTCTCTGACAGATTAATAGAAAAGGAGTTGTCATGAATTGTCAGGTAAATTATTGCTTTGGATTAGAAACTTGATAAGAAATGAAAACCAGGGTAAGAAGAAGTAAACAATTTAGAACAGTGTTGCCTCAAGGTTCCACTCTGGTACAATAATAACAAAGAAAAAAAAAAGGCTCAAAGTTGCAAACTGATTGATGGCACATGAGAAAATACATTAGTAAATGTCAGAGAGGTGCAAGGATTTACAAAGATTTGATCTCAGCTGAGAAACTTTGGTGTCACCTTTCTATAGTAACAGGTGTTCTGATTGTACATAGTGCAGCCGACAAAGAACGGGCCAACCTGTGCTTTAAATACTCCTTAAGATTGTAAATACATGGTCCTATTTTTTTTTTTAATGTTTTCTTTTGCCATGGGAAAACAAGGTTTTAGAGGATTATGAACAGTTTCATTATGAGTGAAAAATTACTTAGTGTCGCACCAAACCTCACGATTTAGCTGAAAACCAAACATTTCTTTAATTTCAGAAAAACTCGGGTTACTCTATGAGCTGTTGCTGTTGCAATTGATGGTTTTGGTGCTTTTGGTGTGGGTATACATCTTCATTCCGTGGCGAAAGCAGTGGGCAACAAATCTCTGCAAGCCTTTACAAAGCTCCCGAACCATGAAACAGATTTCACGAACCATCTGCTGTGTGAAGGACACATTAAAGGAGTCCCCCATTTCTCCAAAGCATCAGCACATCCATGCAAATCCCTATTCTCCTACCTGCACTTGTGAGAGTGATGGAGTGCGCTGTCTGCACAGTCCATTGAATCCTCTGTGAGCTGTGCAGCCTCACTCACAGGAACACCAGATCTGGAGATAGCCTCGAAAATTCGGCGCGCACTGAGGTGTTCAACGTTTTCATTTCCAGCAGAGGTAGTCAGCTCCTTAATGTGGATAATTACTCCGAGAATTAATTTCATCCAAAGTCCCGCTAAGGGTATAACGAAATAAAGCAGCCAAAACTTCTGGAGAAGGGTAAACTCGTGACATTCAGTGCTGAATTAATAGCAGTTCCTCAAAGAATTAATCCCTTATTTGTCACACTTGAAGTTACTGTATTGAAAGTCTATTTGAAGAATGAGACAAAAAAAAACAAAGTAAAAAATGAAAATGCATGAGTAATGTGTTCAGGGGTTTTTTTGTATTGTTTTTTTTTTTGTTGTTTGTGTTACTGGTTGAGCCAAGCAATTTAGCCTCCTTAAATCAAGTGCAAGTACTTTTTATCCAAATTGTTTACAGTGACTTTTGTACACCAGAAGAAATGTTTCAGGCAGCAGAACCTCGTGGTACATCAACTTCTGGAGACTGTGACCGTGCTCTGGGTATCTACTTGTCTTATCCTAGCAAGATGATCTCGGCTTGAAAGGCCTAGCACATGGAAAGGTTTCTTGACAATCAGTGTTTGTTACTGTTAGTGTAGCTCAAATCACCTCCCAAATATTAATTGTCAATAGAAAAGTAGCAGTCAGCAAAACCCCAAAAATATTAAACTGTTCATCATAATCAGTAAAGCACAGAAGCTGCCTGGAGACACTTCAGACCTTTAGAAGCAGAATAGCAGGGAGCCTGCAATACATCACTGCTACAGCCCTGAGCAGAGGCCAAGCAGCCCTTCAGTAGATTTTAGCACGAAATTACATGTATTGCTTATATTCTACTCTGATATCCGTGTGCATGTTCCGTACAATTAGAGCATTTAAAGCACACCATTCCAAAAGCTGCCCCGACAGCCCAGGCATTTCCACTTCCATACTGCAGGTAATCCAATCCTGAGCTTTGCTTTGTGGAGTCTGTGCTGTTAAAAATATGTACTAGGGATGGCTCTTTGATTCAGGGAAGGTTTTTGCAGATATATCAGTTTGATTGCTTTACTCAGAACTTTTATTTCGGAGGAAAACAGCTCCTTGTTTAAAAGAAATAAGGAAGGCATCCCCTGTGTAAAACTGTCTCTTTACGCTCTTCTAGGACTTTGATCTTTTTTGTTGAGTAGTGAAGTAAGTTTAAAAGAAATTAAATTCCATATCTGGAATGCCTGGGTTCACTACAGATTGAATTGGGAAGTTCCACTGTTTGAAGAAGTTTTCTCTTTTATTCACATCTTGCAGCTCAGAGCTATCTCCATCATGTCATAAAAGAAAACAAGTAGGTAACAGAATGAAGTAAAAGAGGCAGATTTTTATAAGTGTTAGCTGGGGGGCTTTCTTGTCCTTCAACATTGATTTTTACTAAATGCCATAGGCGTAATTCTATTCATTCTTGGGAAGTGATTCCCTAAACTGCAGTATAAAACTTGGCTTATCACCTTAAAGACAATTTTAGTCATTCTGGAAATCTCCTAAGGCAGTCTCACAGGAAATGTTCCTTTCATTTGCTTACTCTGGTTGAATTTCTCTTATCATGCTATCCAAAGGCAGCTTGCTCGGTTTTATTAGTTCTTGCCCCTGCTCTACTCCTAAATAAGCCTCAAAGAGACTGCCGTGCCTCGAGTCCAACATTGGAAACTATGTTTTAAAATGCTAACGAAGAATGGGGGTTAAAAAGTTTATGATCTAGTCCAAATTTTAAATCAATGCCTATTTGTTCCAAATCTATGTTTTGTTAACTGCAGATTAAAAGGAAAACAGTCATTTTTCATTCCAAGATAAAGTAATCCAGGAGTCATTCCAAGATTCATTAAATCAGCTGTGTCAGCTAAACTTTGTAGCAGGCTGTTACTTCCTCAAATACAGAGCACGGAATTTAAAATAAATAAGAATTGTATATAATGTATAATACTGAAAGTGAATTCAGCACAACCCCCATCCACAGTATGAGCTGTTAGTGACAATGCCCTGAGCTTCCACCAGTTCTCCTGCTTGAATATGGCCTTAGTTTATAAAGATTTGAAGTCTAAAGCCAGGAAAACACCAGAAAAATTAGAGAAATAATAGATTAATCTCTCCTTGGCTATGTAAACATAATTCTGTATATTGAATTGAGGGGTTGCTAATCCCTTACAATCATGTTTCTTCCAATTAAGTTGCAGGGCTTTAAATACTTTCAATCACAGGCGGCTGAAGAAGCAAGTGCAATGTCAGGAAGGGGAGGAGGGTGGTAATCCTAAATGAAAGTAATTTTATTAGGAGAGAAAGCAAGCAGCAAACAGAAGTTCTGAAGAGGAGAAGTTCAGAAAATAAAAGATTCTGCAAAATGCTCTGACCCCCTAGGGAAGTGAAGAAATAAAACTGGGATTTTCAGCTTGATTAAAGTTTGATTTATGAGCTGCTTTTTGTTAACAGCACTGGAACAGAAGGAGGAGAAAAAAGGATTTAACTTGTAAGGGAGAAAATTCCTTTGGAAATTGCCTTCAAGTTCATGGAGTTTAAAAAAAAAGTGACAAATGGAATTGTTTTGTAAGTCCTCCCCTTCTAGCTCTTCTTTGCTCTCCACTGCCCCCCCAATCCATGGTTAGTAATAAATTATAAGTAATAGTGATCTAAAAACATAGAAGGTGCCTAATTTGACATTTTATTACAGTTCAAGGATAAATAGCTTAATATTGGGGCATATCTCCTGTATTTTTGTAGTGTGCAGACTTACATAGGTGCCCAAAAAATGCGAAAGAGTTCAAAACCCTAATTTCTGTAAATGTGGTGTCTGGCACAGAGGTTATTATATGCAGGAGGTGGAAAAAAAATTCACAGAGTTTTGCCCAAAAAGGTGCAGTCCTTAACAAATGGAATTCAGATGAGGAAAATGTAGAATAACAAAGAGTTTCTAATGCTTTTCTCCTGCTGGGAAGGAACATGGGTGAGGTTGGTGCAGTACTGACACACGGGCAAGGACCTTGCTTATCTGGTGGAGAATGCAAAGCCGTTTATTGCGCAGTCAGAATTCCCTAAATCCCAGCACCCAGCAGGATATCACATCCTATAAACAGGAAAGATGTTCCCCACAGTGTCCCCCAATCACCTGGGGCATTGCACAGATTTTACCTATTATGGTAACAGGCAAACAATGCCCTATAAGGCCACAAACTGCAATGAACACTTCTCACAGGCCCAGTCTGTCCATAAACACACAATCCTCTCTCAGTCCATCCCCGGTGACCTGGATGCACTCCCAGGGTCACCTCCGGGCCCAGGACAGAGCCCCTCTCTCTGATCCTCAGGGCCTGTCTCTCTTCCAGCACCCAGTGCACCCCAGCAGTTGGGACTGGCAGGGAGTGGCAGGTGGTCCAGCTTTCTTCTCACTCTGCGAATGGAAATATTTGTCCATCCTTGCTTCACGAAGCTCTTGCCCAAGTTGGTGTCAGCACCCAGAGCACAGCAGAGGGGAGAACAAGCTCTTGATTGATCCTGCTGTCCCTTTCTCTGCAAAATATTGACCGAGGGACTCCTGGGCCCAGCAGCTTCAGGCAGGTGCTGTTCCCAGAGGTCTGGTTCTCCAAAATGGAGCAGTGCTGACAGCCCCCCTCAGATCCAAGGAGGAGAATGTGCTAAAAGTTACCAATTCTTCACTGCGCTGAAGGGTTAACGAAAATGCTGCCATGCTCTATAAGCAATAATGGGCTCACACTGGCTTACAAATTGAAAGTTACTATTGTAGAATACCTTTTGAAGGTAAATGTAGGAGTAAAAATTGCTTTTCAGTTTGAATTGCCTCAGACACTGAAAATTCTGAATTGTCATCGTAAAAAATTCAGGCTGCTTGTGCTTTAACCACCCTTCACCTTTCATTTTTAGATGAAGTACCAAACCTGTGTAAAGTAATAGCACACAGAGATTTATTTTTTCTTTTTTTTTTTTCCCCTGGAAAGGCATTATAACTTATTGTCCATCAAAAGTTTTAAATGTGGCCATGATCGGATAGTTTGGAACACTTCATAATGACATTAAATCTTTTAGTAATTTCAGCTGAACTGGAATTCTAAATAGACTCCAAAATTTCATGCTAATAATGAAGCTGTCACTGTGCTAGTTGATACTGTAATTTCATTTATATACACTCTGACTGTGCATTTGTCAGTAAAAGATACTAAGTAGTATGCAGGAGCTGTTGAAAATATTGTACCCGTCATCAGGGCTTTTTTATTTCTAAAAATTTACCTGTTTTTTAAAAGTCCAGCTATGCCCACTTTACTTACACATACTATATATATAGCTGAGTGAAAAACTGGAGAAAGTATAAATAATGGATTTTGAAATAATTTTTTTCCTTAAAAATATAAGCCCGTAAATAATGTATAAAATTTTATAGAATTCATGAATTTAAAATTATCTCGTCTGTATATCAGCAGATATTAACATCTGCTGAAAAAAAAGGATCTGGACAGGCATGGTATTATGAATCTGTTGAACCAGCAAAATCTCTATTTCACTGTTTCAGCAGAAGTCAGAATGAAATATAAGAGTTTCCCAACTGTTAGTCACAGCAAGGTTCCCAGTCTGGAAGGCTAAAGTTTGTCTCTAATACCTGACGATGATGGGCAACGATAAATCAGTGTCAGTAAACCACAGTTTTACACACGCTCAGTTGGCTGTGGTGGGTGTGGTGCTTTCAGACCTCCACCACAGGTACGTGGTACCAACCCACCCCAGAGGGGCACTCAGGTGTCTCTGTGCCTCCTTTACCCAGAGGGGTCACGGCTCCCAGCGCCCCTGGCAGGGCAAACAGAGCAGATCTGGGGGTGGCCCTGTCTCCTTTCCTTTCTCCAGCCTCAGGCACCTTCCTCTCCCCATCAGAGGGGCACAGAGCAAAGGAACCCCAAGGACTCGGTGCAGGGGAGGCTGCCACAGGAAGATGGAAGGGAAGAGGGCACTTGCAGAGCTCCATCCCACTGAGACGAGAGCAGAGGAGGTGGCTCCCCTCACCCAAAGTTGCTCCAGTTACATCCTTGGATAGGTTATAGCTCTGAAAAGAAGGAGCACGCTAGTGCAGAGAGATTTGAAACATCTAAGATACCACAGGTAAGGTGTATAGCGAATAGGTTGGCATAAAATCAATATTAAATGTTTGTTAAAGATGTAGCATCTTGGCTGAAAAATCTCAGCAAGGGTTCCCATCACAAGTTGAAAACCTAGCTGGGTTTTTTTTGCTTCATGAGTGTGCAGCCCTCGTGATACCAGCAGACACTATAAAAAGCAAGGCGTGCACCCCAGATGGGTTTGCTTTCACAAAGGCAGGGTACCTTCTCTCCCAGCAGTGCCCACAGGTAATGCCAGCTTGGCTGCAGCAACAGGCAGTACTGGTGCATTTAAATGTACAAATATCAGTCTGTGAAGTCAGTGTCAGAGATTAGAAAGTACAATTTGGTGTCTTCTCTGCGTTGAAGGGTTATCTTTATTGCAGTGTGGGCGGTAGGGGGCTGCTGCATGTAGAGATTTGTCCCTACAATCATTGTACCTTTTAGACTATCTTCCTGTCACTTGGGTGTTTCTAGGCTGTCTCTGTGCCACTTAAAGGAGCTGGACTGTCACAACACTCCTGGCTGCCACTGTCGAGCTCGTGGAGAAGTGGCTTAAGTACTGCTGATGAGTGTTATCTGTAATTTACCAAGAAAAGCAGAAACTTTCAGGGTTAAAACGCTGCCCTCTCATATCTTTTCCGGGTGCTATTTTATTTTTAATGTACTCTTACAAGGTAGCTTTGAAGTCGTTGCACATAAAAGAGCCTCCAGCTGTACGTCTTACAAAAAGCATGTAGACCTCATTTAATCATTCTTTTTATTCCTCTGACTTGAGTGTGATCTCTGTTCCACTCTCACTGATGGAGCTGGCACTTTATCTTCATCCAAATTTATTCTCGATCTAATTCAACAGATCACGCAGCAGAACAGATTTCTGAAGTGGAATAACAGCCACTTAAATATTGTTTAAGGCTACCACATACGGAGGCAACAATTTCAATTTCTTCAGAATTATGTTACGTCTTCAACAACCATGATTATTCTTCCTCCTCCTCCTTCAGGCCCCATCTAAGTCGCAGCATGTCTGCTGTAGGCCAGATGTATTTTTATGTGATCGTTGCTACACCTTTCGCGTTGGAGTGATTTTTTTATCAGTGTGTTGAAGGAGGGGGTTTGTGTTTTTCAAGCAGAAAATGGGGTGGTTCTACTTGGAACATAAACTACTGAGTGGGGAACTTCACCTGCTCATTAACAATGAAATTGAGCCTTTTGGATCTCGTGGTTTCCAGACCACAGAAGTCTCAGATCGTGTGTATTCCTGCACTTATTTTCATCAGAATGAAATGCAGAGATCAGCAGAAATGCATTTATTGCTCACTTTCATAGAAATAGTACTCAGCCTGCAGAAGAAAAATGCTTTGAGATGTGTTACTGGCTTGAATTTTGGGTCAGGTGGGAATTGTTACCTTTTCCCATCTACCTCTGTGTGAACAGAACTGTAGGTCAGCTGAAGTGCAATTGGATTTAAAAGCTGGGATGTCTTTTTCTCATTAACTAGCACATGAAGTAGCAAAAAGGTCTCCATTACACAGATTCATCTCTGTGAAATAACTTTGCAAGAAACTTTTTTTTTGTTCAAGTGTCCCTTTCCTTTCTTCATTAAGCAGCTTCCTAGAAAGTAAAAAGAAAAACATTATTAAGGCAAAGTGTGTCCTGGATCAATCAAAAATTGTTCTTGTCATCTAGGTGGTATTTCTTGTTGTGCTTTTTGCTAGGAAGGGCACTTTTTTTTTTTAACTTTTGAAATAAAAAAGGGGAAAAAAAAGGCAAAAGGGGTCCCCACCAAATTTTAGCCATGCAATAATGCCTAGTTCAATTATCCTAACATTTTTGTTCCCAAACGTACAAAATGATAAGTATAATAGCTATCTTTATTTTATAAGGAGATTCTGCATGAGGTGCCTGTCAAAGCAAAACCACATACAAGCCTGGAGTACTCTGGCCTTCAACCTTTGATTTAGTACCAGGAAGAGAATCACAAATGGTCACAGAGTTCATAAATTAGCAGCAGCGGTGCTGTCACAATTGTGCCATGACTACGACATGTCATTTCCTCACTGTGATTAACTGTGCTTTACCAGAACCCCATTTTTCAGTGGAACAAAATGGGAGAATCAAGTTTCCTTTATATTTCACTTAGTTCATTGTGACCGTCGACTTCAGCCCGCCTGATCCAAATTGGTTAAATGTTAAAACAATTTGGCCTCTTTTCAGCTCCAGTTTCTGCTTTCAGCACCTGTAGACCGTGAACTCTGTCTTTCTAAAGGGTAAACTCCGTTTTATTTTCTGTTATGTAAGCTAATTTGTGAGGGGTTCTCATAATGTCATGTCTGCAAGGAGATGGCAATGAGTGTCTTAAAGTTCAGGCCAAACACGGGGGTTTGCTGTTCGTGTTGTAGGATCAATTAACACTAACTCAGATCTTTTCCAAATGTCCACAATCTGCAATTCAGAAAATGGGAAGTCTCATCCACAAGTGATCTGAGACCTTAGACAAATTCCACCAGAAGTGTATTTAGAGCAGAAATTGGGATTCCTCTGTTGAATCTCTGGCTGTTCCATTGATTCATTATTTTTTACTTAGCCTTCAATTCTTTCTCCATTAGTGGCTGCATATTGCTTACATTTTTATAGGGGCATGACACCTAATTATTACGTTTGGCAAACTCTGACATGGCCAAATGCTTTTTAATAAATAATAGGGTGTTATTGAAGGAAAGCAGCTCATATTTTCACCCCTGTTCTCACGGTGCAGTGTTGCAACCGGGCCTCAGAGATAACCAGACCAACAAAATTCAACACAAGTAACCCTAAACAAGATCCCGAGGTCCAGTTCCTTTTGGGGATAATGAGATGATAATTTATGCATAAAGAAGCAGTGCAGTACCAGCTATAGAAATTATTAATTCTGTTTCACCCAGCTCTGAAGGAGAGGGGAACGAGCACAGTTCACCAAGGTTGCAGCAGTACTTGAGCAGTTTGATGTGGTTCCACCTGTGCTGTAAGTTGTGGTCAACTTTGATTCCCCGTGTTTCACTTGAGTGATTCCTGTGCTGGGTTCATTTCCACAAAGGATTTCTGATTTGGTTTGATTTCTTTCTCTAATTTGCTAATGTGTCCATTCTCTGGACAGCCATCTGATTATATTTGCTCGGATAACCTGCTCATCATGTGGACCATTGATTTTTTTTCCATAACTTGGTTATCTTTGAGCCCTTCATCACAAAAAGCTTTTCCTCAGCGACAGATTAACATTATTTTGAACCACGTTTTACTCATTTTTTGCCGAGCATCGTTCAAGGTTGCCTCAGTGTAGTCTTGGTCAATCCAAAAATTGTTAATCTGGGGTTGCCAAATTTCTCAGGGTCCCTGAAAATTCAAGTTAGGTAATAGCAAAAGAACACATCTGTGTGCATATGCGTGTGCAACGCTTTTGAAACCACCTGTAACTCGCATCCTGTGTTAATGGTAGTTCTCAAAGATGTTGGTTTAAAATAATTTGAATCTCTTCAGACTGCAACAGTACGGGCAGGATTGCTTTTAGTTTGTTTTTTTTTTTTTAATTAAGGTTCCCAGAACCATAGAGCAAGTGAAGCACTGCAAAGACATATTCTGCCTTGGCCAAGTGGAAGGATGTTTTCAAGGTCCTGAACACAGATGGGTTTGCCATTATCCATCACATAAGAAGGGAAAAAAACCCAACCAGACAGCAGCATTTTATGCTTTTTCATGGCTAGATCATGCCAGAGACCTGTGAGTCAGCATTCCCAATCCCAGGTTCGGTTTGTCCGTGGCTGTGAGTGCTGCCCTGACAAGGAGCTCAGCTGTGCTTGCCCGTGGTGCAGCCAGCACGGGGCTCAGGGCAGTGCTGGCGGCTGCAGGAGCCATCCCTGCTGGGCCAGGTGGATCCCCTGGAACTCCTGGTGATGGATGCTCTCTGCTGTGTGTGCTCACAGCTCCCTGTGCTGGGGCTCTCTGCTCTGCCCTGTGTCGCTGGGCAGCGGAGGGAAGGGCTGGCTCTCTGATCAGAGGAGGAGTGGGCCAGGGCACGGCAGCTCTGCCTGGCAGCAGCTCAGGGCTCATCTCAAACCTCCAATCATTTGGGATCTACCATGTACTTATACATTACTGCTGATTATCTTTTAATGAATGCTAGCTGTCGTGCACAGGATAGCAAAAACATTAATTAAATTCCTGATAATTTTCATGACTCCGGCCCTGCAATAACAAAATACTGTGCCCTTAGTTGTTGCTTCTTTAATTGCCCCTGGCTTACCGGTGGATGCACAGTGGATTTACTGCTGCAGTGCTGTACATGTGCATTTGCAAGCAGTGACTCGGGTTTATATGAGCTGAGTGGAACAAGTAAACCTGTAATACATGCAAAAAAATTTCAAATTTCAGACAAAAAAAGATAAGTTTAAGGGACTCCTCTGGTTTTTGAAAGCACCAGTCACAGTGGTGTTTAAATACATAGCAGATCTGTGCTTTCAGACAGTTCAGATGCAATTTTACCAGCCCTTTGAGAATTAATTTTCTGCCTTTCCATCTATTCCATATGTAATCTATATATTCCCACTATGAAGATTTTTTTTGTTCATTTCTAGCTAAATATTTTATGCCAGTAGCTTGCACTGAAAACAAAAAACTGCAATACTGAGGAGAAAAAGAAGAGAAAGCTACTCCTACTCTCTCTGTTCAAACCTGGAGAATAAAGGAGGTGCCTTAATCAAATGGAAATATCCTTTGGTGTGCATAACAGCCTGGCACTGGCTACGAGTTCTCTTCTGAGCTTTGTAAATGAAAGTCAGGAGTTCAGTGGAGTATTGCAAACTGCATCAGCTGGGGATTTATAAAGGGAATATATGGCCAAAGGATTCTTCTTCAGGGCTTCAGCTGCTCAGGACGTGTGCAGTCCTATGGAATACAGATACAAGCCAGAAATGTTCAGAAACTCCTAAGTTTTGTTAAAATCAAAGAGGAGCATATGTCAAGGGTAAGCTGAACTGCGGTTTTTTCCGGCTATTTCTGGAAGAATGGAATACAGTAACAAAATAAGCTCTGTAATGGTGACCATTAGGAAAGTGTGAATCAAATGGTTAAGCTGTTTTTCCATTGTTTACAAATCTCTGGCCTTCTTTTTTTATTATCTGAATAATACCTCTGCAATCCTGTAACCCAGAAATAAATCCCTGCCCACGGTAAGAAAGCTGAGGAAATCTCATTGTTCTGAACATTTTTTAATTAGTTTGGATGGAGGGAAAGAATCCGATTCAGGCAAAACAAGAATAGTTCTCAACAGAACTTGTTCTGTGTTTTCTCTCACCTGACTTAAACCAGAAGTACGTCTTAAAAACGAGCTTATATTAATTGCAAAATCTTCTAAAGTATGGGTTTTTTTGGGACTCAGGTGGTTTTAAAAGGAAGTGAGATGAGTCTGAAAAGTTAGTATGAAGAGATATTTTAGCACATGGTTCATCCCACCTACCTCAGGCACAGGGCTCTGGGCTATCCGGGATCGAGGTAGTCCTGCTCTCTTCTTTCCTTGGCTTAGTGTTCCTCCTCCCTTTCTTGCTGATTGCCAGGGTGATTGCTTTGTTTTCAAGCAGTTCTTTAGTTTTAAGTACCTGTTCTACTTAAATCTACCTCTATTTTGAATCCACTTTTCTTTTAGCATTCACAGTCCAATTTATTTTGTATTAAGTTACCTGAAGGCCCCACTTGTTCCCATAAATAAAATAAATTAAAGCAGAATCCAAGTTTTAAGTCTGCTTCCTGGCAGTTACTCACTACATTGAAGGCAATGGAATTAATTACTCAGTTTCTTAAGAGACTTGTTATGCTGGATATCTTGATAGAGCTGAACTGAAAAAGCAATATTTGAATTTCTGTCGCTATTGCTGGATTTCTCTCTATAAAAAATCCATACTACAATTATTTATAGTGTTTAGCCACGGCTGAGGGCTGATTGGAGATCTGTGGATTTACAGATAGCAGTCCTTTCATCACCCAGTTGTGTGTTTCACCAGCACAGGATTTGGAGGCTGTGATAGTTGCCATGGTACCCACATGTGTACCAGGGAGATTGTCGGGAAAGGGTGATTTATGTTCACAACAAACTGAATTTAAAAAAAAAAGTGATCAGAGGTGAGTGGTACATTTTAAGGTGCGTTCCTTAGAAATAGAATCCTTTTTCTTTTTGGTTTGAGGCCAAAGTTCTGATTCTCCCCGCCAAAAAATGCTGATGTGGAGATGTGGTAATGGCTTGGGCACGGGTCTGGGGCGGTGCTTTAATACCCCCGCGGCATTTCCCGCTCTGTTTCTGCTCCCTGGCTCCAGAACATCCTCACAGAGTGCCAATGCCGCAGCCACTCCCGGTAAAACTTCACTGCACGAGGGGGAGATGCAGGCTGCTAACAGCTCTCCTAAGAAATACCCAAAAATACTCATTTTATTGGTGCGGCCGCTGGCCCAACAGTTCCAAATTACACTTTTGATTTCCATCTCTTGCCTGTGGCTGAACCTGAGTAGTTTGGGAAGGAATCAGCGCTCATTTCCCGGAGCAGGATGCGCAGAGCCAGCACTGCATCCTCGCATCGCCCTTCCTGGGGCGGAGGGAGGCAGCTGGAAGTGCTCCAGCCCTGGCATTCCCTGCTGGAAGGAGAAGGCTGGGCCAGCCTGGGGTGTGCCAGCAGGGAGAGGTGAAATTCGGGGGCAGGGGCAGAGCCAGAGGGAGCGGGGAGCCTCCTCCCTGCTTAAACACGAACTTTTCCTCTTGAAGTTTGAATTCTTTCTTCCTTCCAATTAAGGGAGGTAACCACTTAATTCCACCTAATTAGGGAGTTTTTTAGATCTATTCTCCACTGTACATGCCAGGTCAGCGTCTTACCTTTGCCATGAACTCTCATGGATTAATCGTTCCTATTGCACAGTAATTACTCCGGTTCAACACTTATTTACTTTTGACTTCTAATTGACTTTATGAGCGCCATTATTTGTATTGCGTGACTCTTTAAGGAGAAACTGGTAACACTGTGATTTTTTTCAGTAAAAATTACAAAACACCTACAGGAAACGTTGTTCAAATAGACTGTTGTGTGGATAAACTTGTTTTCTAAGAGATTATAATGTGGAGAACTTAAAAAATTTGTAGATAGGCCGAAGGCTTTTATACTCACAATTTTCTAATTTTTCTGAATTGCTGATTCTCAATTCTAAGTAGTTTTCCCTTTTGTTTTCATGCTGTTTTTTCAGGATCTCAGTTTTATGAGCATCTGTTTTGACTTTCATTTTGAAAAGAGGCTTCTACCTGTGATGATTGAGATAAAAAGCCTCAAAATGTGAATCCTGAAGATGCAAAAATCATAAAGGCAGAGGTGAATGCAGGGCTGTGAAATGTTCCCTAAGTGTGACATTGTGCTTGGTCTTTGATTTCATTTTCTGAAAGTCTTCTGGTTGCTCAGGTTTAAGAGACGTGGCAATTCCCGTGTGCCATTGGATATCTCTCGTGCCAAAGCAGAGCAAACGGGGTGTGAAAGGCACTTTCCACAAAAAAAGAGAAAGAGGGGCAGATGTGAGCCTCTTCTGCCAGGTGAGAAATGAGGGAATACCTAAAGATTTTCCTCTCCTCTTCACTGTGCCTTGTTGCCCATCGGGGGAGCCAAGGTTTGTCCTGTACTTAACTTTTAAACGGGTTGCATGAACAGTCCTGTGCAGTTCCCTGTATCTGCCAGCCAGGCAAGGAAACCAGACCCTCTGTAAGAACATTTACAATAATCATCTCCATAGTTCACTGTACGGTAACATAAAATAGGGGTTTAATTATTCTTGCTATGATTTGATTGTCTTCTACATAGGATTTTGTTTTCCCTCCGGATGCCTGCATGTTTCTCAGTGCAATGGTGAAATATTTAAGCCTCTGGCCTTAGCTAAAATATTCCCTATACACTTTGTAAAGCACTTTATAGTCCCTATGGCATTATAATGATGATCTAATAAATATATTATTAATCCATCTATAAGAAAAGATTACTGTATGTCCTTTTCTAATTTTAAATTTCTATCCTTACTTGGAAAGGTTGTTTTGGCTGTTTGTTATTTTTTTTTCCTTTTATTCAATTTCTTCTCTGCCTACAACCATTTTCTCATTCAGTTTAACACTTACTCAATTTATGCAGTGTCCATCTCCTACCCTGAAGAGCAAGAGTCTTCTACTTAATAAGAAATACTTATTGGCACATAGCTTTGATTCATAAAGAGAATGTTTCCTTTAGAGAGTAATTGGTTTGGGATTTTTTTTTTTTTCTCTGCTTACCAAAGGAGCTTATCAAGTTCTTTTACAGAATCCTTAATACTGTTGTTTTTCTTCCTTGAATGTGAATAAGTGCTACAGTCCGGAGGAAAACTGATTCCTAACTTATCTCTCTTTCTTGAAATCAAAAAATGACTTTCACAAATGGTGAGTTATAACTCTGTTTTCAGACAAAAAAAAAGAAAAAAAATCTATATTGTTGAGTTCTGTAAACAAGATGATCCCTGTGACTGCAAACTGTGTTGGTTCAAAGGCAGCCAGCTCTCCTTGGCCCTTTAGAGAACAAGTCAGCTTAGAACAACATCTAATAATGCAGTAGAGTTATAGGTCAAATTTGTTGGGCTTAGAGTGAGAAAATATTTTAAAGGCAGGTGTGCTGATGGTCTGTCAATATTAGGAGTAAAGTGGGAATCAGGTAGACAAATCTGATGGGTATTTGTCTAATTAGCAGTGACCTGTATTAAAGCAGGCCTGCCTGAATTAAATTAGTTATTGCTCATCTGGTACTAACTTTCTTTATATCTGAGAATCTGGCAGATCTCATCTAGAATGCCAATTCTATCCTTCTGTCTTTTCCTCTGAGGTATCTTTTCATTTAATAATGAGTTCCTTCATTGTTTTTAAATTTAGAATAGAGCCCTCTTTTTTGGGGGATTGTCTTTTAATTTCTGCACTGAAATGTGTAAATAGTTTTGAGGGAAAGCAGTAGGAGAGCTGGGGACTTTAGGTAGTATCAGATCTGTTGCCTTCATACATAAGAATAAAATATTGAGCAGCAAGGTCGCATCTGAAAACTTCTCTGTCCCAGAAGATTTTACAAAGCAACCTCTAGCATTTAGCATCCTCCTGTTTTAAACCTAAACCTCCTCTGTGGGGAGTTCTGTGCCGCCACTGGCTTAGATTTCCTCAGGTGGGCACAGGTGCTGCCCAGCAGCCTGGAAGGGAAGCAAAGGCATGGTCAGGAAAAGAGAAGGAAAACGTAGCCCGTGCTCAGGCTCCCCAGAGGCAGCACTCGTGGCCAGCAGTGCTGCCCTGTGGCCAGCCGGGAGCCACAGCGACCAGCACCAGCCTGCTGGTGACAGGGACACTCAGGCTGGCTGGGGTCCCACGGGAGGTGGTGGCTCTCCACAGCATCTGCAGGGCGGCTGTGGAGAGCTCAGAGAATCCAGCTCCACACGCGCCCGAGCATCCCCCACCAGGCTGTCTCCACACCTGGAGGCTGCTCTGCTGTATTTACTTACTGTCCCTTATGCACATCCCTCCAAGCCGTCCTCTTCTCCCTCTTTGGCTTAATAACTCCCCTTTGTTTTCATAAATCTGATTTGCCTTGAGTTGCTGACCACACGAAGTCTGAGCAGCTTTAGGCTCAGCTTTGAAGAAAGTTGAGGGAGTGCAGAGTGACTGTTGTTCACGTGAACTCTGCCAAGATGCCTTGATAAACTGGCAAGGAAATTAATATACAAGGGGAGAAGGGATTACAGATAGAGATAGTAGGATTAGACTGTGCACTAGCAGCGAGACTTGCTGTAAAACTGTTGCTTCAGGCTTTTGTTTATTATTTGGAGAAATTCTATTTAAATGCAGATTAGATTTTCTACCTACAAGTACAACTCATTCTTTGTTTAGAAAGTCCACAAAGAAGAATGAATACAGGGTTCTTGTTTTCATTTCTTGGTGAACTTTGACAGTCACGTTGCTTATCCTGTTATCTGGATTAGATATGCAAGCTCTGGATGTAGGAGTTTTAGCAGTTTGTTTGGAGACCCGGGTTTAATTAATCAGTGTAAGATTACCAAATTGCCTGGGGATGAAAAACTGCTCCTGAGAAGTTGTAATTGGCTACTGACTAAACAGAAGGTCCCAGCCCTGCCCTGGGTGTTTTGGAGGGGGAGAGGAGGGCAGAGGCAGGAGGGAAAAAAGACAAAGAAGAAGAAGAAACAATCAGTGAATTAGACAAGTAGATTTTGTGAGCTGAAATCCTTTCATTCTGTATACAGCTTATTTTTTTTTTTTGTATTCCTTTACTTTCTGTAATCTATCACCTTGTGAAATGACATTTTGTCTTCCTTAGAAGTAAAAATGAAATTAAAATAATGCTTTAGCAGTTCTGATGGGTTTATGAAAACTAGTCTGAAATGTCTTACCTTTAAATAGACTCCTAAATACTCCAAAATTATTCTTTTGCATACTGCAGACTTGCCATAGAAATATCAGTGAAATGGAGCTAAGGGAAACATCCCAATCACTTCCCATGGGTTTATTTTTATTCCTTTATCCATTCTTCTTGCATCCTGTCAGCACATCTCCAGCAATCCTTACTGATCTTCTCAAAACTATCATAAAGTGATAAATAGCATAACTAACACAACCTGTTGTTAATCATCTCATCTTTCTGTACAAAAACCCCCACATGCCATACTCAAAACACTGATTTCAAGGGATATTTTCATTTCACCTATTTCTTCCTCCCCAGCATAATTTGTGACTTATTCACCAAGTTTCCTGACAGAAAATCCACACAATGATTGGCAGGAACTGTCACTGGGATTCATGTACAGAAGCAGTAGAACTGAAATATGTTTCAGGATTTGAGATTCTGACCCAATTTTAGAAAAGCGTAAGACTAGTTTGAATTGTTTGGATATAAAGACGGCTCTTGTTTTTTGTCTAATGTATCAGATGGCAGCCAGACTTGGCTGACTGGAAATCAAGAGTGTCCTCTGAGAAGATCTACCTCAGCAGGCATAGAACATGTTCACTAATTTTATATTGACCATTTAGCATGGAATTAACAAGTCGATGTAATGCACTTAATGTGGTGTTATGGTCATGCTGAACCATTTGGCAAGGTAATACTTCAGTATTATCAGGTCCATAAAACCTTGTCTTTTGAAAACATAATGAACATTTCTCCATGTATTATCTGGCTTTGTTATGAAGTGGAGAAAATATGAAGATAAAGTCTTTGCTTAAAGGAGGCTGATGAAACTTTTTGCCTCATGCTAGATACATTTTAGGTGCCCTGTGGCTTTTGTGCCCCTTTCTTTATTTATTTTTGGATGGACAAGCTCAAGCAGTAACTAAAATGAAAAAAAAAATCAGAAGATAAAGAACCCTGGACCAATGATTTACAAGAAGTAACATATTCTTAAGAGCTCACACACTCCATTCAAAGTGTCAGAGCTATTTAAAAACCTGCATTTATACAAAATTTTTCTGTGCTGCCCCTTCAGTGAGCCAATTGTTTTCCGTCATTCATTTTTGGTAATATGATAAGCTGAGAGAACAATAAGTCAGGAAAAAAAATGGATCTATGATTAACAATGCACGTCTGCTGAGTGACAGAATTTGCCATATATGTCAGATTGGAAAGTGATGAATCCCACAGTTAGCAGTGTGGGAACGTGTCACCTTCTGATATCATACAGAGCCCGTGGACAGACTGAAAGGCAATTATTAGAACAGCTTATTTTCCTTTAATGTATCATTTCACAGTCACTTGTACTCTTAAGCTATATCAGATATTTACGTTCTTTTTCAAGAGTTTCTTGTAACACCCTATTAACTGACTGGAATACAGCAATTACCAGCTTTGATTTGAATATGTGCTTGAATCTGTGTGCTCTGGCCAATCTCTTTTACTTTTTAATACTTATTTTCAATTTTTGGCACTTGTTAATTACCATTTCAGGCTGGTTGGCAGGACCAGCAAAAGTTATGACCCCTAACTTTAGTTGTGAACATTTTGTAGCAGTTTTTTGGGGGTTTTTCTGCTGGAGAGAGAAGCCTGCACTCAGGGTGCTTACTGTGAGCCTGTGGAACTTTTGAAGCAATTGTATCTAAAAATCTTTGTACAAATGGCCTTTCTAGTGGGTACTTAGAGTCCAAATTAGAAAATGCAGTTTGCTGAGCTGCCCTCTGGGGTGGCCAGCTCCTTGTTACTCGTGAAGATGGAACCTTGTAATGAAAAGTCTGGCATTAAAATCTGATGGACCAGAACTCCTTTGGAGTGCACCTTGCTTTCCCCAGTTCCCTTTTTTCTTTAATGAAAGGACTGATAGTCATATCTGCTTTTTTTCCTTCTTTTCTCTGGAACACGAGGATATGACCCTTCACTTCAGAGCTCTTATTCTTCAGGTTGTCAGAAGTACAGCGGCCAAGCATAAAGTCTTTTGTTGGGAGTTGGATACCCCTTCCCCTCCCTCCTGCTTTGGAGCCGTCCTCAAGCCCATTTACACCCTCTGGTACATAATTATATTGATCTAATCTCTCCTCTCATGAAACGCCAAGCTCTAACCCATTTTTATGTGCTTCTTAGTTCCTCTGAAGGGTCTTTCTTGTGAAAAGGGGTGCAGGCTCATCCAAGGGAATTTGAGTAACGTGGATTGTAGCTTCAATTCTTGTACAGCATCCCAGCCAAGCTGCAGAGTCACTGCCACGAGCTCCCTGTCCCTGTGGAGCCTAGGGGATGCTGAACTTTCTGCCATCTGCGTGATGACCATTGGTAAGAGTCGCTTTCCAACACAGGATGATGGTGGTGGAACTAGAAAGGGAGAGCAGACTTCCTGCTACCAGAAGTACTTCCTGTTTTCTTCTGCACGCGTCTCATTCCCTTCTCTTCGTTATCAGTCTCTGCACTCGGCTCGTTCCCTGAGGAAAGGAGTGTTTAGCATGGAAGCTGCAGCCTGTCTGGAGTGCTTGGGGAGAAAAGGGTGCAACCCATGTCTGAAACACGCAGGCAAAAAAGGCTTCAAAACAAGCCACTCCTCAGCCAGGGGTGATAGCCGCGCACTTCAGAGAAACGCTGATGGAGGTGTGCATTTCTCATTGCATGTTGTGTTAGCTTAGATAAAAATGACGAGGTTTCACAGTGGGAGCAGTTGTAACTGTAGTCCAGTCCATTTTAAAAATGAATTAAAGTTTGATTCCGAGAAGCACTTTGAGGAATTTCTAGAATTGGTTTGCCATGTAAAATTTTATGAAATCGTTACATTTAATTACATTACAGTTAATGCTAAATTTTAAGATGCCTCTTTTTGGAAAGTTTTGGCACCCTAAAAAATCATCATAGCACACAAAAATCACTGATTTTTAGTGGTTTATTAAAATAATGAGCTCTTCATCACGGGAGGACTGTTTAAAGTGTATGGTTTTTTGGTGTTCTATTTGATTAGATTTAGTAATGACAATGAAAGACGGCTCTTTAATATTCCTATATTTTGTTGCACATTTTTAAATGGGCAACACAGCTCTTTGGTGGAGTGGAAAAACTGAATTTTTGCTGTCATGCAGTGTCATTCAGGTTTCTTTGAGTGCCAAGGACATCATCCCCTACTCCAACAGATATGTTTTGAAAACTTGATATAATATCCAGTGCTCAAGTGTGTCAAAATCTGGTTTAAGCTATCTCAAGTTGGGCACCCAGAAATAATGGAATAATGGAGGTTGCATAATTTTGTTCAATTTTTTTATTGCTCAGCTTCCCAGATGCAAATGGCCTCAATAAAGGAAATAATGCAGGTGGGATATTATTCATGTTCGTGAAGCTTTTGATTGTGCTGTGAAAACAACAGCATACACAAGGAAATGAATAAATCTGCATTCAACACAAGACTTTGAAAGTATTAATTAAAAAGGTATATGGCCACATGCTGATTAGAGTAGATAAAGAGAAATATTGAGTAACTACTTACTCTCTGAATTGGGCCCAAGGGCCCTATGAGAAAAATAGTATATGATAATTTAATTAAAGTTTGCATCAAAACACGTTTACACAAGGGAGCTGAATTAGTATTGCAGAATTTGCACTTTCTAACTTCCCAGTGCTTCCCTGTCTTTTAGTGCAGTGGTTCTTCATTGGGACGTCAGGTACTGGTCAGACACTCGGCATGTTCACCTCACTGAAGTTCTTAGATTCAAGGCATTAATGGAATAAATAAATATTTGAATCAGAAAAAAAAAAAAAAAAACACAAAACAACCAACAAATATTGCTAGCAGCACATTTGGAAGCACAGTTCAGTTGGGTTCTGGAACATGACAGAAGAAAGGGGGGAAAGGGAACTGGGAATTTCTGAAGGAGTCGTCCAGATAAACCTACATATTTACAGACACTGGAGCACTGATATTCATTATTATATCCATATATAAGATCCTCTGTAAAATAGCTAGGCAGAGCCTAGTGAGTTTGTTATTTCTTGGACAGGTCTGGACTACTCACTGGGTTTTTTCCCCTCTTTTTCCCCGGGGAAATTTGGCTGCTCAAGTCCCGAAGCTGCATATTTACTCAGTGTAACAGGAGCAGGGAAATGGCTCTGGTGTGTGCAGAGTTGGGATACAAGTGCATGATGGGATGGATCAATGGAGTAACAGTCTGGTAGAGAAGGGGCCATGTCCAGGCTGCTGTGGAGGAGGGAAAATTCTCCCTGTGCTGCAGCTGGGGAAAAAACAACAACTGGCTGAAATAATAATAGTTAGAATATTGACTATGATGTCACGATCAATTCTTTCATTTCAAGTGTTTCTGGGCTTTTCAATAAATCTCCAAACCCCTGTTAGAATCACAGTGGTACCGCACTCATGGCAGTATCTTAGTTCTTTCCTATTCCACTGTATAATGGACTTATAACTACAAGAAAGTGTTTGGTTTTTTCCATTGTAACAGTACCTGAAACATGCTATAAATGCTGTTATATCCAGTTGCCTCTGTAATTCAGATAAGATAGAGATACGTAGCAAATGTGGTGTAACAGAGCAGTAGATCACCCCAAATCTACTGTTATCACGGGGATCATGACAACAAAAGGCAAGTAAAATAAATTAGTGTTGCGCTGTGCAGCAACACTAATTAATAACAATAAAAGCAGCAAGGGCCTTTGCTGCATGGGTGTGTTGATGAGCAGTCTGTGGCCCCGGAGCAGCGGGACCGTTTCTGCAGAGCTCTGAGTGTCCCTGGCACTCCCTGTGCCTTGGTGTGTCCCCCTGTCCCCAGCTCTGGGTATGCAAACGGGGGCCAGCAGAGCCTTAATGATTATTTCTGCCTCAGGGCAGCACAGAGGGTGAGAGAAAGGACCTGTGAGTGTGAAAATGAAAAAAATACTCAGTGTCGGGAACCTCCGTGGTTGGGGAGTTGGAGTCAGGGGGTTTTTGTTTGCTTGTTTTCCCCTCGAGACTTTCACGTCCTTTCCTGCAGAAGTTCTGCAGTCATTCCAGTTTCATCTCCCAGCATTCCAACAGCCCAGTCGGTGGGAGGCTTTTTCCCAGCCACGATGAATTATTCTCTGTCAGAATCCAAATCTGCCTTTTCAAGTCTGATCATTTGTGATGAATTTATTCTGTTAACATGGGCTTGAATAGAAGCAATAGAGGATAATAAATTAACTTTGAGCATATTAATGACATCTCTAGACTATGGATGAATTAAGGAATAAATAGATGAAATAGGTTCAATAACAGGCTGGTGAACACTTAGTCAGCAATTGACTGGTAGCTTTTCATTTAGATCCTTTTATATCCTATGGTTAATTAAAAAACAGAAAGATTTAAAGCAACCCTTTGGAGCACAGACTAAGTGCGAACTCCTCCTGCCATCCACAGGAACTGTAGGAAAGGCGGTTGTGAAACGCAGTTTGCTGAAGCTCAGGGAACATCAGCTTCAGAAATTCAGGTTTGGACCCTCTCAAAAAGAAATCTGTGTCAAATGTGGTGACAGCTTTCTATATGGCATCTGCCAGAGCAGCACTGAGCCCAGATTGAAAACAACCTCTCTGCAGAACTTAAGAAAAAATAAACATAAATTATAGGATTTTGTGGGTTTGCTCTTATAAACTAGAGATTAGTTCAAGAACTTTCAGTCCTAGCAAGAGCTCCTGGGATTTACTTGGTTACCTTCAATGTGTGTCTGCCCTGACCAGGATGTCAGAACAAGTTTGAAACTTAGACTTTCAAAAGAGCTGGATGTTGAGCTTTAGTCACTTTGTGAGAACTGAGTATTTCTTAAATCTTTGTCCTTAAAACATAAGGGAGCCTCTGTCCTGTGCAGTAGAGAAATGGCTGATTGAGGCTGATATACTAAAGGAGGTGATAAGTCCCCTGACAAGTCTGAATGCTAGTTTTTAACCTTGTTAAATAATATATGTTAGGTTTTTATTAGCCTCAGCATATTCATGCCAGAGCTTATCAAACAGGAGTGAGCATTACATTTTTGCAAAGACAACTATGGATCAATGTATAAAAATATGAATATAAGGAGGGCTGAGTCAAAAACTTGACACCTACTCTCTGAAATTTGAAGGTCAATAAATTTATATCTCTCCTCAGAATCCTTACATAGACACACATAGGCAATGTGTGGTTATAAGGAGGTGTTTATATAATTGAGTTTATAAGAGCATAATTTAAAGAACAACCAATGTTTTTATTTCCATTTTAAAACACTTCCATTTTGAAGTAGTGAAGTTTAATTTCGTGAGGAATGAGATACATCGTGAAGTTGAACTTAATATTCCCACAGTTTTATATTTGTTATGTTCCAAGTAATTTCTTAATTTTCCCCCTAAAATTATTATTATTAATAATAATGATAGTTAAAATGATGATGATAATAATAATAATAATAATAATAATAATAATAGTCACCACTACCTTGTTTTCAAGCATCATAGTCCTCATGATTGCGGCCACAGAACCTTTTCTGACAGCTCTTGCAGTGGGCTGAAAAGATACTGTCAGTGGCTGCTCCCTTCCATTCCCTTGGCTGATATTACTGACACTAAAGTCTCCCAGAATAATCACAGCTATCACTGTTTCCTAACAATGTCTTTTTAAAATTATCCATGATATGAGAAAATGTTCTGTAAAGAATTGTGTCAAGTGTTGATCTGGCCTAAATTATTCCCATCACTTGTCAGTTGTCCAGGGACTGATAGAACATCTGTTTTAAAGAAAACCCTACAAGTTTAGTAATGCTTCTAGCTAAAATTCCAGTATTTTTATATTTTAATTGAAAATTACTTAGGAGAACATGTATATGTGTACATTTATATCCTGTCAGCAAAACTCCTTGGTGCCAGAAAAACTTCTTAATAGTTGGAGAAGGCTCAAGTGAGTGAGATGAGGAACTTCCAATCACACAGCAGAACTTCAGTGGTGAACCTGGTAACAAGGGAATGCTTAAAGAGCTGGTAACTGTGACAGTACTGCCTCATCAGGATGCTGCCCGAATTTCTGAAGGTGCCAGCAATGCCTGTAAAGCAATGCCCAATTAGGAAGTTGGAGCCATCTCAATGAGTGGTTTTGAACTCTCGGGTAAATGATGGAAACTCTAGTCAGGAATCTTTTTTCTTGTTCAGACGTCTGCTCGGAAGGAGGCTCTGAGCTAATGTGCAGAGATTGCTCCAAATCACTCGCAGCCACACTCCGATGCCTGACTGGAACACAATGGAGTTTGGATTATGCTGTTTTAAATTATCACCCATTTGAAGTAATTTTCTTTATAAAACAAGATTAAAATGACTGTAATTCAAAACATTTTACCTCAAATTGATGTGAAAATTGTAGTGTTCATATTATTTCCATTTTTCAATTTGACAAAACATTTCACTCCACATACAAGCTTTTCTGTGTTGTCACTATCTTAACAGTGAAAATATGAATTTTACTCTGTGCACTTTACTCTTTCCTGATGTGTCTTGTTTCTTAACAGTACTTATTTAAGTTTTTGAAAGCATGTCTTTCTATAGATTGTTGTAGTACCTGGGGAAAATATAAACAGATTTAGGAGGTTTGCTTACCTCCTTGCTAACCCACACAGTTTATAACTTCATATTGTTAAATTTGTTCTCTGGTCTTCCTACATGCCTGATGGTTGGACAAGTGCTGATGAATAAGCAAAGCAAGGAAGAGATTGCAGTTCTAGACTTGAAACTCAGATTATTTACCTGAAACTTCCTTTCGTTTGCCTTCATATAATACCATAGTAGAAATTTCTCTGCATAAATTTTCCTCTAGGTTTCATGTCTCTGAATAGAATAGTATGGGGAAAGAATAGTCTTTTCTTCAGAAGTTTATTTCATAGATGGAGTATTATCAGTAATTCTTTTTAAAAATCCACTAAATTCTGAGCAACTTACTTGAGTTCCCTATGAAAAAGGATATTTGTGTCATCTAATACAGAGTTCTTCTTGCAGAGTTCTTGAGGAAGCAAATTATGGAAAAACACTGAAAAGCACTGGAAAATTAAGTGACTTGCAGAAGTCCCTGTCTAAACTATTGCCAGTGAGATTTACAGCTGCAAAGTTCCTGGCCTAAAAATACAATGGCACTTATTTTTAAGTCATACTGTGTTCAACCATAAGTGCAACAGAATGCCAAACCTTATCACTTAAAGTAATAGCAAGGCACATGTCAGCTATCAGACCCTCAAACTCAGCGAAAGAGCTGCTTTTGTGTGCTCAATCTGCGAAGGATAATTCATGCCTTACTAGGGGGTATGATTTCAAGAGCTGAAAGCTTTAACTAGTACATATGTATAGGGTAGATTTAAAGTGATTATGGAAATGTCACCGCAGGACAATGCATTATTAGTAGGCCCTCGTATGTTGTATGCTGTCCCCTTATGTTTGCTGATAATTAAAAAGCAGATTGGGATGTCATGGTGAGAATGAGTGCAAAATCTCCCTTTTATCATTTGCAATAAATATGAAATAGTGGTCTTGCTGTATCCTTCAGTGATTGTTCTATTTGCGCTGGTGACAAATGACATCTTTCTCCTTGTAATGTGCCTGCAGGGTTAAATGACTTTATTATTATTAATGAGTCATTGCTCCAGCTGCCCAGAAATACAGGGAGTAGGAAACATAAGAGATTTAGACCTAAGTAATTACAAATGTAATTATTACCTTTCAAATTTCATTTTTACAGCAATCACAAGGTTGTTAATCAAACATGGCCCTCTCCATGTATTCGCGCTTTTTGGAGCCTTTGTCAAAGGGATGAGTAGCTACGTGGTTCCGCCGAGGGTAGTTGGTGGCAGATTGACAAAGTGGTCTTGACAGAAAACTGCTGTGAAAAATTGGATTGAAGCTGTTGTGCAGTCGTCAAGGAGGCTGTGGTTGAGAGGGTTTTCCAAGAGAAAAACCCTCCTGAGCTGCAGCCATATGGAGGAGAGTGTCCTCTTGGGGAGGATGAGGGGAGCAGGAGGGCAATCCTGCTGTCCTGTGGAGAGGTGGAACGCTGAAGTTTTACTCCTCCAGCCTGTCCTTCCTCAAGGTTGTTGGTTGTCTTTAAGGGATCTAAAAATCACAACAGAGCCAGCATGCTGCTGGGCACTTTAGGGGAATTAAAAACCATGGCCTCTTACCCTGAAATATTTATCCTAATTAATCATAATTATGGATTTTCAAGTTTTTAGGAGGAGCACAAGGTTTGTTCTCCTGTAGTAGGGGCAAGGGTGTTGCAGGGACTTTAGACACGGGGAATAGCTGTGGACAGATGGTGTTAGGCCACGTTGCAGATGCCATGAAATATCAGCAGTGCAGTTCCCCAGAATCATGACCTGAATTGATATTTATTGTGGAATGTAAAATCTGAGGGACAGCTTTGGAGAAATGAGAACATTTCCGTTCAATAATGCCATTTCTTCATAATGTTGAAATATTAAGGATCCTCGTATTTTAAAAAAATGAGTGAAACTGAATTGACTAGTGAAAATGGGAACTACCCCATTTTGTACTCCCAAATGTAATGTGAATCAACACTGTCACAAAGCGTTTGAATTTTGAAACTACACTTTTGATGGGAAAATGGTTTTGTCAAAAAATCTTCAGCAAGCTTTATTTATATATTCAACTGGAATTAATTAATTAATTAATATTGTTGGTGGTCCAATAAAATATCAGCACTCAAAAAAGCATAGTGTGTTACATAGATATCAGCATAGGTGATTGTTGTAAAAAAGTTTAGAAATGCCTGAAAATAAATAGTCAGGGTATTCATAGTAAAAGTATTTTTTTTTTGTTAACATTCTAATAAAGAAATATGGTTGTTGTTGTTTTCTTTCTTGAAATGCAATTGGAGTCGCCACAAAAGGCACAGAATATTTTTAGACTGTCGTAGGTTTTTTTTGGTTGCTGCTCTAGTGGTCTTTGACGTTAAATTTCTGTTTGTGTTTATCTGATGAGAACACAATTCAAAACAACTTTTATTGGCTATCTTTTAAGTTTTCACAGGAGATAGATGTTTACTAGCTCACTGAGCATTTGGGGGTTTTATGACTCCCTTTTGAAAATTAATGTTTCATTAAAGTGTCTGAACCGTGACCAGTTGTCCACAGTTGTTTAATTACTTCATTTAAAAGATTTTTTTAGTATTCTACTTTCCACCAAACTTTTGCTCATTTTTGACTGTAAAGCCAATAAAAAGGAAGACAGAGCACCATTTGGCATGGCGATACACCAGGAGATGAAGTGCATAAAGGGCATAAACACAGACATTTGAGGCCTTTTTCCCACACCAACCCTTGGAGGAGCCGCTCGCTGTGTGTGAACGGGACTGAGCAGGAAATTCTGCTCATCCCCATCCTCCTCACTCAGCCTCTGACCTCTGCTGAGGAGGGCTCACCCCATCTGCTCCTTGTCACCAGTGTTGGAGTCTCTATTAGAGCAGGATAAAGGAATATTAATGTTTTCCTGCAGGTCTCTTATCAAGAGTTAGTGCTACCAACCCTATTCTACCCAGAAATTCTCTTCCCTTCTTATCTTTCTGACGTTCATCCTATCTCCAAGCCCAGATCTTTGTTCTCGAGCCACAATATATGATTTTTTGATGACACAGTCTGAGCTTAGGAAATGTATTTTTTGCTGTTTCCACACCAAGGTGAGTTTATGGAGATTGTGTAGAGATTCTTAGTTCTCTTTATGAATCTTCACTCTTTTGGGATATTTAGTGATTTTTGGTAAAAGCTGCCTTTCCTTCATGGACACACACAATTTTATTTGAACCTTAAATCTCAAAAACTAGATATAGTGTTATATTCTGTATAAATGGTTCTTCTGAAAAGTGACAGCTGAAACCCTTTTTTATTCAGGATATTTTTGTAGGATGTTGTGTTTATTACAGAAATTTTACATCAGTAGCAGAGCTTAATATATATCAACTAAAATGCATAATCTTTGCAGGTATGGGGGAAAAATGCTAATTTCACCCTTTACTGTGTGTCCAGGTCGAAGGTTGTTGCTGGAGGATAAACCATTTCTCACTATGTAGTTTCACCTTGTTTAATTGATTTGAATTTGAATTTATATTCCATGTTAAATAATGAACCATGCATTAATAATTAAGAAGGTTCAGTACAAATGGGAAGCAGTTAATGAAATATTAAATAAAGCGCATTGTATTGGCCAGTATTGTAATCAATATACTAGATTTTAGGTTATCCGTTTAGATGGTCATTATACTTTACTAGTTATAGTTAAAATTCTCATTGATAACTCAATATACGCTTTATAGGCCAAGAAACATGCGGCCTTTGCAAATGACCATAGTTTTCTTTTGCCATAAATAGCAGCAAAACATGGACATAAAAGAGGAATTCAGCTGGAGTGTTAGAGCAAAAAGGGTCAGTGCCAGGTACTGTCCTACACCTCTGTCACACCCATGTTCATTAGGCTGAAAAAGAAGAGGAGGTTTTGGGGGCTTGGTTTTGTTGTTTTTTTTCTTTTCGTGTGAAATCTCTTTCTGTGGACAACAGTAATTATTGAAGCTGAACTTTTTACAGGAGCATTGCCTTTAGACCATTTCTTGGTTATGATTAATACAAGATTGAAGTTCCAGTCAGAATAACAATGAGATAACCCAATGAAAGGTGAATGTGCTTTGTTTGTGTGGCTATTGTTTGCGAGGCAAAGATTCACTTCACAAGGACAGGAATTACCATAGGCTGACTCTCTTGCCCTGACGCTTCCTCCATTTCCTGCCTCCCGCCCCAACTTGCCTTGGCCATCTTTGATGATGTTTGCTTGACTTGTTGCATCCAGGTGCAAAATCCTCATACCTCATCCTATCATTTGGATTTTATGAGAAGTATTTTTTTGGATTAAATTCAAATTAAAACCATGGCCGTTAGGATGTAAACTGTGTTCCCTGGAATGGGAGCAGAGCTGATTCTTGCAAGCTACCAAGCACAATCTGGCAAGCCTAGGTAGCACAGGAAAATGTGATTTCCCTCATGCCCGTTGATTCCTCAGTCAGAACATCTGGAGGATCAATCTTCCTCTGATTTCTCACAAGCAAAGCAAGCTCTGTACACACAGCTGAAAATTAAAGAAAGTGGTGTGTCCTACTTGTTCTTTGAATAAAAAGGTTCCAAGTCTAGAATTTAAGTAACTCTTTTAGGTTTTTAATTTATTGAGACGTATGCAGGAAATAAAATATTCATAGGAAACTCCTCCCAAAGGCATTTTATTATTAAACCAAAAAGCTGGAGTATATTATAGCAGCACTCATTTAGGGTTTCTACATTCAAGCTTCTTCCTCCTGACCTTATTAAAGTAACCCAGTTTACACTAACTACTATTCCTCCCTCCCTTTTTTATTGTTAATGTCATTTCTGTTCTCCTCATGTGGTGGAGACCTCTAAATGATGTTACTGAAGTGGCCACTTTTGCTCACCAGGGTAATTCCGGGTGATAATTTCCCCACATTATGCTTGAATTCCTGCTTAGATTTAGTACCACATTTAGTAAATACTCATGGGCAAAACGTGGTGGGGTGGGCATGACCCATTCCTTAGGAACTGTTGGCTGAGATGAGGAGTGTGGGGTTGTCATCTCCATCACTCTGGTGGGTTCCTGCTGAGCTCAGAGCGCCGGAGGTGCGCTGGGAGCTGCTTAAAATGAAACGCTTCAGTAAACGAGAGGCACTTCTGGATGCTGACAGAACAGTGTTGGCACTGCAAGCCATGTATTCATATATGTGCTGTGTTGTGAAAATATGAAAAATAGCTCAGCAATGGCATAATTATGGGCAATTTGCTTAATTGCTTGCTAATTGTTGCTTGCTTTATTATGAAACAAGAGTGCTCTAAATGTAACACTGGATGGTTTGCATCCAAAATGTGTCAAATTCAAAACTGGCTTTTCATTAAGTCTTCAGCTACACGGCTTTAAAATTCAAGCATTCTGTATTCTGTGGTTTAAGGTTTTTTCTTACTTGTTTTAATTGGTTTGGAGTTTTTCTTTGCACAATTTCTAAGCCCCTAAACTTGCATTGGTATAGTTGCAGTCTGGTGGTTTTTGAACTTCTAATAAATCTGAGTACTTTGCTAATGAATACGTTTACAAATGTCTTTTGATCATTGCTACATGTTTGGATAACAGTGGAGATGTTTTAAGGCTTCTCCAGGAGCTCCTGTTCTTGATTGTCCAACCCCTAGAGAAGCACATCTTCCTTCCAACACAGGAATTTGGATTTTTTCTTTTAAGGGATATGTAAAATTCTGAAAGTTTGGCCTTTTGGAAAAGCTATTCTCTTCTTTTTTGACCAAGATATCCAGATACAAGCAGAAGGTTAGACCAAAAGTCCTTTCCAGCCTAATCTCTGTGATTCCACGGTGCAAGTGATGACTTTTATGGCAGAGTGAGGAAAGAACCAGCCCTCTTGATGTACTTTCAGTAGTACATCTCTCTTTTGAGGCTAGAGGGGAGGGGTAGAAAAGAAAGTGTGTTGTCTGTACACCAAGGATGTGCTTCAATGACCTTAATAGGTTTTTTCCAACCAAAATGATTCCATAATTCTAACTTTTCAACATTCTGAGACTGCTGATAACATACTTGCACCAACAGCCTGTTTCCCTCTGCAAATTTTCCATGAGAAAGAGTCTTAAAACTGGACATGGTATTAAGCTGGAAATGCCAAAGTGCGGTGCTACATGTTCTGCAGACTGAGGAGAGTAGCACTGTAGAGCTCTTCAGTTTTCATCTCCGAAAAGCAAAGGGGATAACCAACATTTTTATTTACTCCCTCTAAAATCCCACACAGACTTTATTACCGTAGGAAGTCTCTGGTCAAAACAAACAGGGGAAAAAAAGGTATTTTTTGTAGCTGTTTTGATTGAAGGATAGCTCTCTGGCAAGGCTGGAATTCCCCGTTTTCTTGAGTGAAGGTAAATATTTTTACTTGAAAACTGCTTTGACCTATAAATGATGAGACTGTGGAACAATGAAGAACATCTTTTAACTATTGTGCTTTTAGTTATATTTGACAGGTCTGATCTAAATATTTTTTAAGAGCTGCCAGACACTTTCTTTAAAAATGTTCTTAATTCTGCAGACAATTTGAAAAAAAAAAACCAGTTTCATTCCTAAAACAACCTGGAGTTCAAATCAAAGTGATAAACTCACGTGCATGCATGGGTGTGATCTATTATATGAATTAAAAATTCTCTTTCATATTATTTGTATGTCATGTTTGAAGAGTCTCCATGTAGTATGGAAAAAAAAAATCTAAAATTGGTGTTTATAACTGAGTGAAGTAAGAAGTTAAATAGACTGCTAAGAGTTCAATGGAATGTACTGTTTATTCATAATATGTGGGGAATATGCAATCTTATTTCCATTTGTAAACCTGTCATGTCTTATGTGAGAAGATGGTACTGGACACTGAGTTTCACTTGTTAGAGCCATCATTTCTTCTGAAAATATTCAGAGACAACCAGAAGTTTCTTTTCCTTGACTGGTGGAGGCAGGTGTCAGAGGTGTTTCCTACCCCTGATTACTTATCAGACTATGCAGAATAATCACCTGCATTGCTACTTTGGAACGAGAGAGAAAGGCTCAGAAAATTTGATTGTCACCCACATTTAGAGTGACCTGCAAAGAAAGAAAATAGAAGGAAGCTTAAAGGGAAGCCGCCAGAAGGTGCTGTGGTCAACTTGCAGAGCCTCTGATAAACAACCACTTGAACACTGAACTTCCCAGTCTCCCGCAAGTGTGGCTGGAATGATGTCTTAGGAAAATAGAGAATGACTTGGACTGACAAAAAGGAGATACATTTCATGGCCTGGAAGAGCAGGCAAAAAAAGATAATGCTCAGTGAATATTCATGCAGAAAGTTTGCTACAGTTGGTTGTAGTTTGAATTATTTTCCAAGAGTCATTGTTTTGGGGGTGGGGAAAGTTGTTTGTTCGACTTAGAAAAGGGTTTTTTCAAAGTCAAGGAAAACTGTGTATTTTACATGGTATTAAGCGTAAACACTGATGAAAAGCACACTCTGACAACAATATTGAAACAAGAATGAAAGAAAGATTATGACTCCTACAAAAGATGTTTCTTCTAAACAATCCTGCATTGGCAGACTTTTGTATAAAAAAATCCCAACTTAACACCAAAACAATTTGTAGTCATGATTGTGTCCAGGGTAGTTCTAAAGCTTTGGGTTTTTCATTCTTGGTTTTTTTTTTTCCTTTTGTTTTGTGGTTTTGTTTTGGTTTGTTGTTTGTTTTTTTTTTTAATAAAACTAAAACTCAGATTAAAATATCTCTTTATTAACAGAATAAGCAAGACTGAAATTTTAGCTATATTCTTATTCTTAACACGGTAACGTGTTCCAAGTCTCCTTGGAAGTCTGACAACACGTGGCACAAAGTTACTGTCCTGATCTTTGAAATGGTGTGGAGACCGTTTTATATGTGACCTTTTTTCTTCCCCAGTTGCCTTGGCCAATGCTAAATGTTAATTTTTTTAGTGTCAAATGCTTCCTTTTGATGTTTTAGCTTTGTGTACTCTCTTACTGTACTTCTAGAGAAATGGTACAGTAGAAGTGTTGTAGCCACTTGCTGTGAAGAGCTCAAAACACATAAGTATTATTTCCAAATAAATAATTGTGTTTTACAGTTTAACTGAATTAATAGCATTTTAAGGGTTTTTTTAATTAATGCAAAAAAGATCAGTTCTCTATAAAATGGGAATAACTCAACACTCTGTCAAGGTTGTACCTGATTTCAGTGAGTTGCCTTCATCAGAATAGAAGCAAACCTGGATAATTAAAGAGCTTAAAAGTCTTGTATATACTTAGATTTATGTCTCTAATAGCAGATAGTAGGACACAGAAAGATTAGACTAATCTACCAGTAGCAACATTTTTTTTTTTTTTTGCAGTAACTATTGCCTCCACTGAATTAGTTCCATATTTATGTCTTCTACTGCCCATCAAAACTGGATTAGTATTTCAACAGCAAGGTGCCAAAGCTTTGTCAGGATTAAACTGAAAAATACTCCGGCAAAATGACTGAGGACGTGTTGAAATGCCAGTAATACGCAAAAATAACTTTTATAAACAATCACTCCTCTAACTGACACGTACAGCATTCTGAAGGAGAAATAATCAAGAATGGAGCATTCGTGATATAACAAGCAACCAGTTGTCTTCTTAAACATGGTAGATTTAAAAAAAAAAGTATCCTGTTTTGGACAGCAACATTATGTATTTAAATGCCTGAAGGAAAAACTTAATTCCTTTGTATTGAGATGCAACATGGAAATAAGTGCTTGTGCTCTGCAGCTTTACACAGATTTCAACATGCAAAGTATTTGTTAAAAAAGAAATGCAGCATCTGCCTAAACATAAAGCTCAGAGGGTGGGAGGCTCCTACTCGGCACTCTCATTGCTATAAGTAATTCCAGTGGCATTCCTTCTCCAGTGCTTATGAGCCAGAATCCAATTTTAAATGTTGTTTTCATTAAGACAAATATTAAAAACACGTATGTATCTTTCATTGGGAAGTTTTCTGAAGAAAACACGAAATAGCCAATCAGATATTCTTCTGCACTTCTGATGTATTTAACCATGTACACAGGAAGAGAATATAAAATTAACACTTGTAATATTAAAATTATTTCAAGGAATCATCTGTAGAAATTTAATTCCATTAGTTTTTAATTTACCTACCATGGTAAAGCCACAACTTAAATGAAACAGATCAAGAATATTTATGTATTACCAATTAACATCTTTCAGATGTAGTAGTTTACTTTGCCTTTGAACAAATTGAACTTTCTGTAATCCTTTTTCAAGGGCACACACCTTGCATCTACTGAAGAAATCTGGTTCAATTACTAGCAAACTATAGAGGTTACATCTTCTTTTGCTAGTACCCTTTGATTTTTCAAGGTTTTCAGTATTGAATGCATGGAGAAATCAATTCTCTTTAAAATACCTGTTACGCTCTTTCATTCTTATAGCTCTTGAGTGCATCTTTGAAGCCAATGGACCATCTTTGGCTAGTGCCCAATTTAGGGTTTTTTGCTTTAAGCAAAGCAAAACAATAAAAAAAATCCAGTTTTTAGAGAACACTAAAAAAAAATAAGAATTTTGGGTTTTTTTCCAAGTAGTTCTATGTAAATATCTAGAGTATGGCATTAAATTACTTTAAAGTTTTTAGCTGTATTACAGCAATAACAATTTCCAAAAGTGAAAATGTTATTTTGGGTAAGTGACTGGTCCAAAGGACATGGTCAAGTTATGCCAGAGGAGGTTTAGTTTGGACGTTAGGAAAAAAAATTCTTCGCTGAAGGGGTCATCAAGCATTAGAACAGGCTGCTCAGGGAGGCGATGGATTCACCATCCCTGGAAGAGTTCGAAAGGCAGGTGGATGTGGCGCTTGGGGATATTGTTTAGTGGGGAACGGGGTGGTGCTGGGTTAATGGTTTAACTCACTGATCTTAGAAGTGTTTTCCAACCTCAGCATTTGTATGATTCTAGGAAATCCAGTGTACCAGGGCTTGTTATGGACCTGAAATGATGGTATCAACAGTTCATTAAAGGTGAACTGTGACGACACTGTGGGCCCCAACGTCTGAACCTTCACTGAAGCTCTAAACCTGGAAGCCTTTTCTTCCCAAACTGTGGCCATCACTGTAGGGTGGCGATTGCTTTGTTGACCTTGATTCCCTCTGTACGTCTGTCCTCAAAACTCTGACAATGTCTTGTCTTTTTCCATCCTCCCAGCTATCGAAGTGAATCTGCAGAAAGCTCTGGCCGAAGCCTCTGAAAACTGCACGCAGGAGTGTCTTATCCTCGGCCACTCCGACAACTGCTGGATGCCGCCGGCTCTGACGCAGTTCCAGCAGCCCAACGCCTCTTTGCCATCGTTTGGCTTCCAGCAAGGCTGGGGCCGAGGAGCCAGACCTGAGGGACGGCACACCCTTGGGAGGCCCCTGCCAAAGGACGACAGTGACAAAGGCCAGGGGGGGCCCAGGCCCCAGTTCTACAACACCTGCGAAAGACATTGCACCAGCGAGGATCCCGTCAAGGTCATTCCTCTGGCAAACTTCACCGCGTCCCACCAGGCACCGGGGGCTGGGAGCAACACCACGTTTATACACGAGCACCAGCTGTGAATGCATATCTGACAAATCCCTAATTCCAGGCTTTAAGTGTGACTGTGTATAGTCACGGCCTAGCGCCGTTCCTCGGGCGCGTACAAACTTGTTAGGCTTGTGAATATCTGTGTATATAGAATCCTAAATCTGAAACAGAAAATCTAAATCCTTAGTACCTGGCTGAAAGGTGTTTACCATAGTTCTTGGTAAAATCCAGAAAATGGGGAAGAGAACCCGCATCCCAGAAACAATCAGAAGCAAAACAAAATCCTGTTCATTTTCTTACATGGGCCATGTAGTGCAAATATCTGCCAGCAGTTCTTCCTCCCTTTGAAGGCAATTCCTTAGTATAGTTTGGGGAATATTGCAGTCTAAATATAGCTTACTCAAATTTTTCTTTGTTATAATTTATAGCATATTCATAGATTTCATCTTCCATTTGCTTAGCATTAGAGATCAAGTGAGCAATTTCTCATTTGATTACTTGACATAATAGAATTAATAAGATCCTAAAATCTAGTTCTTAAGAAGGATGGTATATCTTCCCACTAAAATTTATCTTTTATATAATTAAGAAGGAAAATATATGTGACAACTGATTTTTATTTTAATTTTTATTGGCTCAATGTACAGGTATTTATTCTCTGAAAGAATGCAATAGATCAAATAGAAAGCTGTCAACTAGGCTTTTCTGTGTGAAATAAACAACATGACAACAAGAGGATATGCAAGATCAAAACTGGAAAAAAATAAACAACTCTCTTTTTTTAATTTCCATGATTTTCCTTTCTATAATAATTGAAGGAACAATATTATACTTATTATGTTTTTCAAGCCATAAATCTATTTCTCTTTTCTTTATTTTTTTTTTCATCTTGCAGAGCTTGCTTTGGCTACTGTTCCTGTTAGTTGAAAATTACATGGGCACTGCTGAAAACAGTAGGAAGTGGGGTAGTTTTTTTGGCTGATGTGATGTCGTGGCTGCAAGCTACCGGTGTTTTAAAGAATATTATAGTGATGTGTACGGCTTTTTTTACAGCTATATTCACCTCTTGTAAGTATTCAGTAAAAGTTTAACTATAATATTAGTTACTTCATCACAAACCTGTGAGGTTAAGAAGTACTTGTCATTGTGGATTAGTTGTTAGAGAATGACTGATAGTGCTCAGCAAAGAAAGAAGGATCTGGGTAATGGAAGTTGGGTAAATATAAACACACCTTAGTCATATTATTTGAGAAAGTCTCAAGGTGATTCTCTTTAAAGAGGAAGGATTTTTTTCAGTGTTCTGTGTACTGGAGAAGATATTCTCTTGGAAAATTCCACAGTGGATGAAAAGGAGATTCCTTTCTTAAAAGAAAAAAACATATTTTCCTTCTAGTATTTCCTTCTTGTACTTTGTTGGTCTTTAGCCATTTCATCATTTGCAGTATGTACATACCAAGAAATTTTTTCCTTTAAGAAAATGCCTAACTTTTTTGTTTTATTGCTACATTAAGTGAGACAATCGAAGTTGTGTGGAGGGAAAAACAGTGTGTGAATATTTCCTATGGGTAGAACTCTGTGTAGGCTTCATAATGTAACTTAAATCTGTAATTTATAAACAAAAATGTGTGTAAAAATGCTGTAATATTAGCTGCTTGTAAAATTTACAGAAGTTCAAGTTGTTGAGGGTTTCCAATGAATGCTAAAAGAGCTTCTCTTATGTGCCCAGCAGGTATAAGTAGCTTTATATATCGCTGTCCCCACTGTAAATCTATTCAAACCACATTTAGATTTTATGTGCAAAATAATAATAAAAAAAAACAAACTTCACTTTTAATCTACTGATAGGGTTTGATTAATGGACATCAGATTATCTAATGATGTGCTTCTTTTGCTTTTTTTTTTTTTTTTTTTAGGTAGTTTTCAATAACGTTTAGAAAAGATGTGGCACATTGGCTTCCAGTTGCATGCAAATCCTGGAAAAAAATGTAATCCTTTGGGTACTGACACACAATAGCCGACACATCTCATTTCCAATTCCGGGACAGTTAAAAAATTGACAAATTAATTCATACCTAATGTGTACAAAGCCCTTTGTTATTTGCTTTGGAGGCATCCCGAGGAGAAAATTCGGCAGTTCTTTTCGGGGATATGCAAAAACTAAGCTTATCTCTAGTTTACACAGATTTACCAAACATCCTAATTGTGCAAATTTGGAATAATGCTGACAGTAATGCTTCCTGTTGTAAGCAGAGGTCTTTAGTTTTTATTACAGAGTGCTGCTATACCAAATGTCTATGGAACTGGCAGCTCCACTGGAAAACTCTCCTTGTTTGTTTTTTTTGGTTTTTTTTTTTTTTTTTTTTTTTTTTTTTTTTTTTTTTTTTGTTTTTTTTTTTTTTTTTTTTTTTTTTTTTTGTTTGTTTGTTTTTTTTTTGCCTGCAGCAGTTCTTTTGGGGATGAAAATTGTAGCTGAAATTTCCTGGCAGGGAATAAATTTGTACAATATTTGGATTTTTATAGGAAAAAGTGAAGGGTCCAGAATTAGTGGGGTTTTTTCATTGGTAGGGGAAAAAAACCCAACAAACTTCACCTAATTTAAATGTTTAGGGGTTACTTTAGTTGTTTTTCCTAAGGTGGAGAAGCACTTACCCATCCCCCTTCCCTTGAAAACAAATAAATGAAAACCCAACAAAACACCCAAACCAAACAACAATAAAAGGTTACTTAAACAAAATGAATTATAAAGATGAGTCTGATTATAAGAAGTATTAAACATTACATCCATGAAAATGTGTTTGATATCCTAAAATTCAGTCAACAGCATACAGAACAATTAATTGTAAATACACATTGCATCAGGAGATAAATTGTTACCTCATTTTTATATATTATGTATCTAATATATAAAAATACACCTTTGAGGGAACATTTTTCTGAGTAGCATGTCAGTATCCAGAGGAATGATGTTACAAGAAACTCGTTACACATCTTGCCATATATATAAATAATTTATCTAGTACATAGACTGTATATTTTTGTGTACTTTTTTTTTTTATTTTTTAGTCATTTAACTTATTTTATCTTACTTGTGTGGATTTGTGGAGAAAACAATTCTATATACAATATACAGTAAAATGCTAGTTACATGATTAGATTTGTTCCATGCAGTGTAACAATAAAGGAAAACCTTTGCCTTCAAAGTGATGTGTCACACAGTCTAGTCTAGATTATTTCCCCCTCCAAACTCGTGCTTGTTGCACTCCTGAGTATTGCATCAAAATTATGGGTAGCACTGGCAGAAAGGATTCTTTCCATATTGTAAAGCAGTCACTGCTAAAATAAGAAACGGACAAAAAAAAACAATGAAAAGAAAGAACCGAGTCAAAATGTTTGAAGTAAAAGATGTCGTTTTTTTGTTTCCCTGAGCTGTGCTGTATTCTGAAGTTTAACTTAATTCTAAAGAATAATTAGGCCTGTCTGCCTGGCCAGACAGAGACTGCAGAGCACCTGCTCTCCCCGGGCCGGGAGCTGGCCGGATGCAGGTCATTTAGCTAATTAGCATGGCAACGAGCCCGTGCTAATAGGGCCTGAGGGCTTATGGATGTTAGCACGAGGCAGCTCCACACAGCATCGGTTCTGTGGCGCTGAACCCAGCCAGGTCTCTTGGCTGCGGCAGAGCAGTCCCGTCGCATCCTTGACCCTGGTGCGCCTGCATCTGCTCGGGATTTTTTGTCAGAGAAGGGAAACTTGGCTCTGTTGTATCCTGAGCGAGCTGTAATCCGTGGGGAGCTCCATCAGCCCAAACCACCGCTATTCCCCTGCTTCCAGCATGGGCGAGCCAAAGGCAGAGGCCTAAATATTTCCATTGGTAGTGGTTGAGTGGCTCAAGGTTGTTCGAGTCAAGCTGACAAAGTCTTTTAAAGTTGGAAAATTTAGGCTTGGCTTTATTTGATTTCTCATGTCTTCCTTTTGCAGGTTTAATACCTACCCTTAATCAATGATAAGCAATCAAATGATCACACTGCAGCCTGCTGCCCTCATTTAGCTGGGTAAATAAACGGGGAGGAATTGGTTTGTGCAGACACAAAGTAAAGTTGAAGGCAAAGATTTTATTTGGTATACATAGGAAAATTGTGTATAACTTATGTTATCCCTAGTGAAGAAAGAGATTGACGATTTCTTGTAAATATTTGAGTTTGTATTTCTGGGAAATCTCCCTGCTCTATGGCATACTGCAGGATCTGAGAGTGAGCAGTGTATGTCTGTGTATTGAAACAGCCCTAACCACACTACAGATAATGCAGCTGGGCACCATATTCTACAGCCCAGCAGCATTTAAAGTCCAGTAAATTTGCAGTAGTTCTAGTTCAGGTTTCTGTACAGCATGTTGTCTTGTTAATTACAATGCTTATTAATAAACTAGATCCACAAAAGCAGTTTTCTCCTTTGCACTGTTTTCTTTGGGTTTCTGAAGCATAAGTTGTTGAAAAGTATTCCCCCAGATACGCTTCTCTCCCATTTTCAGATTTCCAAATTTCCTTTTACTGGGAAGCCCCAAACTGTCAGAAAGTCAAGAAAATTTAACTTTATTTGCAGTTGCTTCATGCACCTGAGTAGCAGGCCTCTGGTAAGCAGTAAAAATATTCACACACAATGTGTACAGCAATTGAGCTTTATATGATCAGAAAAATCTTCCATTTCTGTGTCATTTCTCTTTGTACCAAGCTTCCTCCTTGTACTGTGCCTCTGATACATTTACTTATAGAAAATCATTATGAGCTGGAGGCAGGAGTGTTTATGGTGTTTGCTTTGTTAGAAAATAAGCTATTTCTAATTGAGGGAACATGGTTAATGAGTTGTTGTTGAGCTAAAGGGATTATCCTCTCACCATGAATGTGATATAAAGAAATAACCATCAAACGAGGAACTAATGAAACAACATTTTATGCATTTTTCTATCTTATTTTAGTCCATATTTAAAGAGCAACTCATGTTGGCCTGACACTAAGGCAATAACATCTTATTTGATGCAGTTATGGCTTTGCAAGAGTAGCTTTCTTGTCTGCAAGACCCTTTCAAGCAGGAAAATGTTATTTCCTTTGGCATCAAAACTGTGCACAAGTATATTCCCCTACTGCCAGTAACTGCTGACACATCAGTTGCTAGGCTAGATAATATATTCAGCCTCCAAATTAAGAAAATGGATGAAAACTTATGGAGCTGAAGGGTTTCCCTGATTTGGATGGAGCTCGCAATATTTTGCAGGGCCACCTTGGGAGGCAAGGAAGGCGTGGAATTTCACAGAGATCTGGCAAAACAAGAGCAGAGCAAGGCAGAAATGTGCAGTACCTGAAAGCGCAGAGTTTTGTCACGGGTGTCACTGTGCAGAGCTGCAGGGGAATTGCAGAAGTTGTGTTCCCTGGGAGCCGTTGTTCTCTTTCCTCGCTGCAGACACAGGGAGCACCTGGAGCCCTGCTCTGGCAAGGTGGGAGCTCAGGGGTTTGCTGGGTAGCCCTACAACGTGCAATATTTCACCAAAGCCCCGCAGCACTGGTGCAGTGTTCAAAAAACATCTCTTGCCTGTAGGATGGGCTCCAACCCCTTTTAGGTAATTCGAGCTGAGGTAAAGGCTTGCTGGAACATGCACATGGATTTATTTTAAAAAGAACGTTTGTTTGCCAGCAGCAGGCAGTACTAGAGACATGCTGCCCATGTGATCTTTTGGCATTCTCGCCTTTCCCTCAGGTTTTTCCAGGTGTGGCCTCCAGGCAGAGCTGTAGTTGGAGCAGCCATGAGTCTGCTCCTCCTCAGAAGTGCCACGTCTCAAGCAGAAGAGGAAACGAGCAAGAAGGTTCTCCCTGCACCAAGCAGAAGACAGCTCTCCTGCCTTGAATGGTCGTCAAAGTCATATTTTAAGAAGGTACTTGTGGGCTCTACTTGCAAATGAGTGTTTCTCCACGATGTATCCTTTGTGTCCTCGTCCTTGCATTCACATTCCAGTACGAAAATATGGCATGCCTGATAACTACAGTGAGACTAGTAATATATTTCCACTTTTATTTTTATTATTTTCATGATTTAGATATCTTTTGTGGGTGCTAGTTTAATGCTTAAAGCTAAAGCTCTAACAGTAGATGTATTTAGGATGTGACAGCTCTGTCTTCATATTTAATTCAAAGCAGAAACTGAAATCTGTAAGTCCATGCAGACTGCTTTTCACTTGGAATTGGTGCTACCTCTTCTCACCCTTTTTCTCCACTAGGATTAAGAAGTCTGTGTTTATGCAAAGGAAAGTTACTATGCACATCCATCCAGGAGACAGATGAACGAGGTGCCTGGGAGCTCTGTGCTAGATTTTAACCCATAGCTGTAAGCTGCCAGCTGTGATGTGTTCTAGAGCAGATGAGTAGGATGTGCGAAGAGAAAAGGACATTTTACAAGGCACTGAAATGAAGTTATTCATTGCCACTGCAGCTGTTATGCATGTAGTAAAAGAGTCGATTAACATAATGAGATTAAACTAAGAGAAATTGCTTTTAACCTGTGCTTAGCTTGAGTTGTTGTTTAGTTACCAGAGATGATAAAAGACTGTACCCAAAGCTTGTCTAAACTTTCCAAGTGTCAGCTGCTCTATAAAGGATGTGGGGTTTTTCTTCTCTGCTGTGTAGACCAGGCTTCTGTGTACAGAGGGCAGTTAAAATCAGTCTGAAAAATGAAGTGATTGTAAGAGGGGAGAGTAGGTGGGGGGAAAGGTGAATACTTTGAATACTTTTGGAAAAAAATTCTAAAGACACAGGCAAGCAGGAAAAACGAGCAACTTTTCCAGCTAAGAGATACACTGGGCTGTCTGCAGACCTGCAGTGCAATGCTAATTTTATTCATTAGCATGTTATAGATATGTAAAATTTTAGGTTTGCATCTGTTAAAATCAATATAATCAAGATCTGTAATGACAAAGGAGACCTACTTGGAATACTTTGAGGCCTATTTAAAAAGGCTCTTTCCCCAGGAAGTCTTACAGGCTCATTTCTAGAAAATATAAAGGGACTCTTGCTGCTGCTGTGCAAAAGCAAACGTTTTCAAGTGATTCAAACTGGAGAGACCAGAATGGAGCAGAATGGTTTAAAAACTGAAATCCGACGAAAAAAGAAAGATGTATAGTCAATCTACTGATAAATATAGACACTCCAAATTTAATTATCTTTGTTTTCAAAGTTCATCCCTGTATGAGAGACAAACGTCAGCATTGGTTGTCACACTAATTACTATATATAATCTAGAAATATTCATCACTTTATGGAGGCGTGCACAGAGTCAGAGCTTCCTGTCCTGGCAGATCCAAGCTGATGTTTGTTTGTTTTAATTGCAGCAGAGACATTTAGCACCGTGCCTGCCTGGTAATGCAGGAAATGTAATGCAAGGCCTTGACATCTGAAAAGTAAAGACTGTCTGAGCTGACTGCCTCATAAAAATGATTCTGGGGGAATCGGCAAAGAAAACAAGCCTCTGAAATTCTAAGCAAGCATTTTAAATGCAGGAAAAAATCATCTAAAGGGTCACATTTGCAGCTTATGTGCTGCAGATAATGCGCTGCACAGCTCCTTCCCTATAAAGCAAAATTGTCACCGTGCGGCAGGGTAAGATTGAGCCTTTTTGTTAGCTGGAGTCACTCTCCTGCAATGATTGCACACAATCAATCTACTTGGGTTTTTAAATGCTTTTTATCAGATTTCAGCCTATTGACTCAACAATGTGTTTCTTGTCAGTGTAAAACTACTGAATATTAAAGAAAAGATAAAATTTTCCAACCTCAAAGCTGTCACTTCAGTCTACAAAAGGCAGTTATTGAAGCCTATTACTGTTTTGGCAGTGCTTGTCTGAAATTCCCTCAAAATATGCCACTAAAATTCAAGGAAAGGACTACAAAAACACTAATATTGAAGATTTATGCTGTAAAATTTGAGCAAATTTGCATATAAATGATTCATTGAATATAAGATATGTAATGAAAATTCAGGAATCTTAGTGTTTACCCTTTTTAGAACATCTGATGTGAGTACCTGAATCTAATGACAATGATAGTAAATCTACCCAGCAGGCTGAACACAAACAAACAAATAAATAAATACACATTTGCCTATTACATATTGGGAGAAAAAAAATCTCTGTGCTTCTAATTAGGCCCAAGAGCCAAGCACAGCTACCTCACCCGTAATTTTAGGGAGCTTTTTTGTCAAAGTTCATTGTCTAAAGCATCCCTAAGCTGGGGATGGGGGGAAAAGGAACCTGCAGGGGCAATTCCTTCACTTGTAAAAATTCAGAATCTGCACGTGTCCACCTGCGAATGGAGAGAAGCTGGAAAATTAAGATTGCACATCTGCCTTTGAGATGGCTAAAATCAAATGGATCCAAACCCAGTATTTGCATAAAGGTTTCTATTCTAAGTATGAAAAGGAGTGTGATGAGTGAATACCAAACATGAGAAGCCCAACCCCTCTCCTCCAGCAAGCACGACCTCCCCTCTCAGGATGGTTTTCCTGCCGGGATGCACCTGGGTGTGTTTTGTGCTCACGCCAGGTTCCTGTCAGAGGGGTGCAAGAGGCTGACTTTTGATGTGTGCAAAAGAACAAAGAATAGGATTTGCACTGAAGCCAAATTGGCAAATATTTTTGTTTTCTGTGACAAGTTTTGCTTAACTAGCACAAGAGGCAGCCGGGCAGAGAAGTGTGCTCCCATGGCGAGAAACAGAATCTGTCTGAGGAGCTGAGAGCAGTTGCTGGGTTGCCACTTCCCTTTCGCCACCCCCGTGCTCAGTGCTGTGCTGGCCCACCGCTCTGTTCTGTGGCATTTGGAAAGCCAGCTGTGCTCAGGCACGTGCACCTGTACCACAGAGCAACCAAACAAAAACATTAAATAATCTTTCTCTTTGTGCAGGGGAAGTATCAAGAGGGAAAAAGAAATCTGCAAGAAGTGTTGCCTTCATGCCAGGAAATCAGTGAATGGTCTTGTCTCGTCAGGAAATAAAGAAAGCTCTTCTGAAGTGGGAAAATGTATTTTTATGAGTTTACCTGTTTGCTAACTGCTTAAACTTGAACCACCTGTGGCTGCAAGAAGGCAAGAACACTGTCATGTCACTGAAATTGCTTTCCCCCAGCACCATTTGTCACCGGGGCAGAGGTGACATGCAGAGGAAGAGCCCTTCAGTGAGGAATTCGTCTTGGACTGACCCAGGTGGTGTCACCAAGTCTCCTTAGCCTGGGAATCTCTTGGAATACCATCATCCGCACTGTGCAGCAGCACAGCTCTGACAATGCCATTTTTAACAGGAAAAGTACTGAAATGCGGCTTTCCATTAAATCATTTCAATATTTAGCAGCTCCTTCTGGGCACATCTCAAACTCCTTCTCACCGGAGTTTCCCAAGTTTACTTGGACAAACTCTGCACCATTAGTTTTAGCATTTTTTTACTAGTTATTAATTCATTACTTGCTGGACTGTGTCAACACTACACGTTCTCCACATGGTCAGGAATGAGCTGCCAAAAGCCTGTAGCTCAGCGGCAGCTGCCTTATTCAACGGATCTGTCTCACATGCTGCAGCACGTGGCACTAAAATTAGGATTTGTTGCCAAATTTGGCAAATTTCTACTTCCCAGAAAGGCTCTCAACTCATGAGATTGCCAGAAACACCTATTAGATAAGGTCATATTTGGCTGTAGTTGGCAAAAACTTAATTAAAGTAACACCAGCTGTAGTAATACCAGTGGTAGGGAGTTTGTGGCAGATGCAATGAGGATTTTAGTCTGAAAAACATCTTTAGTAGTGTTCTCCAAGCCAATTCCTCAAGGATAAATGACCTGAGATATGAGTTTAAGATGGGAAATGTGCACAGGCAGTAAAAGTGTGGGTGTTGGTGTGAAGGGAATAATGCCAGAGTTACGTTTACCTGGTTCTCAGCTCAGCTGGGCATAAATATGCATAGTAAAATAAAGGTGCACTCTGTATTTTTTTAATATCTCTAAATCATTTTCCCTCAACTTTATTCTTGTATCATAAACCTCTTTAACTACCCCAAAATTTTCTTACTGTGAGTTATCCACCTTCTGAAGGAATTTTCCCCAAATCTTTAGTTGCTCAGCCATGGTTACCTTCACAGACCAGGCGTGACATGAAAATATCATAAGAATAGATATAAATTCAAAGAACTTCTACTTGTGGGTTCAGTGCAGAAAGTTCATATCCAGAGTAGGAAAATTATTCTTTTATACAGCTACATTACACCTCCTACCTTGAAGTGCAGGTACTTGATAAAGTTGCACATTCATGTTGCATGTCATGCAGACTTTATAACTTTACTTGGCATTTTCTTAAGTGGAGTCTGTGGCAGCTGTAATAACTAAGGGCTCACAGATTATTCTGCACAGGAATGTGCCCATTTTTGCTCAGTTTATGAACACTAATTTAAGCAGGCTGAGTTTGTGACTATTGACTCCATAACTTTCCGTTACCATAAAGGGTTTAAAATTAAGTGATCAGCTGAATGCTGACCCTCTAGAGAGGCTCTGGCTGTTCAGCATAAGTCTAAGAAGTTTTACATAAGTAGATTTTAACTGTATTGCTTGATAAAAGAGCTGAATTAATCAAGGTTATTGTAACCTTATTTGTTTAAATTAAAAAAAAAAAGAAAACTGGGTGTTTATCACAGTAGATGGTGCAGTAAAATTGCATTTTACTCCTGAAATGTGTTAATTTATAGTAGTACTATTACTGTGGAAAATTATTGAAATAACACTGACAAAGGTGATTTGTACAAACCAGCATTACATCCCACACTTCTGTCCTTAAGCAGCAGAGGTAAAAAAAGATGGAGAATATCATAAATTCTGGGTAATATCTTTGAGTACTGTGGCAGTTTGTTCCCTCCTGGCCTTTCCATGCAACTAGCACAATTTCAGCAACAAATAAAACGATTTTAGCAAAAATGCAAACAGATGTACCTCTCAATTTCTGTTTAAGGGAGCTTGCATTCTAGAGTAATTTAAATGTGATGCTAGAAATTAGGATAGCAAAAGTAATTGAGCCTTTCTAATTTTAATATAATTATCAACAAGTGAAATTAAGAGAAACCAGTTAAGCTGAGTGCTCAAGGAAATGCAGTCAACAGGGAAACTGTCAACAAAGCACATCCTGATTTGTAAAGCTGTCATGAAGTTTTAGGAGTTGAATTCTGTAATAGAATGAAATTAGCATTAAAATTTCTATTAACACGATAACTTTTACAGTTAAGTTACACTGTCCAGCTGTCCCTACCAGAGCTTTCATCTCCTTTGAATACAAGCTTTAAAGTCCTCAGACTTTGCAGATGTGATTTATTTTTCATTTGCCGTTACTAACATTACTACTTGTCCCAGTAATTTTATTTGGCCTTTCCCCACTGCAATTTTCTAACAGTATTTGATAATCCTTGTGCTACTGCATGAGAATAGTTGAAGATTTTCTCCAGAGAGATACTCATCCCTGAGAAGGCAGAGAATACGAGTGCCTGACTGTCATTTATTGCTCAGAAAGCGGTGCTGTAATTCTCTGTCATTGCATCATCTGTTCAGCCCAGGTTATTCACTCTTCTGCATTATCGAGATTGCGTTTTTCCTCCCTGAGAAATAGCAGTTGTAACAGACTATTTCCAAAATGACAGCTTAAGTGACTCCATGGTTCTTTAATATCTATTCAGAACTCTTGTCTCCTTGCAAATTTTCATTGCTTTCTTTAAAAGCAGCCTGTGAGAAAGGTAATACATTATTAATGCTACATGTCATAAAATAAAATAAATACTTACCTTTTGAAGAACCTGATCCACTAATCAAGAGTAAATGAATGCACCTGAATTATTCAAAGAACCTCAAACAGTGCAACTTGTACTCAAATTGAATATTGTGAATATAATATTCGCAACATAACAAAAAGAATTTCCAGTCATATTAACTCCTCCATTTTCATAACAGGAAATGGGATTTTTATTCTTCTTTTCAATCACTGTAAATATTTTGCCCACCTTGCAAAGACAAAAAGGTCCAGGGCAGGTTTCTGCACTTTGTTACCTTTAAGCAGCCTCCTAAAATAGTGTTTGTGTTGATGGGAACAGTTGTTGGGGCGGGTGTTCCACGTTTCAAAGGAAGCAGGTAGGACTCTGTTCCGGAGCAGCAGAATTGTGTCTCGGCTACTGGGAGCTGCAGGTTGGCACTCGCTGAACAGCTGTGCAGAGAACGGGGGAAATGCCACCACTTGTTGGGAGAAAGGGAGCACTGCTGAGCTGGCAGCATCTCCAACCAGTGAGTGACAGCATCAAGGGCAACACAGCAATGAGATCTCAGGCAATTAATTAAGAGCAGCTCCTGCAGCCAGAATTTGTTTCCTCCCTGTTACGATCCATTCATGTCAATGAAGTTTCTGGCACTGCTTCAGGAATTTTTCACTACAGCACCCTGTTTTCCACAGTGTGCTGTTTCTACCACATCCCTCACAGATATTTTGCATTCCCCAGCGGTTTTCTTGGGGAAAAATAACACCCCAAAAGTAGCTGTGCCACATTTCTCAATGCATCTGCAAAATAGTGTCCTTACAAATAGAAGGGTCCCAAGTTCTGGGTCATGTTCACGTTGTCATTTCCTTTAGATGCTTTTATTGAATAGATTCTCCTGGATTCAAACAGACCTGCCCAGGAACAATTAGGAATGTCAGATGGGTAAAAACAATGATATTCTTCTCAAAGAAGTAAAGCAAAGTCAAGTCTAGGAGAACCGAGTTTGTGATTCTATTCCTTGCTGGTTCTGTGGTCCAGTCTTGCATCCTTGGGATAATCAAATTTCCCTTCTCAGTTCAGTTTTCCCATTCAGTAAATTCCTGATTTCCCAGTATTTCACTACAAACAAAATTTTCCCAGGGAGAAGACAGGTCGGAGGGGAGAAAGACACCTTCAAGAAGACACATATTACATCTCAAAATCTAAAAAATAACAGTGTGGTGCTTCAGACACACAGTGTCTGTCCTCATTCATTGGGGCTGGAGAGCTGCTGGAATAATTTGGGACCGCCTTTATGTGAGACTGAAACAATGCTGATATTTTCTATACTCTAATACCCATGTAACCTCTGGGCTGCTCAATAAATCCCACGGATATGTTTAATTTAAACAACCTGGAAGTACTATTCTTCTGAACAGGATTTGAAATTGCAGCTGCCATTTGGAATTTGAGATTTGGCAGACATTCCTCGACCCGTGATCCTATTACCAGAGATTCCAAATTAATGCTTAAATCAAGTAGCAAGTTTGAGACCTCAAACCCGATCCAATTCCTGTTAAAATCAATGGGGTTTTTTCCACGGAATTCACTGGCCATCTGTTGAAACCAAATGTGCTCTGTATTTTGTAACAAAAAAGAGTAAAAAGCAAGAGAATTTTTTCATCTCAGACAGTATTTTCCCTAGAGAAAAGCCACAATCTGGAGCTATGGGATTTACAAACCCCTTTTGTTCCATCCTGAAGGAACAAAATGTCTCCAAATACCAATATTCCCGTTAGCTTTATGTGCCATATCTCTGGAATAAAGATATTTTTTTCTGGTTGTGATTCAAATTCATTGCAAAAATCTGCAATAATCTTGAAGAAAGGCAACTTCTGCCAGGAGAATATGCCAATTTCCTTCAGGACTTAACATTAATCTAAGAACATTAAGCACACACCGAGATCCTTCTATCAGATTTAATTGAAACATAAGACAGAGTCACTTAAGTGTTATTATATTTTTCTACTCGACTTTGATCAAGTTTCCATGCCTACAGAGGTGCCCTTACAGACTGTGTTAAGCTGTATATCCACAAGTGATGTACAATCTGTATATTTATGTACACAGAGACAAGCTCTTTTTCAGCGTAGAGTGAGCAGGTCAAAGCAGAGGCAGAGAGAATGTATTTGTCACATCTTCTGCTCAATCTCGTTTGTTTTTCCATCTACATGTATTCATCATAAATCTGCTAAAACACGCTGCAATGCACTGGAAGGGCAGCCTCAATAATGTCAGGAGATTTATGTTAGCAAGACTAGATTTTAACAGTGGTATCACTTTCCATTCCAAGCCTGTGATAAAACCTCTGCTGCTGTTTGAGGGCTGTCTGACAAAACATTTCCTTGTTTCAAACGCGGCAGGGAGATGAATGATGGGGTTGGCAGAATGCTGCAGATAAAAGGTTAGGAACATTCTTTATCCAGATTATTTTCTGAGTATAACTTGGAGTGAAATATAGATTATCCCATTTAAATCTTGACTCCTTATTCATATGTTTTGCTGGGTGCTGGAATTTTTAGGAGCTGAGCTATCAGAACCAATATCCAGTGAAGCTGACCAAAATATTTACATCAGCCTTCACTGGACCTTGAATCATGTACTAAATAAACAAGGTTTCTCTTACAGCATTGAAACTGTATCTTTTCTTAATTTATTTTATATATTTTATTTAATATCTCTCTACCAACAAAAAGAAAATATATTTACTATTAGTTAGTAAAATTAATGATTACTTTGAAGATTAACCACCTTTCTTCCTGTCCTCAGTAGTTTGAGTATGCCTTGCCCTGCTGTTAATATCCTTCACACCACCTTTTACCTGCCAGGATATTCAGGCTGAATACTAAACCAAGCAGTTTCTTCATTTGTAGCGTATTTTTCATACAAGAACACCTCTGGACAAATAATTACAATTTTTTTACAGTTCTATGCTCTCTTGGTGTGCTTTGATTCTGAGATCAGTGTCTGGCAAGTGTCGATCTAATCTCTGGTATAGGCTGAGTCTGGCAGCTGTACAGAAGGAGCTCTGCCTGGATGAAGGAAGAGCTGCCTGGCAGAGAACCCCTTTTCAGAATTAGTTTGGTCTATTCTGATTGTGTTATTTGGGAGGGATTCAAAACCTAATAAAAATCATTTGTAAAAAATGGTTTAAGCGTGATATAGAGAACAAAGCATTGACAATGCTGGGGAAAAATAGCTCACTTCCCTGTCTTATCAGTCAGTCATAAAATCTAACTGGCCCAGCTGTACAGCAGGGCACGAGTCATTAGGGTGACATTATCCTGTCCTCACTCATTTCTTTTCTGCTATATCTCCCAGGGCTGAGGTGGACAGCTATTTTTGGTTCTGAGAGCTCTCATATGCCAGGTCCTGCATGAACGGATGCTGTCCTCAGCCTCACTCAACATCTGTCACATCAGCAGCAGGCACCAGGAGATGTTCCACACCCAAAAGCCAGGGACACCTGACAATGCAGCTCATTTTTCAGGAGCAAACAGCATTGCCCAGCTCCTTGGGTGACCAGATGAGGGGCAGCTGTCTCGGGACTTTCAGAAGAGCTAAAAACCCGGATCTTTCCTCATGAGCAGACTCAGCTGCAGCACAGGTTTCTCCAGCCAAGCTTAAATCAGTTCAGGGCCTACATCCAGCCTGCAGCCGCAGGTTCTTTGGGTCCTGTCACTCTGTAATGGCATGGGCAGTGTGGCAATAAACTCAAAAGTGGAGTCATTAGAAGTGTGTTATAAAGTGATGAGTGGTGTCTGACAGGTGAAGAGGAATTAATTGCCCATCAAAGAACTAGAACAAAACTAGCAAAGAGTTCAAATCATGTCAGAAAATGTGGCTGCAGTTCATGTCTGGCATTCCTGGCCATAGCTGCTGTCACTGCTTAGAGCTTAATGTGTTCAAGAGGACACACAGCAAATCCTCAGAGAAATCCTCTGGTTTTTACCAAATATAGGAACGATATCAGCTCAGCAGATGCTGAAGCTACAAATGGCTGGATCCTGAGAGAGATGCAGGAGGAAGCACTGTACCCACTTTAGCATTTTCTTAGTGCCTTGTCAAGTTGCACCTCCCCCGGGTGAGTCAGGTTGTGGTTTGCAGCCACTGCAACCTCCCTAAAGGGCCTTGCTCACAGCCATCCCATCCCCTCGGGTTACTGAGCTCAGGTCTGGATGCCAATGAACGTGGCATTGCAGAATCTGTGTTTGCACTGGTATAAACCAGAGAAGGATGGTTTAGTTGGTCAGAAGGAACATCTGGAGTCCATCTGGCCCGTCCCACCATCTTTGGCAGAGCTAAGGTTTGATGAGGCTGTGTGGGGCTTGCCTTACTCAGCTCCTGTTCCAGCATCTCATGACCCTCCCTCGGAATGATTTTTCATTTGTAGCTGATCAGAACTTGTTCATTTAGTCACTAGTTTGCTTCTGGTTCTGTGTTGTCACTGTGTTTGCTTTCCTGAGAACAAGGCTGTTGCTTTCAGTGGTTTCTGGGAGCTTCCAGAAGGTTCTGCAGCTCCGGGTGGGCTGTGACTGGCTGGCTGTGGTCATTGGGTGACTCCTGAGTGGGGCTTGAATAAAAGGGGTTCCAGGACCAGCTGGGCTCCCGGTGCCGTGGGAGCTGTGCCCTGGCAGACGAGTGGTGCCCACCTGGTAGGTGGGTGATGGGGATGCCCAGGAAGGTGTGGGAGAGCTCAGTTGGGGTGGGGTGGGAGGCAGGGCCTGGAGCATACCCCAGAACACCTGAGCTGAGTTTCCTTCAGCTCAGGTGTGTCTTCCAGGCACACAGTAGCAACAAATGGATATGAAATTTTGGGCAGTTCTTCTTTCTCTGATTTTGACTTAGTTCTGTTCCTTACAAGGTGGGCTGAACTGTGCTTCTATCACAGAGCCTTATCAAGGATCCAAGCCTGCATGAACACAAGGATCACCCTGAAGGAGTGACAATTCTGGTTGTGGGTGTTCTTTGGCCATTGCTGCCTTTATTCTGTCTTTGGGAGAGTCAGAGAAATCAGTTTGTTCAGTGTTTGGAAGGGAAAACAAATGGGTGATCATTTTGCTGTCAGCAGCTGCTTGATGGGAAGGTCTAGAGCAGAGAGAGCCAGAGTCCTCTTGGAAATGCAGAGGGAAAAACCTGAGACACAACAGACAATAAACCCAAGGATATTCCAGTTAGATACAAGAATTTTTTACCATGTGGGTGGTCAGACCCTGGAACGAGGTGTCACAGGGGTTGTGGAATTTCTGTCCTAGGAGAGACTGAGGACTCAGCTGGGCAGCCTGATCTGCTCACCCTGCTCTGCTGCATGGCTGAGCTGCAGGAGCTCCAGAGATCCCTTCCAACCTGAATTATCCTGTGATTTTATGAATCCTATTGGTAAGCCTATAATACATCTCTTCATTACCACACATGCAATAGAGTTGAATAAAAGTGTTAACAGAAATAGGCTGTGTGAAATTTGAATATCCTACTTAGCATTTCCCTATTTCTTTCCGCATGTTTTTTCCTGACCATGATTCCCCTTACTGAAGAGGAAATGCTTTCTTGTAAGAATTTCTGAATAATCCTGGCAGGAAAAAAAGTCCCCAACCAAGACTCCCAAACTGATTTTAATTTGAAATTATAAATTCAGTAATGTTAATTATTCTATTTTTTTTTTTCTTTATGATCAGTGCTTGGGGTTCAACATTCACATTGTGAATAAAAGGGATTGTTGAGAGGGATTGTTTAGGTTATGTCCTGGGAAAGCAAGAGAATGGAGATCATATGGAATCTAGGAGTAGATTTATCATAAAGTGTATATTTCCTGCTATGAGCTCCTCAACAGTTGCATTGACATAAAGTCTCAAAATCACATTAGAAAGAACTTTGTCCAAAAAAAAATGAATGGAAGAGCTTTGGAAAGACAAAAAGAGCCTTGGATCAGTATGAGTCTTCTGGGATGTTATATTTTCCCTAAGATTAATTTAATGCAACATATGTCTGAGGAAAGAGCCTGGAATAGGGTAAATAGTAGTCTCACAGAAGGAGCTACCCACTCACTGTGTAGGTGTTTCTAAAAATTTATAGGGCATTTTTACTTATTTAATCACTTTCTTTTCCAGCTTTTCTTCAGAGGGATTGTTACTAAAAGAAAATAGAAGTGGCTGTATAAAGTGTCTTTTTCATTAGTCTTTGCTACCAGGCCCTGTAATATTCAGAAATTCTCCCTTGGCTTTGTGCCAGTCCCCAGAACACCTCTGTACAATAGAGAAAAAGAAATACAATAGAGATGTCTGTTGCAGAAAGGCAGTGAATTTTATGACATGGTTAGTAGAGAAAGAGGAGAAGATGGCAAACTGATCCAAAGCCACCTCCTCCATGCCACTCACAGATCTCTGCTGTATCCAAAGGATACACAGGAGTCTTCCCTCACTTGATCATTTCTCAGAGGAAGCCTTTTCCCAGCTTTGATCATGCTTGTGGCCCTCCTTGGAACATTTTCAGGTCTGGTCTGTTCTTTGAGGTGAAAGGATCAGAACTGGGTGCAATAAGCAAGATGTCCATGATTCAAGGTTTGCTTGTGGTGCTTTATCTTGCTATAAAATGACTCACTTCTACTTGGTCTTTCAGGCTGATCCTGAGCTGGTGTTTGCATGGAACTATTTATTACACCCCCAATGTCTTGGTCCTCAATTAAAATAGTCACCTCAGAGCCTGGTTGATTTTTGTGTGCAATTAGGATTGCTCTGCTCAGCCACCATGCATACATTGTGGGTTTTGTCACTGGGTGCAGCTGCTCTGACTTAAACTCCTTCTGCAGCTCCTCACGGCTGCTTTTCGTCCTCACTCCTTCAGGTGACTTTCTGTTGTTGAGCTGCCACCCACCTGCCTGGCAGCTCAGTCCCTTTTCCAGCCTGTAAGTGTTCACACCTCCCCGCAGAACGCCATTAGTGACCTCCCTCCTTCAGGAGGGCAGATCAGTTATTCCTGCATTTTGTTGCCCATCTTTTAAGCCTTCATTTATCCCTGACATTCCCTCTTATGGCACAGCTTCTCAGCTCCTTGCAAAGCCTTGATGGAGAAATTTGTTGAAAGCCTTTTAGAAATACAGATAAACTTTTATTAACTGGATCACTTTAACTGCACAGATGTGACCTTTGGGGAGAATTTTTGTGTTTGTAAGGGGCAATTTCCTGTAGGAGAAGGCAGGTAGACCATCTCAAAGTACATTATTGTTGTCAAGATGTCTGCTAATTTGTTTTTCCTTACAGTTTCTATAGAAGTCTGACTCCCAGACAAGTTATTTCTCTACATCTATCCTGGTATCCTGGAATTTGGGACCATATTTGTCCCTTCCCAGTGCTCAGTGATTTTGAGTCAATGTTGTTCACTGCTGTGAGTGATTTTTCTATTTGACTTCCATTAGAAGTCATAGATGAATGTGGTTTAGTTCTTGTCATTTGATATTGTTCATAATGTAAAAATGTCCTGGAATCTCCTCTATAGTCATTTTAGCTTCAGACAGGTTTTGGGTTTTTTTTTTTTTTGAATCCTTCTTTTGAGGATTCTGGAGTAAGAATTGCCTCTCTTTCTGACACAGGGACCATGTATAAAGAATTTGGCCTCTCTGAATGCTTCTCTTGGCATGTATGTATCGACATTATAGATTTTTATAGGGTTTTCTGCTTTGTGCTTGTTGTTTCTTAAATTCTTCTTTGGTTGGCTTACTGTGTTCAAACTACCAAAGCTTTATCGGCACCTCACTTTTAATGGGATCCCTTACTCTCCAACAAGCTTTAGGGAAGGCTAAAACATTTTTAAGTTCTTTAAGAAAAAGGAAACACGTTTGAATATAGTAAAATATGCTTATTTTCCCTTTGCTATTTAATTTGATTTCCCTAAAAGGTCATTTTTTCAATTTTTTTTTTCTTTACAATAGTCCATGTAATGTCTGGCACTTTGCTGAATAGGGAAAGATTTAATTAGAGACTTAAATATTCTGCTGAATCGGGGCTTCGTAACTCCAACTTCCCCACAGTCTAAGTGATATTTAATGTATTGACTAAGAAGAATAAAACTTACCCCCAAACACCTCGACAATTAGTTAAAGCTAGTCAAAGAGATCAAAGCTCAATTTAGCAACTTTCACAGCCTTTTATCCCCTCATTTTCCTTTAACTAATTCTTAGGTAGGTAGGCAGGCACACTTTCCTTTTCTTTCCAGCGTAGTACACAACATAAAATGACCCTGAAAGCAGTTTTCTCCATTTCTGGTGAGTTATGAGTTGAGGGATTTGAAGTGGTTATCATAGACTTCCATTCCTTATTGTTCATTAATTATAACACTGCTGTTCAGATAGAGATTTATCAAGTAAACCGAAACTCTCGCTTTCATTTTGGATGACTGGTTTTAGATTTCCCGAAGCTTATCTTGATCTCGGGTCTTCCTTTTAAATTAGTTTCCCTGGGGTTCTGAAGTTTTATCAGATAGGGGAATAGTAAACAGTTGTTCAGACTTCAAGCCCTAATGTTTCAGATTAAAGCCACAAAAGATTTGCTTTCCTGCTGTAAGTTCCAATTGAAGCAAAAATGCCAATTCAGGATTTTCTTCACAAAGAGATTCTTCTTTGTAGAAAGAAAAAAAAAAAAGCCTATATTTATTCAACTTTGCTTTATTTAAAGATTAAATGAACTTGGAGTAAAAGCTGCTTACTTTATGGCTATTTATTTGCTGTAATGCACCAAATCTTTCTAACATATTGTCCATATCTCCAGTCAGGCCATACCCGAAATAGTTCTTCAGGCATTCAGCATTATGGTATTTTGGTTAACAACAAGCTCTACATCCCAAACCCACATACCTAGACAAAAATAACAGTTGAACATTGGTTTTGACATAAAACAGACTACCCAGCTGGGGAAAATTTAATTAGGAATGCCTTCTTGCTAACGGGAGGGATTGGCTCACCCATGAGTGATAGACTGGATTAGTGATCGCTGATGCTTTTGCTGGGGATGACTTTGGGATTGCTGTGAAGGGTGCAGGAGTAGCTTGTTACTGATCTCCTCAGTGGAGGGAAGGAAGTGGTGGTGATATAGGTGAGGTTCCAGTATTTGTGTATTTAAAGGGGAACACTCAAGGATTAGGACCAAGGATTAAGCCAGGGTTAGGAAGAGATACTCTGAGGTAAGATTACAGGTGGATTAAGTAATGCTGAAACTCTACAGAGCTCAGGTGATTATTTTTTTGGGTCATTTCTTGATCTCTTCATAGCTTATTTGTGCAAAACTCTGATATATGGTTTTGTCTTTTAGTTACAGTCCTAAAACCTCATCCATTGAAAGGCAGAGAACTTAATTTGATAGCTAGAGCTTCCAGGCTCCAGTGGGCCAGCATTGGCTTCAAATTGGTAGGAATCATTCAACATTCTTGAAACTTCTCTAAATGTCACTTTATCTTTGTACGTTGTGCGTGTACAAACATGTGTGTGCCAGACTCTGTATTCCAAATAAATGATTGTGGTCAGTCTCTCATCAAAACTAATATCCTTGAGCCCATCAAAATGTTCAGCGCCATCCTGCTGCCAGTTCATTTCCCCCATCCCAGACTACGTGTTCATTTCCCACAAAACACTGACCAAAACAGTTGGAGGCTTTGGCCTGCAGGCGAGGCTTTGGCAACCTCATTTTAGTGCTAAACCTGATTCTCGTTTCCAAATTAGAGGTTACGCGTTCCCATCGTCTCCTGACTGCTGCCGAGTTTCCTCCTCAGGAACCAAGAAGCCACCGATTTCTTCTTGGATGCAGAGGTAGCACAGCCAGCAGCACTCTTCCAAAGGGTTTGGAGCAGGGTGGGAGCCAAAAGCTGGGAGGACTTGTCTCTCACAAATCCGTTCAGAGTGCCATGGCTCTTGGCTGCCTGTGCTGTGGCAGGCTGATATGGGCTGCTGCAGTTTCCCACACCATAAATTTCTCTCCTGTCCTCTGAGCAGTGGGCCAGTTTGAAAAGATTATTTTCGTTTTAAAAGCATTTCACCAAAATGTTAAATTCTTTTTCATCTTAATTCAGCCTATGCCCTAGCAATATCGGAATATCTGCTCCATTTTTTTTTTTTTTTAATTGCTTTCTTGCTGCAGAGTCAGAGTCATTTCAGGTGCAGGTAAAGATAAAAAACATCAATCTTTATTTGCCTCTTAAAGCAACAAAAATCAGATTAGCAAATTCGAGATTTTTCTTTTGCACCCACCAGTTTTGGGATTTCGTTAAGCGTTTTTTGCCAAATAAAAGGCTTTGCTTGGTGTCTCCGAGCTTTAAAGGTTCTAATAGGAGGCTAGTGACTCTCATTTGTGGTATATTCTTTATACAATAAATAATAAAATATAAGGCAATATAATTAATGAGAGAAAAAATTGATGGGAAATCAGTGACAAGCCCATGATAGCTGAATGCAATTCATATAAACGTGTCTGGTACTGAGAGCCTCAACCAGCAAATTAATCTGAACTTCCTGAACTGTTCCCTTTTATTTCTGCTCTTCCTTCACATGTATCTTATTCCTGTCAGGAAAGCCTTTGCTCTTCCAACAGTTCTACAGAAGATGTTAAAAACTGCAGTAAATGAGCAGACGCGTTCAGTAACTTCCCTACAGTCTTTTAAAAAAAGACTTAAAAAATTGGTGGTGCCATCTGGAGCCCTGGAAAAAGAATTTGCTTTACAAAAATGTGTTTGCATGCTTAAAGGTGTTTCATTGTATTATCATCATAACATTAAATCCCCCGACTGCAAACGGAATAGGTGAAGGAAGTTTTAATTTTTTGATTGCTTGAAGAATATGTGGGTAGAGTTCTGTAAATGTGCTCTGGAATACAGGAGCAAATTGTGCATTTCTGGGTTTTTACTGACTGGAGTCTGGTATTTCATGGTGACAGCAGTTGCAGTCATCTTCTTTAATGCCATTCTGCAGCTCTGCACATCGCTTATGAGCAAAACAATGGGCTGGAAGGCATTAAATTAGCTTAGGCATGGCACGAGGAACGCCGAAATGGAGGAATTTCGGGACATCGCTGTAGCAATGCAACTCTCGGTGTCAACACATTGTTCCAGGGTTTACAGCAGCATTCAGAGTTACTTGTGTCTCCTTGGAAGAGGTTCAGTTTTGGCAAAGCCACCAAAAATATGAAAGCAAGAAGAGAGAAAATGAAAAAACAACAACTAAATTCCAAAGGTGGAGTCTTACACTGACAGAGAGAGCAGTATAATTTTATGGATTTGAGTACAACAATGCATTTTCCTGGATAGTCATTCTTTAATCATATTTTGGAATTTCTATTGATTTTTTTTCTCGTTACCAGTGGCCAAAACAGGATTGAATGCAACCTCTCATTTATGCGACAGTGCCCCGGAATGGCACTTAAGTGTATCAGCTCAGCCCTCAGTGATACGCAAAATCTGAGCCCAAATTTCCAGCAGCAGAGAAATGAATAATAAACTTTTCCTCTCCTAGGAAGGTAACAAGGCATCAACCAATCCTTCAGGATCCTGCCCCATCTTACACCCTTTCTTCACAGAGGTGTCTTGGAATAGAATGAATTTAAAATACTTACTCTTAGCAGTAGAATAACAGTATCTGCTTTTCTTTTTCCCATGTAAACCTGTGCAACTATGGCTCCAGTTAAAAAAAAAAATATATACATATATATATGTAGGAACCTGTGTAAGTACTTGCAGAAATCCTAATGGGCACAAAACCCACGTGCAAGCCTGCATTTGTGTCTGCGTCTGTAAATTACTGGGGGGGTTGGTGTGTGTGGAACATTCCATTCTAAACAAACATTCTGTGTTTCCATAATATTTTTGTACGAAAACCCTTGGTTTCTGCCACACCACCTCCCTCAACTCTCCTACTCAAGACAGCCACTGATGTCTTTTATTAAAGTCTACAGGACTAGTATGTCATCAAGTGGCTAAGAAAGGGAAATACTCTGTGTTCTAGCAGAAGTAAAACAAGAAATGGTCTGAATTTGAAACTAAAAAATACTGATAAGTTGTTAGAAATTTTAGGAAAGGTCTGAAACATGTCTTGTATTCCAATTTTCTGCCTTTTAAAGGTCTTGCATTAAGTCAGGGATTATTTTGTAATAATAAAAATTATTATTTTTATATTAAATAATAT